>PVKB01001718.1:0-369700 GCA_004027205.1 Ctenodactylus gundi | reverse complement strand
TATATATATATATATATATATATATATATATATATATATATATATATATAATTATGTCATCATTTATAATAAAAACAATGGGAATAGGTTGCATATGAATAGAATTTTTCTTTGTTTGTTTCAGACAGAGTTTAGCTCTGTGATTCAGGCTGGTTCTGAATTCACTACAGAGCCCAGGCTGGCCTCAAAGTTACAGTAATCCTCCTGCCTCAGTCTCCAGAGTCCTAGAATTATAAGTATGCAACAGCACACCCAGAATATGTGGTACCGATAAACTGAACCCCGTTCTTTGAGCTTCCTAAGCAAGTGTTTTTACCACGGTACTATCCCTCCAGCAATAGAACTATTTAAGACTGAATAATATAAATAAGTTACTGCTACGATTTGGATCTCGAGTGTCCCCCAGAAGTCTCATGTATTTGGAACTGTGTTACTGGGTCCTGGCTAGAAGAGGCAGCTTTTTAAGATTTGACCTGCCAAGTTTGGGGTAGTTTGTTGAGATCGGAGATGGCCTAGGGTAGCGATTTCAGGTGTTTGTTATTCACGTGTGGACTAGGTTGTGAGGAAGGAGCAACTGGTAGCTTAAAGTACGGAAAAGAAGTAAGAAGAAACATCGTTGCACCTTCTTCCTGGGAAAGCTCACCTGCTTGCTCCTCCTTTATTGGCCTTCAGCCTACAATGGGGAGAGCAGCTTTCCAGCCCCTGCCAGGTGCCTGCACCTTTGCTGGGAGCCCCATCAATGGACTGTGTGTGTGAGAGAGACCTTCTGAATCTGCGAACTAAGTAAATCTTTCCTCCCTAAATTGTGGATGTCAGGTATTTTATCACAGCAACAAGATAAGTAACTAGAACAATTACTGAGTCACTGAAATCTGACGACAGCTCTATAAGGATGATGGGTATCCTGTTCACTGTTTATTTCATAAAAGTTCATAACAAAACACCATAAAGTTGTTAATTATTATTCCCTTCATCTGGTATTTGCAAAAACAGAATCCCAGGCTTACTCAGAGTAATTTCAAATATGGAATTTGAATTCAGATTTATTAAATTCTCAAATACAAAGACTTAATTACTGAAGATATTCTCTGTGTCTATATTAGTTCTGGGAACCACAAATCAAATTTTCTTTGTTATTTTGACTTCAAACAATGAAATTCAATGTTAATAGGTAAGGTCCTTCTGAACTGTGAATACTGTGTTTCAATGATGCGTTTAGATGCCTTGGTTTTTATATGTGGTTTCTATGTCTAAAAATGGATTCATCATGCAGAAACAAAATTTTCTTTAATTTTATTTGTTTATATGAGTTTTCAGGCTATGTTTCCAACTCATATTGTTAATCTCAGTATGTGTTTTAATAAAATTAAATATTGTAAATGTTACAGAGGGATTTAGTAAATCAGTAGATGACAACTATTTTTCTTAATTTTAAAAATTTGTCATCTGTTGCATATATATATTTGTGTATATATATATATATATATGTATATATATATATATATATATATATATATATATATATATATATATATATGATGCAGTATTGGGGAAGAAAAATATTGCTTTCTAAGCAATAGAAATTTACATAGAGTAATTGAGTTTGATTTCAATCCAATTTTACTAACATATTTTCAGTATAATTTATGACTGTTTCATTTTGAAATACTTATTGTATTTTAAAAGGTATACTGGTAAAGATCAGTCCAATTCTCTGTTTAACTTATCTAATGTTTGAGCTTTAATTGAGTTTATCCATCAACGTCACATTTCATTTGGAGAATGGCTATCAGGCTGCTGCACTTAGCAATGACAAGAGAAGGACTCTAAATTAGCAAAACAATATCTTAGGATGAAATGTCTATATTTATACCCTACTTAGAACTTTGGTTCAGTCTTTTTTTAAATCTATTTTATACTGAGTGATGCTCATATATCAGTGAAAAGTTGTCTCTAATATTTTAAGGCATATGATAGAACATTACAGAGGAAGACTCTGTCTCAAAAAAATAAGTAGTTATATGGCTATAACAATTTAAAGAATTCTGTCTTTGTGTAGGAACTTTGTCCTTTAATTAACTTCTGTTTCAAATGTTTTGTCTTGCATCTTTATTACACAATGGTGGCAAGATACCTGTCCATATAAATAGTTACAAAATTATTTCCGTTAATAAGTTAAATGAAAGTGCATAGAGAATAACGACAGTGAAACACACATACAGTGTCTGTATTTTCTGAGTAATTGTCATTGCCCATTGCTAGTGTGGCTGTTGTCCCAGTTTCGGAATAAATAATTAAAATAAACATAATTGGTAAATAATAGAATTCTTGTGTAGATCGCATGATCCGTGGAGTAAAATCTGAGATTGTAGAAAAGTCCAACAAATGTAGAAGCCTCCACCCTCCAATACAAGATATCAAAACAAGTTCACATGTCTGAAAGGATATGAAAGGGTTGTGTCATTAGAGCTTGACAATTAGTAGAGCTGAATGCCCTGATCTATCAATTTAACAGCCTATCTAGCTGGTACAGCACACTATTTGTAGTTCTGTATATACATTCTTAATGTTTTAAATGTGGCATAACCTCCTTTGCAATAAGTTGATCACTTTTCCTCTCCACAACATACCAGGCTAGTCCATTCAAGGTTTTGCAAAGTTGAATACAGCACGAAGAATATAGCAACTCATATGTTTTGGTAAGGCACGCATGAGCCAGTCAGCAGAAAACGGTTTTTATATATGTCTCACACTGGCTTCCTTTGTAATATTTCTAGAGATTTAGTGATCTGTGACACATCAGTATAATACCAGGTGGAGGGCAAGTTGCTCATTCGGCTTCTCTACCACTGAGAAAGACAAGGAAAACTGTTCTTTCTCGTTTCGTTGTATAGGGATTGGAGGCTAGGATGCGCTTCACAGGAATGTACTTCTCTTATCACATTACTGAGCAAACAAGAAGCCACAGTTTCTAGTGGGCCGAAAAAAAATATGGACTTACAAAGTCCAAAATGGCAGAAACCCTGCCTGCACTTAGGATCATAACCAGATTTCACGAAACTACAGATATTGACAGCAGATAAAAATCTGTGGCAGGTGTTCATTGATGAATCGGAACACACAGATCTTTTCAATTTGGATCAGAAGTATTTAAATATCTACAGATAATTCTACCCTTTGAAATAAAGCTTTCCAGATTCCTGCTGGGGTCTGTCGGAGACCAGATATTCGACCAAAAGCCCCTGAACCACAGTCACCGTATACAACATAAGACAAAAAGAAAAAAAAATGACCTTATCACTATTATTACATGGTACGTAAATAGTTCCTACGATTTTAGGTTTAAATCATCTAGAGTTCTCCATCCCAGAAGAATGAATGATTCCACTTGGGAAAACAAAAGTGATTTTATCAAACCAGAAGTTGAGACTGTTACCTGAAAACACTGAAATTCTCGTGTCAGTGAATCAAATCAGATCAAAGGAGGGAGACAGGGGAATAGTGACATTGTTTTTACTGGGGAAATTGGGATGTCAACTCATATGGGTCCAAAAAGAAGAATGCTTGGATTTAAAAAGGAAAGGTAAAGAAAAAACGGAATAACTTTAGATCTCAAGTCCTTATCTGTAGAAACTGCAGTGAACCGTACACAGGCAGAATTGCAAATGAACTTGCCATTACTATGAGTTACTAAATCTGTAGTTAAAATCCAATTTTATGTTCAAATTAGTCACATTTGTTAAATTCATTATGACCCATGCAATGTTTAATATGTTTATAAGTGATCTGTTGTTTACCAAAATTCAAATATACCACTTACCATTATAACTGTTGGCTTTGATGTCAGCATTTTATCTTTTTATTACTGGTTATTTAACCCAAGACATTTGCACTGAGCTAATGTCTCAATCTTTTCTCTTTTTCTTTCTTTTTTTTTTTATTTTTCCACAGAGTGTCTCTACGGAAGCTCCTAAGTTACTGTCCTGTAAGTGATTGTAAACACGCCTTCAAAGTTATTTTGTTTTTTTTTTTGTTTTGTTTTAGAAAATACTTGCCACAGAAACACATAAGGAAACTGCCAAAATTGTCAAGTCACTTTGATTAATGTTGTAGGTAAAATAGAGTAAACTTTATTCATTATAATATGAACTTCTCCATCAAGGAGGATCTCCCATCTTCCAGTTGTGAACACAAAAATCATGACATCATCTGAACTTGCTCGGGAATGAGCTCAAATAACATGTAATGACAAGACTTTTCTATTTGAATATTCATAGATTTCCCCAATGAAAGTATTTTGCTTCCTTTCTTCGAGAGGGAACACTGCTGTGGAAATTATTTTCATTGTGGTCTTTATTTGCTACAAGTAATAAATCTTTCTTTATTCTTTGATCTCCTCAATTTGTTTATTGGCTTTGCACTAAATCTATTGAATTAAATTATGTGCTTTCTCTCAGAATCCAAGCACATGGACGTTTTAAAAATTATTGTGGACTTTGGCTTAAAGAAAAATTGAAAGTCTAGTCAAAGAATTAAGTTCCATTATAGAAAGGACAACAACATCTCCTAATGGATTTGTCATGTGACCACCTACAGAAGTAGGTTGAAAAATTGAAAAAATTAGGCTGTAGTAACTTGAATATTTCTTCATTCTGGTATGAATAGAGTTTAGATTTTATTAACATTGTCTTCCATTTCTCTTTCCTCCTTTCCACTTACTTGTCTTATAACATCAGTTCAAGACAGACTTAACATACATCACAGGTGGATCACGAGAATTCATGTTTTCCTTCAGGTGACGGTTGGCATATTACTTTGCCTGCAAGTAAATTGTTTCTATTAAACGCAATGACATTTGTCACTGTGTTTATTTTGGAGTTAATAGTGAATAAAATAAATGATTCTGAGTAAAATATATTGAATTCATATTATGTCAAGTTAGTCAAGCTGGAAATATGTATCTAGTTTTTGCAGGACTGGGGATTTAAAACAAAGCGGTTGCTGTTAGCTCTACCTCCAGCCCCTTTTCATTATCTATTTAAGACAGGGTCTCGCTCAATTACTAAAATTATTAAATTGCCCAAGCTTGGTTATTAAACTTGCCATTCTCCTGCCTCAGCCTCACAAAGTGCTGGGAATACAGACCTGGATCAGCAGGTCTGGCAGGAACTATATATATCTGTGGGTGGGAGCATGCATTTTTAAGTATCTTTCCTGTATTGTCTACGTTAGACTTGTTCACACACATTCACACACACACACACACACACACACACACACACACACACACACACACACACGTCGGCAAGAGATTTTGAAAGCAGAAATTAAGGAACTACTAATTTGACATTCTAATGTTGAATACATGATGACTTTGCTGCGGCTCACGGCATTGCCTCTGCTGTGCTGGGTCACTGTTAATTCTGGACCATGGCCAGATACACAGTTTCATTTACTGTCCATTGAGGCTGTCTTTCACTTCAAACCCCTCCCCTACCAGCCACGTGTCCATTCTACATGAATATTGTCAAATGTCAGATCATCCACCTAATGTTGTTTTATAAATTTCTAGCATCATATCATTATACATTTAAATTCTAAAATTACATCTTTGTAAGATTCAGCTGTTACTATCTTCAAGTCATTTTTACAGTGCTAATTTTCCAATACTTAAATTTTTATCTTTCTTATTTTTCACTAAATTTTCTTTTGAAGACATATAAATTATGTCACCCTAATTTGCATATCTGAGATTAATGAATGAAAATTTCATGTCTTTATTCCAGAAATCTTGAACCATACTTCTTCCTCCACTTTTTTAAATTTTGTCTTGATATGTAATATCAAGATGCTTAAGATGCTTATGACTTGATAGAAAGAGCTGTGTGTCGGTTCGGCCTTTCCTCCCGGAATTGTATCGGTTTTGCCATGTCATGAGGAGGAGGTCTGTTTCTAAATCTGACTCTGGGTCCTGTTCCACCATTCCCACCCACCCACCTGTGAATAGACTCCAATCTTCTGAAACTGTTAGCTAAAACAAATATTTCCTCCATAAAGTTGTAAATGTGTGGAATTTAATCACAACAATGGAAAAATAGCTAAGATGACTTTTAGAAAGCTGTCTATTTTATAGCTGTGTAACTTATTTCAAATGGTTTCCTGTTATTTGCTTTTAGGCTTGTCTATTTATATCACAGATGTGCTCCGCCAATTGAAAGCAAGCATCTCAGAAAGGCTTCTTCATTGTCATTATTTTTACTTTCTAATTTGAATGATGATGTCATTCTTCTTAGCACATATATAATAAGACATAATTCTGAAAGTATGAAATTCTTTCTCATTGTCCACTTCAATGTTATTTTTACTTTCTCCAGTGTAATCCCATAAGTGGATTAATACATACAACCCATTGTTTAATTTATGATAATTGGTTATCAGTCTGCAATTGATTCCTAAGGTTTCTATTCTATGATATGATTATTTCTATCGAGCTAAGAAAGAATGTGAAATTTTCAAAAGCAATACTATGAATAGCATACTAGATTTCGAGATTCAAATGCCTTTCTCTCAATAAAATAAATCACTAAGATACATGCTCACAGAATATCATGGATATCTATCTTCATAGAGCATCAATTAAAACGGAAGTGCATACATTTTCTGTAGGAAATTGCAAGCTTGGTAAGGTGTGTAGTTCTGCATTCCAGAAGTACCAAATCTTTCTGCTTTATTTTATCTCATTCCTCATTAATAATGAGTTCTAAGACAGATAACAACATTTGTCAATTACATCTCAGAAAAAGACTGTGAGGAAGAAAGGGAAATCATCATGTCCATTGACCACTGACTTGAAGAAGAAAGAACAAGGGGATTGAATATATTGAGCATGTCACTTTTTCTCTTATTTCCTTGATTCTGAAAACTACATATGTTTGAATACATTTGGAGATTCAATACTAATACAAAATAAAATGTATGAAAAAATCTTATTGTGTCCACAAAAATATCTCAGTAATGAACTTTATGTGGAAACAAACTTGCAGGAAAGAATGAAATATAAGATTCCAAAAAAAGGAATTACATTGGTGGGAATTACTTTGGCTGAGCCATTACAGAAGGGGTGAGAACATTTTTAATACAAAAACCAAATACTTGATATTAAACAGCTTGCAGTCTTGTGTTTTAGTTTACAACTACTAACTCCTCCGTAATTGGAAAAAACCTGACAAAGCCTTCATTAATCTGATCTTCTGGAGGGAATTCAAAGAAACAAGGCTGAGCTCACATTAAAGTTGACAGTACAGTGCAGATAATGTAACAGCTGTAAATGTCAAAAGTACAAACATACATGTGGTGAGAAGTGATCGTGAATCACGACAGCTTGAGAAATGTATAGACTTTCTAGGAAGAACATTACACTTTTCTGCAGAAAAGGGCGTGAAGTAGGCATTCATAATCACGTCTCAGCTCAGAGGGTGATGGGTGGATAAGTCCAGATGATGAATGGTAATGATCTTTTTTTTTTTTTTTTTTTGAGATAAGGTCTCACTCTGTAGCCCAGGCTGGTCTTGATCTCACTACAGAGCCCAGGCCGGCCTTGGATTCACGACCATCCTCCAGCCTCAGCCTTCCAAAGTGCTGGGATTAGAGGTGTGCACCAGCATGCCTGGCTTATGTGGCGCTGGGGAATCAAATTCAGGTACTTAGCTCTTGATGGAGTATTTGCTAGGCATGTGCTTTAACTGCTAAGCCATTCCTCCAGGCTTGAGGAATGTAATCTTACAGACACTTTCAGAAAAGAAAAGAAAGCTATATATTTTCAGAAAATATAAGTGATGAGAAAAGAATGCTTCCATTTTAATTCACTAGAAATCAATTAGAATTATATACATAATTATTTCAGCTGTCAAGTGAAATCAACACACTATTGAATAGAAAATAGTTTCAGGCTAAGGCAATCGTCAGTGACCAAGTCACTACAGCAAAGCTCTCAGAGGGAGTGCAGGTCTCGCTGTACTGCCTGAAGTGTTCTATATGCAGTGTTCATGCAACTCTGAACGTAGGAGTTCTCCTACATGTTTTAATTATTTTTAACTAACACCTAATACTTATTTTTAATTTTCTTCTCTCAAAAGTGCCTCAAATTGTCAGACTAAAGTAACATTACTAGTTAATAGCTATAAAAATTGTCATAACAAGCCTAAATGTCCATATTTTATATATGTATATACATGTACAAGGACATATATGTGTGCATTTTCTCTACAGAAATGACTATTGCTTGCTCTTTTATTCAGTTGATAATGTGTACATGTATGTACAACATAGATTAAATATTAATTAACTAAATAATACTCTAGGTACTAGAAAAAAGAAGAATGAACAAATTTTCATTATTGTCATTAATTTTTTGTGAGAACAGCAAAACATAAATTCAAGACCTTGTACCTTTGCTACTCTGGCAGGTAATGAAGAGATTCACGGAGTATATACCCTTTCGTTAATCCATTTTTTCAAAATTTTTAAAAACCCTTTCATAAGGTTCTCTAAACAACAACTTATTCATTCTTAGCTGGACCCAGCGGTTCTCTCTGGTAATACCAGGGCTTATAAGGGAATTCAAGTTCAGGCCGGGCAATGTAGAGACTTAAGGAGATGCTGTCTCAAGACCAAAAATAAAGAATGGACAAAAATTGTAACTCAGGAAAAAAGGCTCAAATCCCAGTCCACATAAATAAATAAATAAATAATAAATCCATTCAATATTTATTTATTTGTGGACAGCTTATCAATACTGAAGGCATCACATTTATTTAATACTGGCTGGGAACCAAAGACTATTTTCAGTGCTTTAAGTTCTTAACTTACTCTGTTACTCTTCTATCTAACATTCTGAAGTTGTTACTTTCCTCAGCTTTATAAATGAAGAAATTAAGGGACAGGAAATTGAAAGTTACCTGGCAAATAAATAGCAAACCTAAAAATGAAATCTGGAGAACCTAGACCCAGGACAAGCCTGTAACCGAGGCAAGTGACCTCTGTCTACCTCCCTTGCAGAGGGATAGGAAGTAGCAGAACATTTCTAATAGGACCTTATTTAATACACGTGAAATGAGATGTAATTTTTCCCTTAAATATAAAGTCATTATTTCTGAGTGCATTCACTTTAGGCTTAAAGATATAATCTTTGTTTCTGAGTGTATACATATTTAATACCCGCTGTTTATACATACATGTGTTTATGAGACAAGATCATTAATAAAACAGAATGTGAGAGGGTGATCATTCAGTATTCTTAGATATAAACAGGAGTGATGACATAAAAAGAAAGGAAAACAGTTCTCTTTATTGCCAGCCAGTGCATTACCGCCTGCCTCACTGCAGAATGAACAGCCAGAGAACACTTCACTAGATGAGACTAAAAGCATACGCGCACTCCTGTTCTTTTTTAAATGAAATATTCAGCAGCAAGATGAAATAAGCAGCCATAAAAGAGGCTTTTGGAAAAAAAAATCCCAGAAGATAGAGTCTGTCAAAGCATCGCACAGAGTTGGAAAGGGTTCTCACCTCCAGGCCTGCCGGTGATGATGAGCCTGGAAGGGAGCGTGCCAGTAATCAATCTCAGCACAGCTGCGAACAGAAGTGCAATCAGAATTCTGTTGTTTGTAGTTTGAATTGGAAGAGAAAAAGAAATTACATGAATGGGTCAAGAATGCCCTTCATGTGCACCTGGTAATTCATTGTCCAGATGATAAATTTGGCAAGATCAAAAATGAAATTGTTAAACTCTAATAAGAGGTGATTTCTACCTAGTTTGGCTTATGGGTTTGTACTATTTTCACAGCGCATTATAATGTATTCGCAGACAGTCTATTGGAATAAGTGGGTGTTTAGAAAACCTTATAGAGGGATTGTTAAAAATTCTAGAATCATAGAAGAATAAAAGTCTATATTATTTGAATCTCCCCATTAGCTACCAGATTAGTAAGGGCATAAGGTCTTGAATTTATTTCTAAAGAAATTAATTTTAATGTATATAGACCATACACCTTTTTACAGGTTTTTTAAAATCAGATTGTGATACGCTCGGATGTCTAGATGTGTGATTTCTCTTTATGAGAAAAGACAACACACAGCATGAGGTTCGTCTTACTGTAGGAATTCTGGCCATCAAAAACTAAAACTACTCTCAGAATTCTTGGCATCATTTGCCCTACTATTTTTCTCATCCATTTTTCAGCCAAAATTAAATTGGAAATAAATTCTTCAACCAATGGTCCCATTTTATTTAATTTCCTATATTTCTGATATTTTATAAAGTTCATGACTTAGCTAATTTAAACAGACATACGAAACCTTATCTTTTCCTACTCCAAAGCCTCTAAGCAGAAAGTGTACATCCCTTGCCTCTCTTGGTCACTCTAATTTCTCTGTTCAGCACTCGTGGCCCCTCAGGTCTGAGGCAGAAAGGCAGGCGGGGAACAACTTATGCATTCTCTCTAGCTAATCGTGTTTTTCTGACATGGAATTTTAATGTTCCTCTCCTATTTCAATATGTGTTAATTCACAGGACCAGGGGTACAGAAGATGATCAAAATAAATAGAATATGCTATTGATTATATTTATAATATTCTTTAGTAAAAATAACAACTGTGTGTTTGTTTATAACTCCCGATTGAGTTCTTTAATAGCAAGGACTGGCTTATACTCCAGAGAAGGAAGGCATATACACCTAGGCAGACTGGAGAAAATGAACCTATTATTTCCAAAAATTGTTCTTTAAGTAATTTTCATCTAATTTTTGCAGGGCTTCACTTCAACTCTTTTCTCTTTCTTTCTGAAGATATGAGCCGATCAATGAAAGTGGTCATGGATCAAGTAGCCATTGATTATTTCGGTTCCATTGGCCACAATGAATAAAAGTTAAAAGAAAACTATTTGTCCTTTTTCATGCTCTTTGAGAGCACATTGCAGTGAACGAAGTTCAGTTTGGAGAATCAAAATGAATCAAATTAAACAACAAATTTAAGGAGCTGTGAGAAAGATCTATTAGTATTGAACACAATGCAAGAACTCGCCTCAGGAGCCTGAACTGACTCAAAAGCAATTCAATTTAAAATTCCACCCAGATTAAAGTTGTTTTTCAGAGTTAAAATAAAAAAAATCAATCACTCATATCATTTCTAACTTTCAAGGATTTTAATGTTTCCTTCCAGATTTGCTTTGTGTATTGATTACATTTATTGGAAAATTATTCAACTGCTTGATTCCTCCTATGTAAGTAAACATAATCTTAAAGAACAAAAACAACTCATCTCGGGTCATAGCTTTGCCCTGAAAGTTTTGTTTGTTTGTTTGTTTTAAACACATTTCTTTATGTTTACTAAAAAGGGGTAGAAAACTTAAATATCAAAGCACCAGAAGATACATGTTGAAAGTAAATTCATGATTTTGAATTATTTTTATTTCGAAACTGTTTTAAAAGGGGACTTGAGGGCTTTGTGTGTGTGTGTGTGTGTGTGTGTGTGTGTGTGTGTGTGTGTGTATGTGTGTGTGTGTGTGTGCTTCATCATCTAAAGTTAGAAGCACAATAGAATGGCCCCAGCAATGAGAATACATTTGTATTTGGCCTGGCTTTGGCACCTATGAACTTATTGAGGCTCAAATTTCAGTTTCCACTTAGTTTGAATACTTCGAAACAATCTTTCAGTTCTTAAGAGGTAAATGAGAAAATACTTACAGAATACTAAATACAGCATCCTAGCTAAGAGAGTGCTCAAATAATGATTAAATAGACATCAAACACACACAAATTAATCAAACAAATAAAAGATCAAGTGAAAACAACAGGCAAATAAGTACTCTCAGTTAAAAGTATATTTTATCTTCACCATCTGAGCCCCCAGAGACTATGAATATATTTATATATATTTTTTTCTCCACAAAATAAAACTATCAACCACCAACACATTTCTATATTTGGATGCGGGCATGCTTTGGTTTGCTTATAGCAAAACATTTTCTATGTAAATGAACTGACTCTTCTGAAGCTGTATTCTTGTCAAACGTATAACGCATACCAAATAGCTAGAATTCAGCCAATAATAGAGTATTATCTCCCAGGCCTGACCTTCATTAGGAACAAAACAGAACATCATTAAAATGTGTGAAGAGTAATTTAAATTATGACTTTTTCCAGAAAAGAAGTGTCATGTTTATAAGAAGGACAGACTTAGTCACAACAAGGAAATAGCTTTCATTCTAAGCCCTCTAGAGATAATAGCGAAAGATACATACTTCTTTTCTTTTCTCTTCTCTTCTTTTCTTTTCTTTTCTTTTCTTTTATCTTTCTAGTGGTAGCTAGAATGCAAGAATTTGAAGATCAGGGAGGTGTAGGTAAAAAGACTCAGAAAATATAAAGGTTCATTTTATAATGATATATTTGAATAGAAAGAGTTGAAGCCTTTATCATTTTTTACTTTCTTTGGTCTTAGAGCAAAATTTATCTTTTCTCTGGCATTGCAACTTGAATCCCACTTCTGGAGCCTTATTTTATTAATAATCATTCACATTTAGGTGCATTATAGAAATAATGAAACTAAGAAGCAAAGTCTAAGATTTAAAATGGAGCTGAGTTCCATCTTTAGGTGCCTGCTGCATGACTGAAGTTATTTACTCTCTATGCCATTTCATACTATGAGTTTCTGAATAGAAACTTGTAGAAACGATTAGCATGTCAAAGAAGAGTATTTTCATGCTTTTTTGAGAACTTCAAAGATTCATCGAGATATGAGGGAAAATAAGATATTAATGATTTAGAACTAATTTCCTTCTGCTAGGAGATGCCAGCCCACGTTTCTTCACGAGAAAAGTTGAATTTCCCATATCTTGTCCTCTCTGGTGGGCTGTCTGTGTACGTGCCAGCTACTGAAACACTGGTGAAGGACACAAGAAAAAATGCAAGAACTTTGTAATTGCTGTCTGTGGCTGCTGTGTTTACCTAGCAGCCTTCTCCTGCCTTTCAGTTCTCAAAGTAGAAATAGGAACCGGGTAAGGCTATCTCTGTCAAATTATTTGAAATTCTTTACCTCTTTTCTTTTTCTTTTTTTTTCCTTTTTTTTTTAATTATTGAGGACTGAGGCCTACAGTCCAGATCTCTTTTATTTGAAAGTTCTATTTTTAAGACAAAACCTTGCTATGTCTCTAAATTGTCCAAGTGCAGCTTAAATTACTTGTCTTCTCCATGTCTTAACCTCCTAGAGTCTTGAGCTTATTCTATGTGCAACAGTTCCCTGCTGAAATTCTTCACTTTTATTATTTTCTCCATTTATGTATCATGTGGTAGAAGACAAACTTATAGCGAATCATAGATTACAGGTTTGTAGATTAGAATGCAGGTATGTGGTGGAGTAAGGTTTACACCTGGAAGGGGTGGAATCCTGAGGCTGGATGCAGACGGGGTGGATCACCGAGACAGCATATGGAAGGGTAAATGCCAGTTCCTTCCTTCCTCTCAGATTTGACTTGGCTTCCTGTTTGCAGTGCTGTGAGGAGCTGCCTCCTCTCTGCCTCTGCTGCATGCTTCCCCTGAATGGACTGTGACCTTCTGAAAATGTGAGCTAGAATAAACTTTTTCTCCACAAATATGTGCATGTCAGATATGGGGTCACAGCCCCAAAAAGTAACTAAGACATGGCTCTATTTTAATTATTGCTAAAATCTGGAAATTACACTCTTTGAGCAGTATTGGTTAGAAAGAATAACTGGCACCATCAACTTCTACCTTTAATGAATCCATAATTCGGGTAATACTTTTATAATCATAGTAATATATTTATATGTTTCCACTTCTGACATGCAGAAGATAGGATTTTTTACTCAGTTAAAAACATTGCAAAGTAAAATCCTGAACAACCTATAGTAATAGATTAATTCTCATAGAATTGTGATAAGAACAAATTATATCAAGTAAGAAATATTCACTGCATCCTCACTCAGTGTAGGCCAATCTTTTACACTTCATAATTAAAAAGTAACTGGGAAAACATAAGAAAAAATCACCTTCCCCAGGAGCCATCAATCTAGTTGGCAATACCTGTTGTGTACGTAAACAATAAATAAGAGAAGACCTAAAGAATTGTTTACAAAAATAAGAATACTTTCATAAGCGTATTAAATTACCAATTATTTATAGCAGTACATAGGCATTTTAAATTTTTTCACAATTTTTGCTTTTCTAAATTTTAGTTTATTCTTTTGCTAACTGCATAATTAATTATTGTAATGTATACCATTCAAGATAAAATGTCCATCTATCATTATATTACAGGATATCCACAGATCTGTGTGTTTCATTGCATCCGTATATATATAAATGCTCATAATGTGTCTCCACGTGTGTATGAACACTTTACTATATAGACTAGGGAAATAATCACCTTAGCACTTTTTTTTTTTAATTTATGCCTTTAAACCTGAATACTAAGTTTGAGTTTTCTGTGAGGTTTAGTCTTTTCTGGGGAAACAAATGAGTATGTCTGTCCTCCACACTTTGATGATGAAAGTCAAATGACTCAAAAGAGAAATAAATCCTAAATATACTGAGTAATCTTTGTTTTGGGAAAATAGCAAGAAATGGAATTAGAAATGCTTGTTGTTTATAAGGTAATATAATATGAAAGCTACGTTACAAGTTTGGGATTTTATTTCCAGAAAACAGAAATCCAGTGGAGGTATATTGAAACAGAAAATAAGGAAGGTGAAAGTTTGTTTGTCTTGTTATTTTGATCTGTATAGAGAAAAAGTAACCAAGTAACCAAGGAGATGTTTCTAAAAGAAAGAAATATGAAGTCATAGAAATAATTTAAGCTGTTATTTAAAATAAATGTCATAAAATAAAAGTAATGTTAAAAGCATAGGGGAAAAAAAGAAGGATAACCTATTCTAAAAGTCGCACTTCTGCATATTAGCAAAGAGGATAAAAAAATCTCAGTATTCAAGTATAATGATAAAAATAAAACATATTAAAGAATATGGTCTCAAAAATTTAATGTTATATCAACCTATATTTATATATATATTTGATTTTGGATATTATTTTTATAACGAACTTTGAATCTGTCCAAATATTTCTATTATAGAATTCATTATTTTCTCATACATAATACTGCAGAAATGAATTTCCCATTGAGTTTAGGAAAGTAATTCTAGACAGAAAATCTGTCCATGATTTAATAACCTTTTTACATTTTGTGCTTCATATCAACATAATTCGAGCCTTAGATCTTTGCCTTGATATAAGTTCTTACATTTTTATAGATAGTTTCAGAGTGAGAAGTCAAATGTGTTGATTTATTTTTTATGCCTTTTCCTCAGAATCGCAGCCTTCCTTTTTCAAATGATATTTAGACTCTTGAGGAGATTAATATAGTTCTGGATAATGGTGGCACATGTGTAAAACATTAACACTGCCCTTTACTCATCTTCTATACTTCACATTTATTTGTTTAAAATATGAGCACTGCCACGTGGCTGCAAGCATCTGGCATACAGATGGAGAATTGTGGATACTAAAATATCATATCTATTTTGGTGGAGTAATGAATACTCCTGCGTATGTTGTCTTTGCAAAAAAACAGTTGTATAGTTTTTTTGCAAAGTGTAAGAAAAAATAGAGTTGTTAACTTGGAAAAATCATGTGAATGTATTTAGGGGTATCACACTAGATAAAGGTATTTGAAGAAGACACACCATTTAAGATTTGCTTATAGACAGAGCACTTGTTCAATGTCCGGTATCCCCCTCCCCCCCACACACACTACACAAATTCAAAATTAAAATAGTATTTGATGGAAGTTAAGCGTCATTTTTGTGAGAAGTAGCTGATGTTGCACGTAACTGCCTAGGTAGAGATGGGGCATTTCACAAAACAGTGCTTCTTCCTCCACACCTTGTGCACAGGTACATGATTCAGTATGATGCAAGATCACCTACTATAAACCAAAACAAATGTTTATAACTAAAGATGCCAGAAATTTGGTAGAAACCAAAAAGGAATTGCACAAAGAATCACTATGAACTTTTTTATCCTGTAGTAAATTCAATTTAAATTATTTTAGAGATATTTGCCATTTGACTCTTCGTCTCTGTCTCTCTCCCTCCCCTCTCTCTCTGTCTCTCTTTCTCTCTCAGCAATTGGTTTCTTTTTCATTTTTTGTTTTCTTTTTGCATAATTAAGTCTATAACCAGGCCCCACTGACATAGCCTGTTTTAGAGTGCACTCAATATCTTTTCATTTTATTTAATATGGTATATCATACACCACAGAAAGATTATGATTACAGAATCTATGTGACTGAAGCAGCATTCTCAGTGCTGTGTAGCAATCGTGTGAACCCGACACTTGTATGCGAACAAACGATCAAGGTAGAAACATGCAAAAACTTGTCAGAATGCGAGAGTACATGTTTTCAGAGGAGCAGAATGATATTTTTAGTTCTTGTGCAACTGCACAAGAAATAGATAATTATACGAGAAAAAAGGATTCTTGGTAAGTCCCTGATTCTCCAGTAAAGTTATTGTTGTGGAAAATTTTTATATTTGATGTGTTTTTCGGTAGAGAAATCTCTATCAACAATTAAGTGTCTTACTCACAAGCAAATAAACAGATCTACTACTTCCAAGAATTTCACATAAGTCAAGAAAATGCAGATTAGATGTTAATTAGCAATATAATTTAGAATTACAATAAGTCATTTTCTACTTTTAGTATGTTGATGTTTTACTTTGGTTCTATTACAGTTCACATTTTTATAATTTTTTTCTTTATCAATTAATATACTCCCTTTTAGTAAGAAGAGTCAGGCACAGATCCTTGTCACCCTCCAGGCTTCATTTTAAAAATAAATTTCAATGCCCATTGTCTTTTCCTTAAGAAAGTGACTTCAAAATTTCTTATCCATCAGTAAGTGCATGTGATATAATATTTTCTGCACTCAATTACAATCTTAAAATTCCCTCACCAAATTTAGTAGAATAGTATTAGAATTAAGAAAGAAACTTCTCTCCTTTCTAAGAAAGGAATGGAATTATTACATTCTTTGGAAGTAGATTTAATTGTATTTCAACCCCTGAAATCCGAATGTCCCTACAAATATTTAATCCATATTTTATTAAACAAGGAGTCATTTCTAAAGATTTTAAAAAGTAAATTGTACATAAAGCCAATTTTGTGCTTGGCAAAAATGAAAATAATTAGTTCCAAGTAGAGATCATATGCATTTGTTCAATGTGCTAGTGAAAAATAGAACAGGAACCTTCACACAATTGAGAAAAATGTATACTTCTAAACTATTGATATGATGATTGATGATCAATTATTTCACCAATGGCAACTACTGCCATCCTCACAAATAAAGCTGATGATCAGTCCAGGCAAATCAAAGTTTGTTATTCTTTTGTCTTGCTTGGCCTTACTTGACTTGCTGCGCTAATCTCAATTACCCTATTCCCTCAATGATGGAATCAATGATTTGGGCAAATGAATTACCTATTTAAATTATTGGAATATAATGTACTGTATTTCCATTGATTAGATAGCTATATATAAGCACAACGAAAAGAGGAATCAAAGCGTGAATTATTCACTAAATCTTATATATATTTTAAACAATTATATTTTGCTGTTAATAAATCTTTTATTGTGATACAAGACTTGAATAGGTTTTGAAAAAGCTTTAAAATCTTGCATTTGAAACTCACCATAATAAACAAATAGTTACTTAAGGTCAAATAGGACAGGCATTTTAATTATTTCTCCATCTAATGATCATAAAACATATATGTATGGCTATGTAGGAGGACAGATGTATATTTGTCTAATGTGGTATGTTTTCCTTTTCTGAAAATTACATATTTTATTTCCTGTTAAGAGATTCAGAGATTTATAGAGATTTTATTGACATAGTCTCAATGCTATTGAATGGTTACTTTGTTCTTAGACCAGTTAAATTGACCCAATAACCTGCACACAGCTTTAATCCAGCAGAATATTCTACTCAAAGGAGGAGTACTTTTATTTCCTGACAGTTTCAGCCATCGAGAATGACATAAATCTGCAATCGCTCAGAGATAATCTACCGCTCACAGAGGAAGTCTGTTTGAGAATTAAAGTAACACCGAATAAAATGAGCAAAGAGATGAGAAGAAAAAGCCAGATGTGTGAATATCCTCTTGAAACGCTTCGATCCAGCAGTTTGGAGGTCAGCAGCAACATCTCGGGTCCCTCCTATGAGCTACATAGCCTGGCATTTTCACCTATACGGAATGGGATTTTATCACAAGATAGTCCTAACTCATCGCAAAGTTCTTTTAAGAAAAAAAAAAAATGTGGAAAGCAGTTACCAGACAAACGGAATGTAGTGAGCGCAAAGTAAGGAAGGGTTAGTTTCATCATTTCACAACACTTGCATTCCCTGACAAAATGTGACAGATATCCTTTACACAGATTTTAGTATCCCTGGTGACAACATTTGCTCTCATTAAAAGATAGTCTATCTTCAAGTATTAAACGTCTTTTTGTTACATTTATTCAAAGTAGTGTATTATTAAAAGTTGTAATCACTGAACTATTTCATCCCTGGATCACACAAATTTATATTTATGCCTTGTCCATATAAGAATTTTTGGCCGATTAATGAATAAAGAAATAGTATAAGAAATTATGCCAGTATACAAGATTTAAGCTGACATGTACCAGGGCAGCTGGGTGAACATTTACAGTACCCACAGATATCTTCATGATACAGAACTGGTTCCTTTCTAATGTAGCGATTCTACTATGTTTCAATCTCCGTTTCAGTTTGCACTCCCCTATAAGCTAAATACAGATCTCAAAAATGCATGTCTTCAAATGTTCTATAGAAGAGTTTATCAAAGCAGCTCTTTGTAGGCAGAACAAACATTCACATAATCACAGCATTCTGCAACAAATGACTTTTCCTCTCAGTATATTCTGATCACTCAGCTGCGTGCCATATGAATGCAATTGAGAGCTTAAAAGGAAAGTAAGGCAAATTTTCTCTCCACACTAAAGGAAAAATGATGATCTATGAAGAGAAACACAAAATTAGCTGCAAAGGTTGAGTAGGAGAAACAAATACAAAAATAAAGTGACTATGAGAGCTGGGATGATTGTCTATTTATAAAATCTCTAAGAAAACAGAGATTTAGGTAGTATATTAGAGTAAGTTTCTAATAAAAATAAGGATATATACAGACATGGACAACTATAAAAATATGCATGCATTCTACTGTGTGTCCTTACAGGTAATTCAGATTTTAGAGTGATTTCATTCATTCCATTTCTACTAATAAATTTGTTTTATGAAGTGTTTTATCTGAGATTAATTCTGAAGGTCATTTTTCACCGTGTCGTCAATGGTGATTAGCTTTAAATGATACATAATTTTATTCTTAAAAATGCAAAAATAGTATTTGTACAAGATAATCTACATTACTTGAGCTACTTTTTTACAAAAAAAAAAAGAATGGAATTTGAGGCAAGCCAAGCATTGTAATTCTGTCTGATGACCTCACTCTTTCCTTTGTTTATGTGGTGAAAGGTGACTTTGCGTCATATATGCTCAATAACAGATCCATTCCGCAGCATTGGTGGGCATGGAATGTTCTTGACTCAAATTAGAAAATGAAATAAAACACCTACTTTGGATTAATCCCTATCAAGATGCTGATGCTAGAAAAATGATTAATGATTATAATGCTTAAGTTATTGGTAGAATTCTCCTGGCTTGCCTATCCTCATTCACTTTCACTCTTCTGTTGATCCATTCCAACAATATTTTACATTCATTATTGTATTTTTCTACTACACTTTTTTCATCTGGTCCTTCTTTATTATTTTGATTTCTTTGCTGAGATTTTTTCTTTTTGTAAAAATGGTTTCCAAAGAATTTATAACTTTTGCAATGTTTTTCTAACGACTAAATTTAAATTTTGTTCCAGATACTTTTACTATATGATTCATTCTGATGATCATCAGTTGATTGATTTTCTTGTCGTGCAAATCACAATTTTCCTCGTTGTTGTTATAACGGACATCTGTCAACTATATGCTTGACATTTGGTCAACAATTTTTATAAGCCGATTGGTCTTGGACTCTTTGTTTATTAGAAAATTGTTTACATTTAGCAAACATATCTCGATCTATTCTTATAAAACGTGATTGCCATTAATGTTTAACTTCCATAAGTTTTGAGATGTCAAAACTTATGGTCCTTCTGGATTATTCTGTGATAGTGAGGTTATCTTGGTCATTGCATAGTGTACCCTGATGCTTTTTCCAAGTGGACTTCTGGTGTCTTAATGGGAGAAGCAGTGTGTCGGCATCCTCTTACTAATATTGGTTAGCTACTTTAGTCTTCTAAGTAGAGAAAGACAATTCTAGGCCCACTGAGTCAAAGAGGCCCCTGAAATCAGAATACTAGAAGGTTCCTTCCCTGATTCTCTGTGACTACTACAGTATTTCTTAGTAGGTATGTAGATCTTGGGCTCCAGACTCAAATGAGCATCTGTGACCAGTTCCCTCTTGCTAGTAACTAGCTCTACTTCTGCAGCCTTATCAGTTTCACTTGTATAGGTTCAGTCGTCACAAAAACATGGCAAGCATATCATAGAAAGTTGAAAGAATTAGTGAATTAATTTATTAAACAAATACAATTTAAAGGAGCATCTAATTGTTAAGGTCTGTGTTCACACATAGTGACATGGTACCATGACTTCAAGACACCAGAAATTTTGTGGCTTTGAAATTATATATATATATATATATATATATATATATATATATATATATATGTGAAATATGTTTTATCTATTTACAGAAAACATATTTAGTCAGTTAAATAGTGTTCTTCAAGTATGTAATAGCCTATTTGTGGCCAAACAAAATCATAGAAAGTCCACCAATTTTGAAAAAAAAAACAGTATGACTTATCCCATTTATCACTTACTTTTAAAACATAAATATTATTTTTAAAATTTTTTGCTCATCAAAGGTTCATATCATTGAGCATCATTCTCACCAAGAAAGAAAGGGAAGTTGATCATTCTGCTAAAATCTGTTTAATACAATTCTTGTATTTGCTGCCAAAGCTAAAAGCTCATTTCTCACCATGGTTTTACTCATGAGCTCTGGTGTGTGTATGTGTGTGTGTGTGTGTGTGTGTGTGTGTGTGTGTGTGTGTGTGTATCTAACATATACAGATGGCTATATGTTCTTTTACATCTGGTTTGCAATTGCGTGGATAATTAGAATCTCATACAGTATGTGCCTACCAGTTAGTGAAGCCATGAGTATCTCAAACAGTAAACTCGATCACTTTTATGCTTGCAATTTCTACATGTACAGAAGTGCTCTTGGCAATAGTGAGTATGAACGATTCTGGAAAGTTCACTCAGCACACTGAGATGGAGGATGGTCAAGGATAAAGAAAAAATAACAGATACTTTATAGATATTGTTAAATAAAGGAATTAGTTTGAAACAGGAACCATTCATTAAGCTACCTTCTCTAGACTGTCTTCTCACTATTTCGTATGTAGGAAGCACCTTTTAATTCATTTTATAGATGATGAAACTGTCATTTAAAAGAAAAGTCAACAGTATCACTCATCTAACAGCAGGAAGAGCCAAGAGTTAACACAAATACTAACTCTCATACATGATGTATTTCACCATAAAATAAAAATCCACAAAAAAAAGCTGTAGAATCTGATCAGAATTGAGCAACTGTTTTTAGTTTTTGGTCACCACCGGTTTCATAACCTTCTATTTTCATAAAAAACAAAATCGCCCATATATCTATAGTATACATTTTGTTTTCATATTCAAATTCTTAATCTCTTACGAAAACTTGTTTTAAGCTCTGCTATCAACTTCAAGTGGGAACTGTGAACAACACTGTAGGCTCTAGATAAACTGGCTGTAATGCCAGTGCCTCAAAATCCTGCCTCCCTCTTCAAGCTCTTCCTTTAACATCAAAAGACAACCACAATCCCATTCAAACTGCATACTGGTTTTGAAGAGGCGAAGAGTATTTGTGTATAGCCTTATCTATTTCACAGAATTTGAGAAAACATTGTTTCAAACGCTGAGTTCATGTGTGTTTCAAGGCAAGAAATCTAGTAACACATGCTAAAAGGATTCGTACTTGGTGCTGGTGGTTTTTGCAACAATCAGAGATGTTGCTGTGGCAGTAGCCTACCCTCCTGCCCCAAGTATCTAAAATCTGCTGAAAGCTGAACACCAGTTCAGTGAGGATATACAATAGAAAACAAACTAACGAACCTTGACGATTTAAGCACACGAGGATTTCCAACAGAAAGTTTTACTTAATACAGAGAAGCAAGGGGAGGAATTCTGATTTGAATAATAAGTCAAAGGCTCAGGTTCACCAAAGTCCCCTATCAGTGAGTACTTAGTGCCAATGGAAAGAAGACATTTCAAGGACTTCTTGTTGGCTTCTGGGACCACCGAGTAAGACAGATCAGTCTTATCCACCTAAACTCTGTCGCTTAATAGTTCACCAACAATGTCTACCCTCAAAATGAGTTCAAAGTAAAATTACATCCGGTAACTAGCAGGAAAAGAATGAGTTATTATTGCGTAAATAGCCATTCTTACAGAATAATTGGGACTATCTGTAGCCCTTGCACTTACCCAGTATTCAAAGCATTTCTTTCATTTTCAGCACCATCAGCAGTTTGTAACCTTGTGAATATGAGTGAATTTGTTATAACACCTTAGAAACAATTAACAGGCTGCTTATCCCCCTGGCATATGGTCAAAGAAGAAATAATTACTTCTGTGCATCCAAGCAAGAGATAGGAGCTTACATTTCACTGCAAGTGTCAATGACCTAGTAACATAGGAGTATTGCAAATTTTGAACTTGCCATGTTTCATTTTGTCATTTAATTTTCATGTGAATATACATTAAAATTACATAAAGAAAAAAGAAGCAACAAATTATTTAAGAAGTTACACTGCATTGAGGGACAAATACCAATCAAGATAATCAGACCCAAAGGTGAATATCAGAGCCATGAGGCAGCTAAAGACCAGTAGACCAGAAGCACAGGAAGAGTCACCAAGTTGTTACTGTTGGAAAGCCGTGCGTGAAACATGAAAGATGAGAATATGCTATCCCAAAATATAGCCCAGAAGAGTAAATATTGTCAAATTGAAAGCTATTAAAAAGAATCATCTGAAGGAACCCTATCTATCTGTGCTCTATTTGCCTAAAAGCAGAAAACACATTTACACAGCTAAGTGTATATCTAGCCTCTCACACTTTTCTTCAGAGGGAGTGAAGACATGTTCTCATTTAAGACAGCTTCGACTTCTGAGGACCTAACCACTGGATGACAAGAGTCCTCATAAACGAGATTTCCTAACTAGCCTCTCTGCCATTTATTTTTCTTCCCACAAGTTCCCTGCCCTAGAGGCGCAAGTGTTTTCCTTTTTCTCCTCGCTTGTCTTTATTAAGGGAGGCTGTGGAGAGAAAGGAACCTTCCTGTACTGCTGCGGGGAGTGTAAATTGCTACAACCACTCTGGAAAGCAGTATGGAGATCTCTCAAAAGACTGGAAATAAATATCCCCTTCGATCCAGCGACTCCCCTCCTGGGAATATATCCAAAAGAGGCCAAAACAGCACATAACAGAGACATATGTATACCCATGTTCATAGCAGCACAATTAACAATAGCTAAAATGTGGAAGTCACCAAAATATTCATCAACAGACCACAAACTGTGGTATTTATACACAATGGAATACCATGCATCTATAAAGTCCAACAGCATGGAGGCCTTTTTGGGCTAATGGAAGAAACTTGAGAACATCATGCTTACTGAAATGAGTCAGAAGCAGTAGGTGAAACACTGAATGGTCTTTCTGATATGAGAGTCCCAGATCACAACTATCTCATGGAACTTAAAAGGAAAAACAAAGTGAAACAAAGGGGTAGGGAGGGGAGGGAAGGGAGGGAAGCATGGTAAGGGGGAGGGACAAAAGGAGAGTAGAAAAGTCCTTGTCACCTTGACAAGATATGTATGTACACAAAATGCTAAACTTCATTGTAAAGCTTAAATTTTGCGATTATACATATCAATAAAATGGAGGGGAGAAAAGATTCTCCATAAGCTGAAATCCAAGTCTATCTCTTTGATAGCACTCATTCCTGACATTCCCTTATCAATCTATCTTTTTATATGTCATTTCCAAAAATAAATTATGAATGCACAGAAAAAATATTTTTTATTCCCCAACACATGAGCAGATGAAACCTACTTAACAACACTTATTTTATAATATGAGCTGGTGAGATTTTGGTCTCCCTGGTAGAAATACATAGCACTTTTTAAGGAGAAGAGAGGAAACAATAGACGAAAGGAAAATGTATGCCTTTTTATAATATGTGCGATCTAAAGTGTAGATAAATGATGCTTGAAGAACTGTTCCTTGCTCCACAGGACTTGCTTACTAATTACTTATTTCCAATGCCCAGTGTCTGGGCAGAAGCCCCTTGTCCTTCTATCCAGACCACTCTAAACCTTGCCAGAAAGACTTACTTAAAATTATGGAAATATACAAATATAATATACCTGCAAGAGATAAAGTTTTAGACATGGTTTAAGTTTTTAAAATACAATGCATGCAACATGCATCCCAAGTCCATTGTGATGTATATGTCCACATTTCACTAGAAATAGAAATTCTCATAATTTTGTATGAATCATTCAAATGAGGCTGTTTTGAGAGATAATTAGACCTTTTGTTTGGATTAATACTCTTTTAATATGAGAGGAAAACATTCAAGCTTGTTTCATTTTCTGTCTCAGTAATATCCAACAGCCAGTGGAGAGATCATGAATGCGGCACTTTCATGTGTATGAAAAGGCCCTGGCTTCATCCCATTTCTCTCTGTGCCAACCACACATGCCAGCATACGAACTCCCAAATAGGACATCAGGGCTCTATGCCTAATTAAATATGAGTGGTCTGCTCAGCTCCTCATGATAATTGTTTTAAGAGAAGTTTGGCACAAGCTTGGGTACGGGTACAACGGACATAAGCATTTAGGGGATGGATATTAATCTGAGACAGTATCTCTATACCTTATAAAATGAAGGCTAATTATTGCAACTGCAAGCTTGTTTCTACCTGTAGAACTATTTATTTCATTTTAATTAAGATAATAACTATACTACTTGCTTTGAATTACAAAGAAAAGGGTTCTTTTTATATTTGGATGGAATACCAAGTATTGTGGCCTATCATGTGTGCGTGTGTGTGTGTGTGTGTGTGTGTGTGTGTGTGTATAGTGTGTGTGTATGTGTGTGTGTGTGTGTTGTTAAAGAAATAAACATCTGCATTTTGTTCACCATTTTGCAGTTCTTCAGTTTTCTACTAAAACACTTAGTGCAGGCATATCTAATTTGGGGCTTACCATTTTTTGCTCATATTTTTTCATTCAAAAGGACATATATTGCTCCACCTATAAAATTAATTATATACTATAGTTAATGGATGTAAGTACTAGAACTTTCTTTTAAAATTTTTCATTAAAACCTGTAAAAACTCAAAACCAAAAAAAAAAAAAAAAAAACAGTGAGCTGTAAGTTGGACATACCTGATCCATAGAAGATTTTCTATAAGGACTTAAATGATAAATGAAGTAACTTCTAATAGAACAGATAGACACATGCCTCTTAAAATTTTCTACATGTTGTTAAGATACAGGAAAAGACTTGTTTTCTAAGCTCTCTATTAGATACAGCAGCTTTTTTTTTTTTTCTTGTGGTATTGGGGATGGAACTCAGGAGCTTCATACTGATCTATTTCAATTACTATCCCATAATACCTCCATTTGTAAATCTGAGATAGCAGAAGGAAGGTTAAATTAGTCATCCTTGCCTTCTGTTAGGGATTAAACAAAAATAATGTTCACAGTATTGATAAGCTGCATATATATATATATATATATATATATATATATATATATATATATATGTACTGGAGTCAAGCCACAGGCCTTTACCTTCAACTATGTCCTCCACCAAATTTTAATTTTAGATATTGAAACAGAGTCTTACTAAATTGCCCAGGTTAGACTTGGGCTACCATTTTTTTCTGTCTGAGTCTCATAGAATCTTGAGTCTACATGCTTGTGCAATATATTAATTATTTTTGAAATTAATTATTAAAATGTTTACTGCTTAAATATCAGTATAACCGTTCAAATTTGTATGGTCTTGAAAGATATTAATGTGATTGTACAGTATAATATTTGGAAACAAAAAAGCCTGTATAGCTCATGAACAATATACAATAAAAAAGAGATAACTGCCTTAAAATATTGTATGTTTCTCTATCAGCTGATGTGATTTATTTAACATTAAAGCAAAGGAACTTTTGAGAAAGAACTAAAATTTTTACCATAGGCTAAATGCAGTCGTCAAAAGTTTTCAAAAAATTTCTATAGAGAGCTTAACCTTAACATTTCAACATGAGAAAATCACCTGATTGAGAGTTGAGAGAAATCAGATCAAATGTGAAGGCCCTGAGCAGAATATAAATCCAAACTGCAAATCTCAGCTGGAAGTCAAAACACAAATCACTGGTGAAAGAAAAAGAAATGAGAATAAGACATTAATATATATATATATATATATATATATATATATATATATATATACACTAATGAGCAAAGAAAACCAAATCAAACCATTTGAACCTTTTAATATTTTCACTCTGATCTGGAGAAATTATAATGCCATCAATAAATTTAAATTAAGTTATATATAATTCAAAAGAGATATGGAGTAAGTATCCATATGATTTTTGTTTTCTTAGAACATAATAAGATCTCTGGTGAATGAACTACTCTTGGTTTTATTATTTTACTTCTGAATTCAATAAGGTAGAATGAAACTTGCTGTTGCAATGGTACTGAAAACTTCCTGAGCAGCGAAGCTAGCATAGTGCATACACACAGGTCCTTGCTGTATAGCCATGTTCATAGCAGCACAACTAACGAAAGCTAAGATGTGGAAGACACCAAAATACCCATCAACAGACCAATGGATACAGTAATTGTGATATTTATACACAATGGAATATTACCCAACCATAAAGACAGATAGATTGGAGGCTTTTCTAGGTAAATGGATGCAACTTGAGACCAGCATGCTCAGTGAAGTGAGTCTGAAGGAGAAGGCTAAATATCAAATGGTCTCTCTGATATGGTCACAATTATTTCATAAGACTAATAATAGGAATTGGGGGGAGATGGAGGAGTAGGAGGGTTGAAAAGGGAGAGGGGAAGGATTTGTAATTTTGACGTGATATGTATACGTATTAACTAACTTCTCAATACCAAGTATCTACTTAATAAAGCAAAAATTTGAAGCCACGCAATAAGGTCAAAGAATCCATATTATAAATCTGTGCATCAAAAGATATAATGTGATAGAAGTAACAAAGAATTTACCATTCTGATATGGTGATGACTATCTAATCCTTCCTTTAATTTCTGAGAAAGTCCCTTAAAATTGCTCGGGTATGAAGTTACAACACAAATCATAAACGGATTATTCACTTCTCATCCCAGTGAGAATGGTGTGCATCAACAATTCAAACAACAGTTACTGTTGGCAAGGTTACGGGAAACAAGGAATCCCTCCATATTGCTGGTCATACCGTAAATTGGTACAACCACTAGGAAAGCTCTTTGAAGATTCCTCAAAAGATTGAAAATAAATATTTAATTTGATCCAGCCTTACCTCTTCTGGCTATTTTTCCACAAGAGCTAACAGCAAGATATAACAGAAATGCATGTATACTTTATAGCAGTTCCACTCACGATAGTTAAAATGTAGAAGACACCTAAATATCCATCAATACATTAATGGATGAAAAAATTGCAGAATATGTATAAAGCAGTACCCATAGACACATAGATTTGAAGCTTTTATATGTAAATGGTCATAGTGGGGGACCATCCTGCTTAGTGAAGTGAGCCAAACTCAAAGGTTAAATATCACATGGTTTCTCTAATATGAGAAACCCAGAATATAGGCACTTTAAAGAACCAATAGGTGTGACAGAGGGAGTTGGGAAGGACAGGGTGGGTGCTGGAGGACCAAAATCAGGAAATCAGGAAGTGGAAGGGATTTTAATGTTGACAGGGTATATACGTGTACAAGTCACCTAAGCTCATTGGCTCATTGTAACCTATCTACCTACCTATCTCTCTATCTACCTATCTATCATCTATTTATCTATCTATGGAAAGAAGATTAATAACTATCACACATATTTACTGATATGTACACATAAATAATATATAAAAATCAATATAAAAACAATGAGGCGCTACATGGACACTGATTAACAAGATTTGAGGCCATTTTCTGTATTTTTGTAAAGTCAAATCTAGGTAAATAAAATGAGCCTTTTAGGCAAGAATTAATATTTGAATGTTATTACCAAAAAATTGGCCAAAATGAAGATTTTCAAACAGATGAATGTTGGAAAGAAAAGGGAAATGAATCATCTGTGTAATTCAGTTTGTCTAATTAATATATGCATTACTAGTTAAGACTAAATATGTGTTTTTCCAATACTTTTTATCTGAAATAAGGATTATGTTATAATCATAATTCTAGTTTATAAAGTAATAGCTAAATCAAAATGCCACTTAATAAATGATCACATCCTTAATGAAATCGGTCCTTGTTTTAGCCTTGTAAGGCTGTTCATCTTAAACATAGGGCTTTGTAGTTCAAATTAATATGTGTCAATATTTATCATGACACTTAAGTAACAGCATCAAAGCAAGTTCACTTATTACCTATTCTGTATATAACACAGTCTAAGAAATTTTATTTTAAATTTTATTTATTTATATATTTCTCACCCAGAATCTATAGTATATATGAGCTAATGATCAAATCTGGAACTTCAAATACCTCAGAAAATTCTGAGGTTTGAGACTTTGAATATGGGAGAAAAAGAAATACGAAAGCTCAACTCAGTCAAGCTGTCTCTTTAACTTCGTCTGATCAGCAAGACAAAAAATTAAATTCTGAAATCTTAACATATAATTTTGCAAAGGAAAATGACGTTAAGAGCCTTCTGTGGAAACAGTTTGAAGGGCTCTCTTTGAAAATGTTTCTTTTTTCCACTTTCAGAGAAAACATAAATTACAATTTCTAATTCTCAGATAAGAGAATGTTAACATTTTTTTCTACCGATGACAACAAAAACCTAAATTATCTGACTGCTCAGCTGGTGTGGGTTTTACATGTGAGAACAGGCTATTTTCCTGCAAAGACGACTTTCACTTTTATTTCAAGGGACTCTGTTGCCTTTAACTAAATGAAATAAAATGAAAATAACTTTGATGTTGGCCTTTTGGTGATATGGAAAACATTAAGTTTGTATATTCCCAAAATTCAGCCAAATTCGGTCAAGTTAATTTGTGCTTTCTAAGATAATGTCCATGAAATAGACGAGTGATTTTCTTTGATTTGAAGTATGAATCCCTTGAATTCGAGGTGACTTCCTGTCACTCCTTTAGCAAGTGGTTCTTTTATATTGGTGTTTCAATACCTTCAATCTTTTACTCTACCAAGCCTGTTTTGATTATTTCTTGTAAATACAGCTTTATTTTTTTTCTGAATTTTACAGAATTTTTTATTTAAAAACTTTATAAGTTTTCTGATTTGCTGTCACTAGACATATTTTTGATGGTCACTGATGACTTCCTGACAGATTATTTCAGCTCTAATTTGATACCTAACATCTACCTAACTAGAAGCACATGTCTCGGTGATTTCAGTTAAGCATTGTGCATCTGTCATGGCCATTCAGGTTCAAAACATGTCCCAAATCCTCAAAAGTTATTCCTCCCTTCATTCTGGCATGCAAGCCTTCTGCTTTTGCACCTGAGGCAACAGCAAAAGAAACAACCAGCAAGGCGAGGAGTCCACCCACAGAATGGGAAAAGATCTTCACCAATCAGACGAAGGATTAACATCTAGAACATACAAGGAACTTAAAAAAATCAAGCTCCCTAAAACAAATGATCCCATCAAAAAGTGGGCAGATGAAATGAAAAGACACTTCTCAGAAGAAGTACAAGTGGAAAACAAGCACATGAAAAAGGATTCTTCATCATTGGCCATACGAGAAATGCAAATTAAGTATTATCTTAAAATTATGGTACACAATTTTGTGAAGTATTTATAACATATCTTTGCCAAATTCTGGGCCGGGCACTTTCATACGTTGGTAGACATTCATTCTCGTATCACATATACTCAGGGAGGAGTGCTTCCACCACCGCTGTGTTATTACTATCTGGTTTCCCCAAGCTTTATCCGTCGTTGGAGTTTCTCTGTCTTGCATTTAACCCCATCTCTGCGGTTCGTCTGCACACTCTTCCGTCCCTCTGTTGTGCGCTGCCTCTTCCCTTTCTTGTTTCTTTCTAGGATTGATTTTTTTTTTATTTTCTTCGACTTTACCTTATTGCATCTCTCAGATTTATAGCAAATACGAAAGAATTTTTGATTATTATTTTGATAATTATTGAGTAAAAATGTTTATGCATCTTATTACCATTTTAATGCATATGTATGAGTAGACTTTATCTTCTTTTTTTGCTACCAAAATGAAACCATAAACACGAATGAGATAGTAAGTGCATGACTAGAAAGAACTCATGGCTGTTCTCCCCTTCTTCTCTTCTTTTCCTCTATTCATTTTTCTACCTTTTCATTTTCTAAATGCAGCATTAAGATACAGCTTTGCATCTTTTCTGCATGTAAATACATCAGGGAAGATAATTAGCATCTGCAACAGTGTAACTACAGATGTACAAATTTAAGGATAAAAATATATGATGACTCCTATCTTGGAAACAAAATAAAAGATAATCAATACTTTCCTGCTTGAAATTCTCCTTTTGGAAACAGTTTCTATTCAGGAAGGCTTGTAAGAATAAATATTTAAAGAGCTTTTATTTTCAAAGTCCCATCTAAAAATAGTGATTCAAAAAATAGAATGTATCAGCGCAGTATGACATCATTTATACTTCATCCTTTTTTCTTTCATTCCAATATTTTATTTTACTGTTTTACTGTATTTTAATTACTTAAAAATAATTACAGGTCACATGAGATTATGACAAAAATGAGCTTGTTTACAAAGAATGGAATCATTGATTCAAGTTATAACTGCATGAAAGTACAAAAATTCTTGGAATATGCTTGTAAAATGCATCTGTATATTTTAAAAGCTTTCATGCTCTGTTCATTCACATCTCTAGGCAAGAAATGCTGCATTGTGGAGACAAAAAGCCAACCACAGGAGACCTTCTGGTGCAGTTGCAGGGCAAGTTACGTGGATTAAAACCTCAGAGCAGATACTTAAAATATAGCTCGGCCAATGGAGTGAGGCTTGTATTTTCATTATTTCTTTTCTAATTCACACCTTACACAAACTCATATGTTTTCATCCACTTTATGTAATGGATTCCACTGTTGCCAAAGGCTAAGCTAATGTGGATGTGTAAGTTTTATGTGATAATTATACTTCAAAATGAAATGAAGGAAAAATTCAAGTGTAAAGATTTTTATACTAAAGTTTTTTTCTGTATTTATAGTTTTCTATGAAAAAAACTTTTTGTGATTGGGGGAAGGGTGGAATAAGAAAATTTTTCCAAGTTATAAAAAACATGGACTTAATCAAAAAATGAGAAATTATAAAACCATTTTAAACATTTGGCTAATTAGGTTGTTAGGTGTTATACCAGGAGTTGAACCCAGGGTCTTCATGCTGAGCTCTATGTCCAGCCCATCTATTCCTTTATGTTCATTTTTTTATTTTTTATTTACTTATTTTTTTGAGACAGGGTCTCACTAAATCCCTAAAGCGCCTAGGTCGGATTTTGTCTCTCAGTCCCCTCTTGCCTCAAATCCTACAAGAAGTGAGATGATGGAATGTACTACCAGTCCCAGCCACAAAATAACACTAAAATGGTCACATTTTACCTAATTTTTTAGCTATTTCTGAATATTAATTTCAAGATCACTTATTTGTCATTCTTTTTTCCCCATTTTATTGATATGTACAAGTGCAAAATTTAAGGTTTACAATGGAGTTCACCTTTTGTGCACATATGTATCTCGTCAAGGTGACAAGGGCTTTCCCACTCTCCTTTTGTCCCTCCCCCTACCCTCCATTCCCTCCCTCCACCCCATCCTGTTATTTGTCATTCTTATAATTAATATGCAATGATTAAAAACGTACCCTTCGTATTTGAACTTAGACTTGAAACACGTCACAAGAGATGAAAGATTTGTAGAACTTTAGCATGTATTGTAGAGTAATTACTGAGTAATTACTACAACTTAATGTTACTATCTTTTTGCTACTATTACTATTTTCTTATTAGTAAACTTCTCTACATAAGATATTTTTGGAAAATATGTATAAGGATTTTAATTAGATGGATATTCACCAAAACTATAGACACATTATGTTTCCCATCAACCACCTGTGTGTCTGTGTGTGTGTCATTTCATGTTATTTGTATGTCTTCTGTGATCAAAGACATGGATCTGGAGCCAAACAGTCCAGGACGGAAACTCAGCTGTGCAACTTATCACCTGAAAAAAGTAGGAATCTAGGATAAAAATTTCCCTCCCTCTTTTCCTCTCTTGCTCTGTTTCTCTCCCCTCTTTCACTCTCTTCCTCTGTCTTATTCTCTCTCTCTCTCTCTCTCTCTCTCTGACTCTCTCTCTCTCTCTCTCTCTCTCTCTCTCTCTCTCTCTGTCTGCTTCATGTTTAATCTATGAAGTGGAGCTAGGTATTCATTAGGCATTTGTATAGATTCAGAGAGTGAATATGCGTAACACATACAACAATATCAGTGCAATGCTTGGTGCTGGGCACTTTCTGTGTGCTTTTGTTTTCTTGAATCTTTTGTTAAGAAATACAATAAGGATTAAGTGGTGCATATACAAAACAAAACTGCACCTAAAATTCCTGATAACTGTGAGTACACATACTGTATATTGAATGACCCTAATTCATGTGCAGGACATATTAAAGTTTCCCTATCGCACAGACTTGTAAATGGATTAATAGGAGGAAAATAATTATTTTATGCACAAAGTCACTGTGGAAAATATTTTTAGTTCTTTGGAGTGTTTTTCCCCCACTCTACTAATTATCAAGTAGCTGCCTGATTGCTGATGATTGACGACTGAGGGAGGGGGGTTCAGCAGGTGCTAATAGTCTGGTTAGCATAAGTGGTTCTGAGGAAGGAGAGGTACAGATTTGAGGCAGACAAAGCTATGAACATTCCCTCAGGGGTGGGATTTGGGAGGTATGTGTAGATTTTGTGTTACAGATAGAGGAGAGTGGATCTGAAGATAGTCTTACACGTAATTGCTTACAATAATAATAGTTCTGCTTCTGAAAAATGATACATCAGGAGGGCCTTTGTATTTTAAACTTTCAATAGACAAGAAAGTCAAGGAAAACCTCAGTAAATACAAATCCAGCCCCTCTAACCAGGTTTGTCCAAAAGAAAATACATAGTTGTATGTCATATTTGTAAAAAAAAAAAAAATCTGACACACATTGGAGAGTGAGCACATCACATTAAAATAAGAATTTTTATTATGACAATGATTTATTAAAACAAATGAAAACTTCCATATTTTTGAATGACTATTAAAATATTTAATATTTTAATTTTCCACTAAACTAACACATTATTACTTTTATTGCTTTTATGTTACTGTGTAACAAATACAAAAAACTACCCAGATACCAATCATTTTAGCCTCCTTGGTGTTTCTGCTCAAATCTCACCTTGACAGTGAGATTTACTCCAAGACCCAATTTAATATGGCAAACTTCCTATTCTACTTTTTCTCTTTCCATAAAATGTACTTTTCTCTGACCTATTACATGGTCTGTTTCTTTATTAGGATTGCTATATTCTGAACTCTCATAGCTAAAATATAATCTGTACAACAAGTGGCCCACTAAGGACCCCTTCCCAGATAGTGGGAGTTTTGCCTACTCTATCCCTGTTTCTAAATAAAGACCTGTTATTCAGTGTTACTGTATGTCTTCCTTCTTTCAATCACAATTTCATAAAACCTAAAATAAAATAAAACATAAGCTATACAGGTAGAAGCATTGTATACTTTTCTTTCTTCTAACCAACGCACTTTAAAGAGTTCACATAATAGACATTCAATAAATATTTATTGAAATCATTTTTTGGTTTAATGAATATATGAATTACAATTTGGGATTGGAACACAGGATGATCATATCCCAAGTTAATATTTGTTGAATTAAGATGAAAGGCAACTGTGTATCTTGTAGTTACAACACTGAGACACATAGAGAACACTTTTGGCAAACATTTTTGAAACTTCTAATTGTATTTCCTTCCTTTTCGCCTATTATATTTTGGTTGTGTCTTTTGAGTATTTGATATACTCATATTTTTGTGCAGAAATCTTTGTTTTTTATTTTCTTCTTAAATACTCAAATTGCCCCGATTTTATCAATCTTGAAAAATCACACTAGGAACTTCCAACAAAAGAAACACGATACAGATAACTGATGACAACATTGTTAGGTATCTGGGGGAAGCAAAATGGGAGTGCTGAGAAAAATTCAAGATGGATAACCAAGGGGAAAATCTACCCTACTGTTTCTAGAACTGGTGAGCAAATGCGAAGAGGTAGTGTGAGTGGAACAAGCACTTCAAAGGGCAGACTGTGCTGGCCTGTTGAACAGTCACCTCCACATACTTAAAATATTCAGCTCTCAGTTGAGGACAATGTGCTCATGGCGAGCTTGAGCTGCTTAAGAATGTGTAAACTTACACAACCTTGTCTTTGTCCACTTATCTGTCAACGGACACATGGGTGGTTCTACCTTTTGGCTACAGTGAGCAATGCTGCTATGAACATGAGTGCTGTAGATTAATTGTGTCTGTCAGTATCGCATGTGCTATAAACGTGAACCACAAATTCATATGTTTATATAATGTGGAGATGGAGCCTTTGAGCGGTAATTAAGATTAGACACCATCATGAAGAGTGGGGCTCTAGGATGGCATTAGTGGTGTAAATGTAGAAGTCGAAGTTAGGGCAGTTGCTCTGTCTTACCGTACGATGCACTCCGCCACCCTGTGATGGACGATGGCTGTGCCACATGCCAACTGGTTGTTGGTACCATGCTTGTGGGCTTTCTGCCTAGAGAATCATGAGATAAATAAAGCTCTATTTTGTTTTAATAAACTACTTGGTCTTGGATATTTTTATTTCATTAATAGCATGAATTAGAGACATGAGTACACCTTTCTCTTCTGTATATCATCCTATAGGAGTGGGCCTTCATTGTGTCACACCCAGAATTTTCTTTCATATCAAAATGAAATTCATAGCTCATGTTGCCTATCCTCTATGCAATTAAAAAATCAATATAGTCAGATGATACTATTTCATCATTAGTGCCTGAGAATGAGCACACAAAAGACTATCAATAATAAACAAAATAAATAAATAATAAGAAAAATAAACAATAGTAAGCAGTGTTCTTTATTTTAGACTATATTATCAATAGGTTTTTTAAGTTAAATTTTAGCATACATAAACATTCTTGGAACACTTTTTAATAAGTTATTTAATTGAGGCACTCTGAAATAGAAAAATAAAATAATATCTTCATAAATGCAATTCATGAATGGACCAGTGAGAAATGGAGTTTCATTTACAGAATGCCAGTGAGTGCCTGTGGATGCAGGTAAGGCTGTGTCTCCTGCTCACCACCTCCGCAAAGTTTCCAAGCAAATTTAACGCACAGGGAAGATGATTAGGCAGAAACTCATATTTCTATAACCAGCTGCTCCACCAACAGTATTAGGTCATCATTTTGTCACTGAGGTCAAGTACCCAATACCCGTAACTTAAGGTAGAAGAAATTTAATTCAGCTCAAAGTTTCATGTCTCTAAGTTCTTCCAGAACAATGCTGCCTGGATCATGAGAGCCTCGAAGCAGCTCTGGGGAAGAATGCCAAAGTTAAGGGACCAGAGACCATACATGGTTCCTAAGGTCACATCCCCCTGACTCCACCAGACACCAAGCAGTATGTTTTACTAATTTCCTAGACAGCTCTCAAGCCAAACTAGGTAATAAACAAGCTTCACTGTCAAACCAAGGCTAAAATGACATATAGCCCCAGGCTGGACGCCATGTCTACCTTCTCTTGAGCCCGTATCTGTCATATGGTTTTATCACACTGCCTGGATACATACAGAAAATTTAAAAAATAGGTAAAACAGAACTTAACAAAACAATGTGGGAGTAGGAAAGAAGTTGTAAACAAAAATACCTGGATATATAAAGCTGTATTCACAAGAAAGACAGAATTGTAAAAAGACGGAGATGATTTTGTGCTTACAATTCAGTCCTTATCTAGGTCTTCTGATAGGATAGGAGGCAGACATCTGAACAATTGCTCGTCTTTCTATCCATAGTGAACCTGCTCACCACTGGAGCTTTCTACCAAACTGTGACTCACTTGGACTGCGACAGACTGTGTCACAAATTCTGGACTCCAAACAAATTTCAGAGACGATGTGTTGCAGAGTAAATGTGTTAGCTCCACTAGTGGTTGAGGTCGATATTTTTATTTATAGCATAAGTTCCTTATGGCAGGGCCAGTAATATATTGAGTGAAAAGATCATCATCTCAGCCCAACTGAAACTTTATTGTAGTCCAGGCATTCTTTCCAGGAAACACATGAATTTTCAGTTCGTTTCTAACAGCAGCTTCCTAAGAATAGTGGCTATAACTGTCCCATTTTACAAATATTGAAATGTTAATATAGAGCAATTTAAAAACTAACTTTTGGTACCTTCTCTATATCCATTAAAAACAGACAACTCAAATGCTGGATTTATTACAGAAAAGCTATTTGTATAAGAGAAATGAAATGGCCAACTGGAGATAGTCTATAAGAACCCAACAGCCCCTCTCCAGCATTCTGCTGTTAAATTTTGTCATTCTTCTCTTATATGTTCACCATGAAGCTACAAAACAAGGACTATAAGTAGACAATATAGAACACTTTAATTTAAATGAGAAGTTCTATTATATATCATATGTATTTAATAATGAGCAATATAATTCTGTATATATATATATATATATATATATATATATATGTTAATTTTTTATTTTTGTTTCTATTTTTTCTAAACATCAGAAAGGCCCACGTTCATACATATTTGTGTGTTGTGTTACCTAGGTTATACTCAGAGTCCATGCACAGTATTTGATATTTGGTGGCTTAATAATATATTGCTAATTCACTTAATGAATAAAAGTTGCACTTCAGACAGTACTTTTTGTTTCTCTTGTAAATCTTGAGAAGAGAAAATCAGGAGAACATCAATCACTTCATATTACTTATCTTCATAAATACAGGAAAATCCCAATAGTATATAAAAGCTCAATTTGTTTCACGTAGCGAAGCTAAGTACACTAGCATCTTTGATATTGCTGTGCTTCAGATCTTTAATTTTATGAAAAGCACACCTAGGCCTAATTGCATTCAATTAAGATAAAATCAGAATACATTGTTGACGTTACTGACTTCATAAATCTAATGTTCAATTACAAAATGACTCTAAACTACTGCCAAGATCTAGACAACTGTTGCCTTTCCTGCATGTGCTTTTCACATCAGCCTACATTATAAATAACTTTGAATGCAATGAAGGTCAGCTGTCTATAGTTAATGGAATGTTTTCTTCCAGGATTATTTATGTATATTGTCTCTTGTTCATCAGAATACATTTCTGTCTACATATGGCTTGTACTAAGGTCTCTCCATATTTCTGAAATTAAATGTCTTAATGGATGAAATCTTGACTAAATCTATAGAGCAGTTTTACTCTTTAAATTGAAATTTAGAATTTAAAATCATTGTTAATGATTATGTGAAGAAAAAGCAGATTCTTATTTCAGAATCAAAACATTTAAGAACACATTTTATATAATATAAAATTGGGCAAAGTAATACATTAGCTGTGAACTATGAAAAGTGTAGATTTTTAAATAGTAAAAAATTAAGAACTTTAAACACTATAACATATCTATTAAAATTTAATTGAAAAAATAAAACTATGGCAATGTTAAGAGGATTAGCCACTTCTTGATAACTCATCTAAGCTAACTACACAGCTGTCTTGATTATTACAATGTAACATTTCCAAGCAACAGTTCATTACTGATGACAATAATGAGACATGGCTTGGACTTCATGCATGGTGTTGACACACAATGTCCAACCACCACAACTTCCTGAAAAAAAGGCTCATTTTTTTCCTCATAATCCCAGAGATTTATTCCAAAGTCACCAGGCTCCAAGGCAGGAATACTGCAACAGGAAATCATGGTAAAGCAATTCTTTTAGTTTATGATGACCAGGAAGTGGAACAAAGAGAATTGTCAGGCAGAAGTCACAAATCATATGCAGTGTCCAAAATTGTGCCTCCGCACCCCACCTGATGAACCCAGACACGTGCTCACCAATCCCCCAGACTGCACCGAGTCTAGTAGACACAATCAGACTTCATTTTCACACTCCCCTTATAAATCATACAATTATTTTTTGTGTGAGACAAGGTCTTTCTTTGTAGTCCAGACACAATTCATCTTTTTGCTTTCCATGAGGACTAATGGAATAGTACAATCGATAACATGTTTATAATTGCAACTGATTCATAGCTATTAAACTTTAAACATTGAATTCATTTATTTTTATTGCTGAGAAATTAGCTTTGGAACATATTTATTTATGGCATAAACACATTTGAAAAATATGCCCAAATACTGAAATCCTTGTGGACCTACCTCTGGTCAAATTTACATCAAAAACAGCAATAATTTTAGATAACTAACGATAAATATGGCATTATTTCTTTCACTGTTTATTAGTTACTTGACTTTGGATAATCTATTAGTCATGCCTGAAACAAAATTTCTTGAGCTGTAACCATATACTATGTTCTATTATTTAAAATTAAACTGTTATACTCTGCCCTTATCTTTGCAATTAACTCCAGGCAATTTTTTCAAGGAAGCAAATAAACAAAATAATCAGACGTTCAATGAAAAATGTTTTGTAATATGACTTAGGACAACTGGTATTGTTTACACTCAAGTGATAGATGAAAAAAAAGGCCTTTATCTATACCATTCATTCAGTTCATTCACCAACTTCTGTTTTGTAAATAACTCCATCATGAGTGATTTTTAAGCTAAAGTTATCAATGAGAATAGAATTAGGAAAATGTGTTAAGTAACTGACACTTTTGAGGAATTATGAACTGATTTAGCATATTATTGTTTCTACCTCAGGCTACTTCTTTTTTAAATTTGTTTTTCATGTACAAAATATTTTTTTCTCAGCTGGGTGTGGTGGTGCATGCCTATAATCACAGCATTCGGGATGCTGAATAGACAAACTGTTCAGATGAGTCTAAGGCCAGCCTGGGCTACATCAGTGAGTTCAGAACCACCCCAGGCTAAATAGCATGACCTTGACTCAAAATGTGTGTGTGTGTGGGGGGGGGGGTGTATTTTAAAAAAAAAAACTAAAAAAAAGTCCTCAATATTGTATCTATGAAAAAATTCATGATCTCAAGAATAATCTGCAAAAACCAGAGTGAAAGCTACAGAAATGGCCCAAATTTAGTTCTAATCATCTAGAAATGTTTGACATTTGCAGGGCGCAGTAGAGGGAAAGAGAAGATTTTACAGACCACAAGTGCTGGAAAAAAAAATGTAGATCTTAAAATATGCCACTTAGAAAAAAAATGAAAATGTGTAAATAATAAGAAATGAATTGAAAATTTGGGCAGCACAGTGCACACTAGAAAATGTACAATATAATAAATGTTAACTGAAGAGAAAGAAATACAGTTTGCATTGTATCAGCACATCTCAGATTTTGATATGCATATAAATAACTTAAGTTGCTTGATAAATGCAAATTCTGGTTCAACAGAAACAGAAGGGGTCTCAGGTTCTGAGTGTCTAATACTTAATACTTATATTTTTAGTCCATCAACCACATTTTGAATAAACATTCACTAGGTTATTTTAGTAAAACTTAGTTCTTCATTCATAAGAAAATGAAAAAAAATATACAAAAAATGCTAAGTTAGCAACACTGAATGTTTCTGGAAAGTGAAATCTCAGCCGTTTTCACTGGGTCTAACTTAAGGAAGTGCTTCTTTGATTATTTATCAGTTTGCTTGATAACTTATCCAGGAAGAAATGTAAAATAGATTAAAGCTAAAACAACTTTATGAAGGCTCAAGCAGGGGCCTTGAAAGAAGAAACACGCTGTAAGAGGTCATCTGTACTCCTGGTGGAACTTGCCAAACGCACAGCCTAGGTGACAGCGACAGACTGTGGGATGCACAGACGACCCTCTTCCCCCGGCTGCTCATAGCACACAGAACAGCGTGCTGCACCCCACCCATCACCACAAGCGGATCAGGAAAACGCAGGTTTCCTTCTAGGCTCCAGCGGCACATAATGTTTCTGCCCCAAAGCCACCTCATCCTCAGTTCGTTTTGGACATTTATAATAGTGACATCTAGCGGATGTCTTCTTCAATAAATATGTGGTCTCTGGGCTCCTAGTATGCTTCAAGAATTAGAAGTTAATATTTTCAAATGCAATTTATTATTAGAGGGAATTCCAAGAGAATTCAGGTTCCAATTATGAAAATTTGCACAACCGTTCCCAAGAAATTATTCTCTAAAGAATCCCTCCACCATATTGAGCAAGATGATAATTTGCGTGTTAATATAACTTCTTCCTTTCATCACTGTATATAGTACATCGTAATAAATGTGAGGTATGATCTAAAAATAAAGGAAATGTCTAAATAAAAAACTATTATATGTTGCGGTGTAGATTAAAATGTTCACAAAAGTCTAATGTGTTCAGAGAATGATTAGGTCATGGAGCAAAATATTTATCAATGAACTCCTATTGGCGAGTTCAGTACCTGAATGTGCTTGATCTAGGGACTGCATGAAGGTGAGTCACTAAGGATGTGACTTGGAAAGATGACTTCCTGTTGTAGCTCCTCCCATCTCTCTGTGCTACTCAGATGTCCTGGGAAGAGCACCTGTTCTCCACCCAGCCTTTCTAACAAGCACTTTTTTGTCTTGGAGACAGTAACTATGAACTAACCTCTTAAATCCATGAGCCAAAATAAACGTCTCCTCCTATAAATTGTTGGTATTTGTTCCAATGACAGAATCGTTCCTAAGACAGATTTTGTTACCAGAGGAGTGGAGTCACTGCTGTGATTGTACCTGACCACGTGGTGAGAAGCCTTTGGGATTGGTTTTCAGGAGTTTGGAAGCGTAGTGATACCTGATGGAGATGGCCTAGAACGCTGTAAACTGAGCTTGAGATTCTGCTGAGAACATAGAAGACTAGAACGTTGATAGTAATGCAGATCATTAAAGCCAGGCTCACAAAGTTTCAGGCAGAAAGGAATCTATTAAAAATAGGACTAGAAGTCATGTGTGTTACACTCTGGGAAGAAAAGGAAAAAGTTTGCCTGTATTTCATCCATGTCCTAAGATTTTGCCTGAGGCTGAGATAAATGGTGGTAGAATCCTCAATCTGATGCAGGGAATTTTTCAAAAAACAGAGTATTCAGGCTGTAGTATGGGCACTGTTAGCTGGATTTTCTCAGATCTTTAGTGAAATCGGAGCAGATATTAAAGCTAAAAATTGCAAAATATTTGCACATTCGACAGAGAGGAAGCACATGCAAAGTTGGGGCCATAGAATCTATGATTATTGAAAAGATTAGACTGAAAAAAAGATCAAATACCTTTCATCAGAATAATATGAAAGATGACATTAAGGTCCCTCAAGAATTTGAAAAAGTCCTTTCACAGGCTAAATATGCAGAAGTATAAAGATTTCCCTTTATAAGAGAGACCTTATGCTCCAGAAAAGCTGCCCGGGGGATTCCCAGGGATTTATTTGCAGGTCTCAGCCATCTAGGCCCTCAGGAGCTGTCGAAGTCATGATCCAGAGAGGAGTAGCTACTGTTTAACTGGCAGCAGATGTAGGCTGCATCCACACAGTGCTAAGCTTACAAGCATTCAAAATGCAAAGGTTATGGGGTCACAGAAGTTTTGACTCAGATTTTAGAAGAAAGCCTGAAGGGCCAAGCTGTGTGACCTTAAAAGGGCCGAGTGAATCCGTGACACTGAAGCCAAAAGTGCAATGTAGGCCCCAGGATGTTGCAGAAAAAAAAATGTCCATCATCTGCCGGAGAAAATGCAGGCAGTGCGTAGAGGCACCCTAAGAAGAGACCAAGAGTGTTGCAGCCAACCACGCCTAAGGATGGGCTTCTTATGCTCTTAGTGCAGTTAGTATCACCTCACAGCTTGCTTGCTTCTTATTATCTCACCACAACATGGAGTTAGAGGATTTATCAGTTGTCCTGGTAGGTTTTGGTCCTGCTGTGGTTCTGTTTCTTCCTACCTGCCTATTTCTCCCTTTTAGAGTCAGAATGTTTTCCCTACGCCATTGTATGTTGAAACTATTTAAAATTTTGGTTGATTTTATACAAGCTGATAGCTAAAAGTTCACCTTGACTCTCAGACAAGACTTTGGACTTGGTCTTTTTAAATATGTGGGAAATTCTAAGACTTGGGTGACCCTTGGAGATGGACAAAATATATTTTACACAATGTTGTGAGAATGAGTCTTTTGCGGATTGAGTAAGACTTAGTTCTAAATTATTCCACATGGGTCTCATGTGTTTGGAGGGTGATTGGATTGTAATTCTATATTCATTAGTAGGTTTATTCAGTAATGAGTTCAGTACCTGACTGTGTTATGAGAATACAACACCTGATTGGAGGTGTGTCACTGGAGGCACTACCTGGGGAGGTGTACTCTTATTTCTGCATTTTCCCATTTCATTTTTCTTTCTGGCTGATGAACAGCTGTCCTATTCCAGACTTTTCCCCATGTTCTCTATTGTGGGACAGCAAGTATTGTTCATTAATCCCTTAAAACTAAGTGAGAAAGTCAGTCTCTCCTCCTTCAAGTCATGTTAAGTATTTTTGGCCCAACTGCAGGAAATTGACTAAGATAGCAAAAGATGCATTGCAATTAATTCCTCTCAAAATACACACTTACTTCGTCATTCTTGCCAGTGTCTGAAGTTCCGGAATTCTGTTTTCACGATTTCTTGTTGTTGTTGTTGATATTGTTGTCGATGATGTCGTTGTTGTTGATGTTTTTGTTGATGCTGCTGCCATTATTTTTCCATTACAGTGACCACCTCGATATTTTAAATTCATTCAAAACCATTCACGGTCATTTCAACTTTGTGAATGAACAAACAGTTGTTGCATAGTACCAGATCACGTGACTAGGGGGGCTGCGAGCATGCCATATTGTTTTTCATAAACCTGCTTTTCTATTAGATGGAATTCAATGGTAGCATTTGCAGTATTTTCTCTTTAGCCTACATCACATCATAAAGATACAGCAGAGAGCTCCAATAACGGATCCAGGATGTTGTAGAAATTATAGAATGCATGCGTTTGAAGCAAGGAAGAATATGTTGAAGATAATTAAAAGTAAAGAGTCTTGTGCATACTTCTTAAAATGTAAACAGTCATGGTAATTCTCAATTATATCTTGTAGCATATTTGGTCTTTCAGTGACTTTGGGAATATATGTGGCCAACAGCACTGTGTGGAGTAATGTTGGAGTCTGTGAAAACACGAAAAATTATCAATGATAGGGATCCTATCTTCATTTAATTCTTTGACTCTCAATTGTCCTGGTTTTCTCACACTAACCTTGATTTTCATGAAATGTGCAAAAATATAATTAATCTTCATTATTGAGACTATGAGTGCCCACTTATGCTCTATGATCAGAATAATTAATCACTTACCTTTCTCAATTTTCAAGATAGAAAGCCTCAAGATGACCTAGCGTGAGATTTGCAAAAACTTAACCCTAAGGTGTCATGTATACGAAATCATTTGCAAGAAGATGGGAGAATTCCCCACACATGCAAAAGGAATGCTCTTGATCTGAGAGATTGAAACAACTGTGTGTTGGAGAGCAGCTCAGATACAAGCTTTAACTTCAGCAATAATCTTTATAGTATGAAAAACCTAATTTTAAAAAAATTGCCTAATGAGTACTAAATTATACTTAGGTAAGGGAAATGAATTTTGGTTTGGTGTTTAATGCAGAGTAGGGTGAATACCGTTCACGACAATGTTCTGTGGATCTTCTAAAAGCTGGAAGAATTTTAAAAACTTTTACAACAAAGAAATGAATATTTGAAAACTAGCTATGCTTGCTCTGATTTAAATATTGTGCAAGGTATACACATCCTGAAACAATACATATTGCTGTACAAGTTTGTAAATTTTTATGTTTTGATTAAAAATGAAGACTACAACATGAGATTTTGTACACATAGGGACATCAGATGTAGCTGTGGGATTCTCTGTCTTTGGAGATCTTCCTGTGATGCAAAGATGTCATGGAAACAAAAGAACCACTTGAGTCCGATTATGCCAGTGGAGGGCTGATGGGATATGAACATAATTCTACTATTGTTAAGGAATAAATGAAATAAAAGTTGTTCTTTTTTATAGTTTTAGTAAGTAATATGTGTCTCTGTAATTGTGAAAGATGATACTTAGAGAATAATGCAATAATTTATTATATATGACATAATATATATATGTATATATATATATATATATATATATATATATATATATATATATATATATATATATATTTACATATAAAAACATAGACCTGATAACATGTCCTGTAGTATCCAGATATTGGCTATTGGTGTTTGTCCTTGGGAAAATATGAGCATTCTTTAATCTATTGTTCACCAATTCTTCAATTGTTAACCAATCCTTTCAGAAGATTATTTATGCATGGATATATCATATGCTTTAATCCTTGCTTCTTGATCCAAACTGCTTTTAAGTTATTACTCTCCCCTGTCACTGAAAGAAAGGGAATCCATTCATTAGTACCATATTGAGCAAATTCCAGGTCTTAACTGATCCAGTCTGGGTGTTGTGGTATCCTCAATGAACTAATTCACTAGGCTAAGTTGATTGCCCAGAATCACTGTGGAAACTGTAACTAGAGCACACCAACTGAGCTACTTTAACTGTTAGAAAATGGAGGGAACTTGCCATGGAACATCAAAGATGAAATCAAGAAAACATAATAGCAACAAAAAAATACTTAGGAGTAAACCTCACCAAAGAGATGAAAGAACTATACAAAGAAAACTGCAAGTGCCTAAAGAAAGAGATCAAAGCGGACTTTAGGAAATGAAAAGATAGCCCATGTCCTTGGATAAGAAGAATCAATATTGTCAAAATGGCCATAGTTTATAGATTCAATGCAACACCAGTTAAAATAGCAACTATATTCTTCAAAAAACTAGGGGAAAAACCTTTAAATTTATGTGGTACAAGAAAAGACGCAGACTCTTTAAAGCAATTCTGAGTAACAAGGACAAATCTAGAGAAATCACAATTCCAGACTTCAAAAAATACTACAAAGCAATAGTAATTAATCTACATGATCCTGGTATAAAGATAAAAAAGAAGACCAGTGGAAGAGAATCGAGGATACCGAAACCTTTAGTCAACTGAACTTTGGCAGAGGAGCCAAAACAATCCACTGGAGAAAAGACAGCATCTCCAACAAATGATTCTGGGAAAACTGTATCTCCCCGTACAGGATAATGAAACGAGACCCATATCTGCCTCCACACACCAAAATCAGATCAAAATGGATCAAAGAAGGCAGACAAAATAGGTAAAACCCTAGAAGACATAGGGACAGGAAATGATCTTTTGAACAGATTGCCAACTGCACAAGAAATCTCGGCAAGAACCAACAAATGGAAATACATTAAATTAAAAAGCTTTGGCGCAGCAAAAGAAACAATCAGCAAGGTGAAGAGGCAAAGCACAGAGTGGGAAAGATATTCAGCAGTAACACTTCAGACAAAGGATTCACATCTAAAACATGCAAGAACTGGAAAACATAAAACCCTCTAAAATAAATGATCAAGAAGTGGGCAGCTGATATTAAAAAAACTTGGAGGAAGCATAAATAGCCAACAGCCATATGAAAAAGCATTGTTCATCACTGACCATCAGAGAAATGCAAATAAAAACAACACTGAGGTTCACCTCACTCCAGTGAGAATGGCCTACATCAAAAACTCAAAAAATGTTATTACTATGTAGACTCCTTAATGCACTTCTGTCAGATAAATTTAAGGAGGAGGAACAAGTTTTGCAGAACTGAAAAGTTGATGCTGCAGAACAAAGCAGAATTATGATATTTACAGATCAAATCAGAGACAAAGCCTGAAAAGCAGAGAAAAAAGGTTTATATACTTTGGGGATATTTTACTGCTGTTGGTTGAAAGCGCATCTTGTACAGGGAGATGACGTTTAGTCAGAATTTTGAGCCTGTTGAAAGGGCACAGATGCAGGGAACACTGGAAGCCAGAAACCCAACGAATCACGGGTGACAGGAACTGGAACCTAGGCCAAGCGGCACACTAACATTAAAAGCCTTGGCATGTCATCCCCGAGAGAAACTGGAGCACTTGGCACTACCTTCCTGAAACACCCTTTTCTTTGGTTCCCAACTTTCTCATTAAGTTAAGAAAGCACTTTAAGTAGACAGGGGCTGGGACATACAACTAGGTGTTACCTGAAGGATGCTTGAAACTGAGCAAACTAATGTTATCATAGGGGCTGCCTTCCTATTCATACGCTAAGTCAGGTTTTCCTTGGAATGCCATCATGCTCGGAATAAATAGAGCTAATGGTGATGTCTGTGCTATGAGGTTTAATCTACAGGACTTCTCTGGGAACTGACCAGCCCAGTGGAGCAAGCCTTCCTAAAAGCTGCCGCTAAATTTATTGGGTGAAGCTTATGTCAAATGTGGGTCAGTCATAGATTTTGCCTGGTGGCGCTGCCAACCATCATACCCCTACCATGGGATGTCACGGGATTTATTATGGGACATGCACTTACTTCTAGTAGACTCTCTCTGTTCTTCCCTGGTGGGCGTGATAGCTAAACTTGATTAACTTTATACCTCAACAGATGTTGTTTCCAGTTATTTTCTTTGGTCTCTTGAAAACTACTTGAGTGCTCCAGTACATCTGGGCAATGGGAAGAACACGCGAGGAGAGGTAGACCAAAGGGTGAGATTTGCCTTTTAATTTTTCTGAAAATTTCAAGATACACTTCGCCTAGTTTGAAAATCACAGGTTTAACTAGGTTTTAGGAGAAGATGGCTGAGAGAGGAGAAAAACATTGCTCAAATGCGGTACCAGGAAAACTATCCCTGAGTGTCTTCATGCGTTTAGGGCTGCACTACAAAAACATGAAATTGCTGAACACTGATCTCATGTGCTATCATACTTGGATGATGCCCTAAACTGCAGCCAATGTCTTTTTGAGATAAGAATTATGTTTATCCACTGAGCTATGCAATGATACAAAAGTAGGAACTACGGTCTTCTTTGGAAGTTGTATCAATCTACCTCAAGGAAAAACTGTCTCTAAACACAAAAGTAAATTTTCGGGGGTGGAAATCCAGGATCCCACTAGGAGAATGAAGCTGATAATGTGTTTCAGTTTCAAGCCAATCCGAAAGTCACTGGATGGTGACCTGCTGGCAACTGAGTCATTCCGTTGGGACACTATAAACCAGCAGTAGTTGACTACTTTTCAGGTTTGAAACAGTCATGGTTTTAAATTAACTGCTTAATTATGTGCCTTGAAAATATCATAAGAAGATGCAGCTACAGCTTTGATGATTGTAGATTAAAAAAGAAAAATATCTCTTCACATATAAAAACCTTTGCAAATATCAGGGAGCTAATACTGAAGAAAAATCTCTATCACTTGTACCATTTTGCTAATTAATGAATCTATTAATCCACAAGAAAAAAATTCAAGTCATTTTCTTAAAATAGCTTGCTTATTAGGCTATGTTGTGCATAACTACACTTTTTCATAATGGATTTCACAATTTGTGAAGCGAGTGATTTAAAAGCAAATTCTCATAAAAAGTGAGCAACATTTTTTATTAACTTTTCAACATCTTCAAGATCAAAATATCCAACAGCAGTATATCTAAAACAATGAAAAAAGCTAATCCTTTAGTTGTATGTTTAGCCAGATAGTTTTTAAAGAACATTATTCTGAAAATATTATGCAATGCATTACTGTTATTTCAATGTAAACATTTTCCTGTGTTGATCTTGCACTACAATAGAACATAAAACAATACAATAGTGATTACAAACACTTTCTTCAAATGTTTTTCCTTAAATTCATAACATTTTACTTCTTACATTTTTAAAATTTGGAAGACTTTATTCCCCATACCGTAGAAAAAGTATCCCCCCATCCCAGTGGAACTTACTCTACTCTCCGCTACACTGATCTTCATTAGGAAGTTTATACAGATCATTGAGACTAGAGGATGTTTGAAAAGTGACAGATTTTCTGTCAAAGAGGCCATTTAAGTATATTCCAAGACTTTAGCAAAATAATGATAGGAATAATAATGTCAATAAGAATAAATAGAATTAAGCCCTACAGAAAAAAATAGGATGATGAAAAAAATTAAGAAATATGTTACAGATGTAGACAGCAGAACACATGGCGACCAACTGAATATGGGGTGAAGGTAAGTTGAAAGGGGTTCTGGCATTCTTGCCCTGATTGTTTAGTCAGGGAGGTTTTGTTGCTGTGTAGACAAAGGGAGAAAAGACGGCTTCTCTGAATGGGTGTCTGCGTCACTGAGGCAGTAGGAGTGGCACTCTTACAATGTGCGTTACATTTTATCCATTTATTTACAGATAATTCATCTTGTCCAAAATATTTTCCCTTTTAACATTACCCTTTGCTAAACATTTTAGGACTATCTACTTAATGTTCCTAATTCCACTCATTCTGAAGGTCAATTATAATCATTATCAATCCTGGAAATTTTTGAGAGTTCCTTAAACTATAAACATGATATTTTCCTGAGTTTGTTACTATAGAGAGTCTGTTGCTTTTGGAAAATTGAATCAAAATTCCACAAAGTTTCTATATAAAACATTCTCCTCGTATATGAAACATTTGGCAAACCTATCTAATGAAAGCCGCACTCTCCATGAGTGCTGACATAATTTTAAAAAGTCAAACTCGGTGTGTTTATTTCTAAATTGACATAGTCACTTGTAAGGCAAAAATACTGATCAATATCTCTGCCAAAATGTGGAAGAACAAATCAACAAAAGCAATAGTAAAAATGTATGTTTATTGGAAACCTGCTTCTGTGAAGCATGCAGATCCAGAGTAGCTGGAAGCAGGCAAAGTAACCCGGGTTTCTGTAGTTAGACCAAAGACAAAATCAGACTCCAAAACTAGTAGTTAGTTATGTAGTTTAAGTTAATCAGCTTATAACCTTTATTTTCCCCATCTTATTAACATGTATATATGCAATACATAAAGTTTACATTGAACTTGAGTATTTTGTGCTCCTATATATATCACATCAGCATTACTAACTCTTCTGCTCTTCCTTCTTTGACCCTCCTCTGCCTCCCTCCCCTCAGCTCCCACCAGCCACTTAGTTTTGTTTTATAAGATAACTCTATTCCAGGTTTCTCATATTAGAGGAACCATTCGATATTTAACATTCTGCATCTGACTCACTTCACCGTGCATATTGCAGGCAAAGAAGCAACTTGAGACCATTAAACTTATAACCTTTAAAGCTTACTTTTCAGTATTTTAAAATTAGACAGTAGTTGTTTATACTTCCGTGAAGCGTTATGAGGGTTAAATGGTATGGAAGCAAATAAATTGTCTTGATTAATAAGTGAGTGTTAAGGGTTATTATTTACCATACCAGTATATCAGCAAAAAATACATCACTAAAAGTTTGCCATCCATGCATCCCTTGATATAAATTCTTGACCTGTAATAGATGGTGGCTCTGTCAGTTATATATGTGGTCAGATTTCCCGTGCTGTGTCTTGCTTTTATGCTGTCTTAATTGGTTGTGAGAAAGACAATTATAATGCTAGTGAAATGTGTTTTTAACCCAGAAATTTCTTTGCCTATTTCAAGATTACAATGTGAAACTGAAGAAAATCTAATTATTTGGAGAAGTCATATTTATGGAGTAATTGGGGAAAAAAATCAAGAATAACACCAGTCCTTGGCATGAATAACTGTATGATCAACAATATCTATTGTAATGGAGAAATGTAGACATTCGAGACACAAACCAAACTTCAATTTGAACATGTAAAACATAAACTGACACGTGTTACAGAGGTGACACAGAGTACATACGCCTCATGTTCCTGAGTACTAAATATTTAAACTAGGCCATATGACATGTAAAGATGGAATACAGGAAGAAAGCCCGCAATAATTATATACGGAGAGAAGAGGATACTGGTGTATGCCTATATTTAAAGATCGACAAGAAGCAAATTGTGGAAAAAACTAACATAAGCAAACAAAAAGGACTATTTATCATGGCACTTTTATTTGGATATATGTACACCACAACATTACTTGCATGCTAGTTACATAGGACTGTGGGAACTGGTACCCATACATGTGACTTTTTCCCCACATTTTATTGATATGTATACGTGCAAAATTCAAGGTTCACAATGAGGTTGGGCATTTTGTGCACATTCGTATCTTGTCAAGGTACATGTGACTTTTTGATTCCTCTTTTCCGCCCCCCTTTCCTTTCCCACCCGTTCCTCCCTCTCCTGTTCCCAGGATCCCTCCTGCCAACAAGTAGTCTGTCTTCTTGCTTCCTACACTCACTCTTATATTATGATCTTTGAGACATTTATCTTTTGAAAACCTGATGCAATAGATAACCATATAATATTTAATATTCTGTGGATATTTTTTCTTGTGAGCATTATTGACTCAAGGTACCATTTTCTTACAAAGGCTTCAAATCTATCTTTCTTTACAGCAGCATACGGCAACCTTGGACATCTAAAAGAGCTAACATCATGGTAGCGTTGAGACTCACGCATACTCATGGTTATTGTAGCACAACTTACAAGAGCTAAATTCTAGAAACAACTTACATGTTCTCAACAGATGAATAGATCAATAAAACTTGGCATATACACACAGTGGATTATTATACTGCCATAAGTACCGGTCAATTGAATGAAACCTAATAAAAGGAAAATGAGGCATTGTGTTTTAAATATGGAATATCCTCCAGATCCTGATATATTTGAGTGTTCTAGAATACCTATGGAACCAGGTGCTGTTAAGACATGGGGCCTGGTCAAGAGGGTTGGATTTTAGGTATGTGGTGAATTACGGGTGTGTGATGCATTACTGGGCGTGTGACTTGGAAGGAGTAGATCACTGAGATTCAGCCGGGAGGCAAAAAACAACAGAGCTTTACGTGAAAGGGGAGGAGAATTGGAATGAAAACTGGAAGGGTGTAAGCTAGTTCCACTCTTCCTCTCTCACTTGGCTGCCAGTTGGCCATGCTGTGAACAGCCCTCCATCTAGACCTCCTCCATGTGCTCCTCCCATTGCCAGGCACTCACGAATGGATTCAGACTTTAGGAAACCGTGAGCTAAAATAAATCTTTCCTCCTCTAAGTTGTGGTTTTTGTGTATTGTGTCCCAAATACAAAAAATAAGACATGATGCAGAGAATGAGCCGACATGTTAAATATAATCAAATAAAACAAGTGTCACTGGCTTTGGCAGCATGTTCTTTGATTGTGATAGCAGTAGTTTTGAAGGATTTGTTGGAGAAGTGGGAATTGAGTACTTAGTGAGAAAATTAGAGACGATAAGTGCATCCTAAAATATCAGTGGAATATTCTGCCAGACAAAGGACAACAAAAAGAGGATGAGTTAGGAGAACCATATGGAATTAAGAGAATTTGTTTAATTAGACAAAATGAGGGAAAAATTATGAGATGGCAAAGGAAACAGGATTTAGCTCAAAAAAGGAAGCACATACTTGTAACCTTCTAAATAAGAGTAATAAAACCATGGCATTCAGATAGAAACCCAGGTAGGTTTGTAGCAGAAGTGTAACAGAATTGAATTTATGTTTTCTAAAAATCTCTCTGGATATCTCATATAGATGAATGAATGTGTTTGTTTTTATTATTTTTAAAGTGAGATATGGTGAAAACCTGATTAGAAGAGCAAAAATAATAGGTTCAAACAAATTGATAAATATTAAGAAGTGAAGACACTGAAATTGAGTAGTTCATAATCTCTAACTCATAGAGGTACAGAAGCTCTTCTAAATAAGAGAAGAAAGCTGAGCATTTACTATTCAGTGAAGCAATCATGTCATTTTATTTTCTAGTTAAAGACATGTAGGTATCTAAAATTTTTTCAAATTGGTCATATGAATTTTAGATGAATGGAAAAAAGTATAAATATCAAATAGTCTCAGAGACATATGGTATTTATTTAACTCTGTTATTTCAGATCTAGACACATGTACACATATATAAGCTAGGGCTTTTTATTATAAATATAAGTGATAGCCATGAATTTGCCTTTTTAATTATGGTCAAGACTTAAGGTGGCTAAAAAATTAAAATATATTTAACTGTTAATTGTGGAAGTAGTTTATGTTAAATTAGATATACATTAAAATACCCACCTAATGTTCCATGTTAAGATGAAGAAATAATATCTACTAGGAAAGAAATAGTTCAGCCTCAGCCCTACTTGGCTACAGCTACTAACTAATGAACTGGGATTTTACATATTATTTATCCAAAATTCTTAAAAAAGATATAAACTGCATATAATTTAAATTGGTAATGTGACCAATGTGTGAGCAGGGATATATTTAGAATTTCCATTTCCCATCTTGACAGTCAAATATTTTTTTCTATACATATCTCATATACATTGCAATTGTATGCAAATGATAGCCTGGAGAACATTTTTGTAGAAATTGGAACATTTTTTGTTTCAAACATGTTTAATAATGGAATGAAAGTAACACATTATAATTTCTAATCTGCTTCTTTCATTTTCAGAAAGATTGTATCTTGCCCAAGGAAGATGTGTTTTTTCATATGGATATTTCTCTTTCATGAATTTATTTATTTAGTTTTACCAAAGTTTAGGAATGCATCAGACATAAACATATTCTTGTGATTTCATAGCACCTTCCTGTTAATTCAAACTTAATTAGAGTTTAATGTGTCAGTGATACTGCCTTTTGCTGTTAATCAGACAACAAAACACAGTCTGTGATTTATACACAGTTTCAAATTTTAAGTTATTCTTCCTACAATATGAGTATTAAAAATGGTTTCATTTCTTTCTCTTTTCCTCGCATAAAGATGCCAGTGCTTGTGAAAAAAGAAAGTAAGAAAGATTGTGACCAGCAATGTCATCACATCATGGCCATCATTCAAAACAGGCAGTGGTACAAACAAGACAGGAAGTAACCTAGCTACCGTGTGGAAGTCAACTCCATAAATTCTCTGTGAATGAGTCCATCTCGTACTAACCCACTTACTATTTTATTCATAGTGTAGATATGACATAGTAATATTAACATACTTTCAACGATTTTGCCACATTACCCCTTCTTAGAGACTAAGATGTCAGTTCATGTCTATACAGCATGTGGACTCAAACTTCAATTGTTTCATTCCATAGGAAGAAAAACAGGCAACTTCACAGACCCAAGGAGAGAATATGCTGGAAGGGACTTGATGTCATGGTTTCCCTGGGTTTCTTGAGACGTGTGACCATTTGCTATACAATTATTTTCCTCTAAGTAAAGAATGTTGGATATGAATCCACATAAGCTAATTCAAAATATAGTAGGGCTTACTGAGAAAAAAACAGCATCTTATCAAATGCAGTCATAGCCCAGCAAAGAGCTGAGTGTCAAGAACCTAGAACTAAAACTCAGAAATCAAGATTATATCCTGTGCCTTTTATAGACCAATGTGGTTTCTCTCTTCTTAACTTTTCCCTTTTCAGTTCTGTTGTCCTTCAGTAGACCTCTGCTCAATAAACACATGGCCCAACAGACTGACTCATGACCACCGCTGTGATCTTCCAATCTTTTCTGTCTCCTAAGGGCATCACTAATTGCATGAGACTTTAAATGTACATATTGAATAGAATAAAATAAAGCTTCAGTTCATCTATCTTTCTAGACACGTTTCAATATTTAATGACCCTTATTTATATCATCTCATAATTTTTCTTCTCTTTTTTTCACTTTTCCTTTCCCTTGCGGTGCTCTGGTTAAAACCTAAAGCCACACACATGCTAAGCCAGAGCTCTACCACTGACTGCCCAGCTCTACAAATATATCTAGTGAACTGCTATACTTATATTCTGGTTTTTTTTCACCTATCATTTGTTTTCATAATTTCTATGTCTGCTGATTAAAACTATCAAATTAATGCAATGAAACTACCTAATCCTGTTCCACAATCATCTACTATATTCAATTATGTCTCAACAAGGCAACACATTTTTATACTTTAGTCTCTCTCATTTCTTCTATTTTGTAAAATGAGTATTAGAAATTAACAAGTAATGTGTGTATAGTTGGATTGGGAAAGATTACAATATTTTCCCCAATATTGCTTTTCTTCTAAAATTAAATAAAGAGTTCAGCAACAGAACACATAAAGTATCAAACTATTTTTTCTAGAAGAAAAAGGTTATCTTCTATAATGAGAGAGCCAAAATAATTAATTCTCTCTCTTATTCCCTTATGCTATTTCTTAAAATTGCTCTCATTAATAAACTAATGTTTAATATTTTGGCTGAAGTATATGGCACAGATAAAGAGACATAAACCTCTTTTATTATTTTTAAATTGCAGCTACCAATTTCAAACCATTTACCCAAGGGGACAAATCAAGCGGAAATAAAACCCCTGACTCTATGAACTACATTTTTCTAGAACATTCCCTAGAGTCATTGCATCAGCAGCTTTTTATTACTCTAACAAAATATCTAATATAATTACCTTAAAGAGAGGAAATGTTCATTCTGGCTCACGGTTTAAGAGGTCTCAGTCCTTGGTTGGTTCCATTGCTTTTGGACCTGCAGTGATGGACGCACACTGTAGAGACACCTGCTTACCTGACAGCATGTGGGGAGCAAAGAGTGAAACTGGAGGAACCAAGATGTCTACTTCTTCTTCAAGAGCGTGCTCCTGATTACCTAGCTTCCTTGCATGAGGCCGAACCTGAAAAGCCTCCATCACCCCCAACCCCCGTAGCATCAGGAGCTGGGGACCAAGGCTTCGACGCATGGGCCTTCGGGAAGCATTCAGGATTCAACTTATAGCAGCCAGGAAAGCTGGTGCTCAAAGGAGGCCCCAGTAGTTTATATTACATTACTACAGAGAAACTCTTTCTGATTGTTAGCACAGATTATTTGAGATTTTTGTTATAATTCTCAAGAAAGGCTTATGTACATGTTGTGAATAATGAAAAACTGACATAATAAAATAAAATTCCCTATCCACATCCTACATCCTACTTTATTGAGATTTACATTAATATTGTGTTTCAAATTGTCTAATTAGCTCGTGCTCCTTAGCGCCATTACTTATAAGTGATCCTATCAGGGAAAGCTGAAATAGAAGAACCTAGCCCTCAGGGACATTTAAATATATTAAGCATATTTATGAAATAGAAAAGAAAAAATTAAGTCCTTGAAAATTTTGTTGAGCCACCAAATTAACTCTGGTACTGCAACCTTTTGACATTTGCCAGGAGGATTAATCAATATTCGGCGTTTAGCAAAAAGGAAGGATACCTGACTTAGGCATGTTTTCCAGGAGAAAGCACATATTTGCAGGTGGGAATTGGCAACAAGAAATAAAGAAGAAACTGATGCTCAATGTTATTCAACTACAAGTTCTATAGTTTTGTGATGCTTCCCCTTTAATGTCTCTCAGTAACTTGCTTTCCAAGAAGACCCAAGACAGACTAATCACAACATGATGCTTTGTTAAAAATGCATCTGAACATACTGGTTAACATGTAAATCTGTAGCCTCCTTGCTTACAGACTCAATTCACAAGCACCATGAATTTGCATTTAAAAAGCACATACAGGAAAATGAGTCTTGTGTAAAGATGACATTAGCAAGAAATTATTTCAGAATACCAATCCCAATAACTCCAGTAGGAGAAGCAAGAGAGGAGTCATAATCTTTCAGACACAACACTTTGAGACTGAATCTTGGTAGGTGTAGTTTTCATATGTAAAAATGTCTAAGATAGCCAAGAGTAGAGGACAGGAAATGGTGGCACTTACCCTGCACTACCAGTAACTGATTGGCCCAGCAAATATAAAAATAGCTAGACTTTCTAGTAGACCTAGGATTCTTCCCCCTCACACACTATGCACACCCACACAAATGCGCACGCGCATACAAGCACACACCCATGCACATGTGCACAAGGACACGCACACTGACTGGTGGAATGGTAAGAACTTGCCTCCCCAGCACCACATAAGCCGGGTGTGGTGGTGCAGGCCTGTAATCCCGGCACTCTCAGAGGCTGAAGTAGGAGGACTTCCGTGAGGCCAAGGCCAGCCTGCGCTCCAAGGTGAGTTCCAGACCAGCCTGGATTACAGAGCAAGTTAAAAAGAAAAGACAAGAAAACACACACAGAGAGATACCAGAGACAAAGAGAAGCACATCGATGTTAGGCGGCATGATATTTGAAAAGGAAGACTTATTTTTGGCAATTTAAAAATTTGAGAAGCTAGGAAAACCAAAACAATGGGTGAAGCCAAGTCACAATAATTCAGGAAAAAGAACAAAACATGAAAGTGCAGACGAAAACAAAGAAGTGACTCTTTCAAGAACTCCTGGAAAAGGAGAAGAGAAGCGCAGAGCTGTGACTATGAACACAATTCCATCAATGCCACTTCTAAAAGACAAAATTAGACCCATGGGTCTTTCAGTACTCTTATATAAACAGCAAATTTGTAGTTATGGATAAGAGAGGAGCTAGTACTTTACCCTTCCATCCATTTTGGGAAAAAATTAAAAGCCTAAATGAATAAGTGAATTTTTATCGTATTTAATATTCATAACTCAAAAGTAGGCAAGAGAAATATTGCAAACTTATCTTAAAAATAACTTTTTTTTCTCCTGAGAGGCCAGTGGGAAATGGTGAGTCACATGGCCTTGGATCTCACTGTTCTCCACGCTTTTTTTTTTAACTCCAAAACTCAGTCCCTCAATAATTAAGATTTATCTCCTTCCAAATGGAATAAAAATTTAAGCCAGGTGTAAAGGAAGATTTCAAACATAGAAAGAATATTCTGAACTAAAAATAGGCTGCTAATATATCTCTTAATTTTAGCAGGCAAATGCCCTTAATTTGACTCAAACTAATGTATATTATTCTTCTGATTGAAATATTCAGAATAATTTGTCCTAACTAAATTATTCTGACAATTTTTATAATAGGTGACATATAAAATTATGCATCATATAATAGCCTATTTTCAATTATTAAAGATATAATTTATAGGAAGAAGTTAATTTTTTAACTTGGAAAATGGTGACTACTAATTAATATATTATTTCTCCAGTAGGCTTTCAACATTCTTCCATCAGGAAATTTCTCTAAGACAGAAATTAAAATATTCTAATTTTTTAAGCACAGAATCCCTTACATTTCCATCCATCCAAGCCATGTTTAGCTTACAACTATCATTCAGCTGTTTAGGACAAAAATATTATTGCCAGATAGATTCTTTAGCATTAGACTCTACTTTTTGAAACATCAATATACACAAGACTTTAAAATGGGTTAAAAACAGACTTGATTGTAGTGGCTCCATTGTAAAAGAACGGGCCATCTGCTTCATTAAGTCTTTAACAGTGCTCAGTCGTTTGCTTCCTCTTGGCTAAATCTTTCACCCTCGCCCCAGAATTGTTGAGTTTCAGCCAGGCTAATTCACAACCCTCTTCAAGAGTTGTTCTCTTGCTGAATAGCTGAGGATCAGCTGGCTCAGCCACTGATTCACTACCAGAATATTCTGCATCTCTCCTCTTCATATTCTCCATATTTAGAAGTCTATTTTCTCTAGGAGTTGGAGGCAGCTGACATAAATTTGAATAAAAATAAGATTTTTATATAATATAATTCATCATAAAGTACAGAAATAATCATCTGCACTTGGGTGTATGTGTGGATATTACATATATGTGTAAATGATGGCTGATTTTTGCATAATTTCAATTTTATTATATTATTGTAGGCGCGATATCACTTAAAGATTGTCACCAAAATAAAGCCACTGTGACACATTGGTCATCTTTTCGGCATCCTCTCTATGACCTTCTTTCCGTTTCCAAAGAAAATCTGTATATTTAGCTGAGCACTTCCATTAACTTTAACTTAACTCATTTCTCTTTACTTTTTATTAAGAAAAAGATCATCTAAAAATTAATCATTTCCATTTTGAAAAAAATTATAAAGAAATCCTACTGTACACCAGAGAAGATACTCTATGATTGAGGTAATGAGAAACAAATTCAGAGGCAACCTTTTTCACAATATTCAGAGAAAAATTCTGCTTCTATCATAGGATGTGGATTATACACAAAGAAGATTAGAAAAGCAAAGTCTGGTTAGAGGGCTTAAGATAAGTGACATCAGAAAATAGAACTTCCTGTCATTAGAGTTGGAGCTTACTCGTTAGAAAAGAGAGAAGTCACTGTGTCAGACAACAGAGGATGTTCACTAACAGTAGGTAGTGTGTCACAGTCCCTCCAGATTGTTGTTCATTACCTTGTAGAGATAATATCCACAGTAGTCACAGGGTATGATAAGGGCTCCAAAATCCTATTATTTCTCCGTCAACAGTGAATCTCAGTGCAAAGGCAATGTCAGGGGAGATCCGGAAGTCAGATCTGAGTTAACAAGTGGATGGGAGCCCAAGTCAGTGTAGAAAATGTAACAGATGATGATTTGGGGTAAATAGGTCTTTTTTTTTTCTAGATTTGATTATTGACACTATTGTGGCTCCTCTGTTACCAAGTTGAAGCTCTGTGAGAACAGATTCATAGAGTAAAAAGTTCTGTTTCTGTGGCCATACTGATTTTGAGGTACCCATGTTACATCTGGATAGGCAATTATTTTCAAAGAATTCAAGTTCAAGAATAAAGTCTATATTGGACTTAAGATTTAGGAATCAGTAAGATTTAAGTGTAAGGAGTAGTTTTAAGTATAAAAGTCTATTGAGGCCCCAGGACCCCATAAACCAGGTATGGTGGCACATGTCCATAATTTCAGCACTTCGGCGGCTGAGGCAGAAGGATGGCCAGAGTTCAAGGTTAGCTTGAACTATGCAGTGAGTTCAGGAAAAGTGTGATCTACAGAGCAGGAAAAAAAAAATTTTATTGAGCGTAAAAATGATGAGGTTAACCCTGGAAAGCTCAGGATTATTAGTATATAGGTGAGATAAAAATATTGAAACTCCAGGACAATATAAAAAGAAGAAATGTAAGAGAGGTGCTAGAGGAAATAAAATTTGTAACAAAATAAAAATAAAGGATTCTAATATTAATGTTTTTTGTCATGAACTACCTGTAATCATAATACTGTGTATATATATTTTCTCTCCAAGTGTACTTAAATTTTTAAGAGATAGTTTTGTTACTTGTATTTTATTGAATGACTTACATAAAAGGTGTTTGTATTAACCTAATTTTCACACAAAATTTTAAAGGAAACCTCTTGAATTTTATATACATATAATATATTGTGTATTATATATTATATTGCATATGTTACATAATATATTATATATAAAATATATATGTATATATGATAGCTGCATTTAAAGAAACATGAAGTAGGTAAGTTGCTGAAATCAGACAGCTGGGATGCCAGGATGGTGGCAAAATAAAGGGGCACGGTGACACGAAGAATAAGTTACACACATTTTGATTTGGAAAAGACCACAGGTCACTGGGTCCTTGGTGTGGACTTACGGAGTGATATCCTAGACCAGCAACTCCTGAATGACTAATGATAATGTCAGTAACTCACAGCTTTGCTTTTCTCTCGAGTTGCTGAATGCTATCATAGGCATGAGTTGGCTTGTGCATTGATGGAGAATTAATTTCTTCCAGCCACAGAGACTAGATCACTGTTGACTAAACACATAGCCCAAAAGATTACAGGTTAGGCAGGATGTCGTTGGGGAAAAAAATATATCAAAACAGCCAAGTTTTTATTTTCTTTTCCATAAGCTTCTGTTCACTTTGGATTTTAGAATTAATGTTGCTCTTTATAAAGGTCATTTAAGTTTGATTTTTGTATACCACCTATTTTAATAATATGATGTCATTAGGAATTTATTGATAAAATCCTTTGATCGCTTAGGTATCTTTACATTTCCTTCCACAGATAATATATTTGGGCTGAATGAGGAAGTGTTAAATTTTTTGAGAATTTTGGATTATGACCTAATCAGATTGCTTAAAATATTTTATTAATGTAGTTTAGAATTAAAATCTAATTTTGATAACATTTTTTCTAATATTATTTTGGAAAACTTAATCGTGTTCAATTTATTTTGGTAAGTAGTATAATTTTTATGCAAAATTATTTCCAAAGAGCAGTGGCCCTGTTTTCATTTTCTGTCTTACCCAGAAAACTATCATGAAAAATGCCAAGAAGTCTGTTCAAATCTACATGCACCAAGATCAACATATCTGCTTCATCGGCCAATCATGTCACTAAAAACGAAGTAATCGTCATTATCTGTTTATAGGTAATCCACCTCTTCTGCCTTGTGTTAACAATTTTCTATCCATTTCTGGCCCTGATGTGTAGGGTTTTGTCCGCTTCTGTTTTTACTACCTTTCTTTATTTTCCTTTCTTCTCACTGCCCAGATGCCGTAACTACAGACTCTCTTCTCCAGCACCTTCCTCCAGGTGAGTCGTCAGGTCCAATCAGATGTGTGTTGTTAAAGCCATTGTTCAATGCACCCCCCTGCTCACAACCTTCCATTCCATATCCATGCATAGTGAAAATATTTTGATATTTGATTCCCTCATATGGGTACTTTACATATCAGTCTTTACGTTATTTCTGTGATTTGGCCTCTGCTTCTCTTTTTCACCTGCAGTAAGTACAGTGACATGGAAAGAACCAGGTTAGATGAGCAGTTTTCTGGTGTAGGCAATGGGACATGAGGATGGCTGTTGGGTGTATTCTCTATAAGGGATTATTGAACAACAAATAATACATAGTAGAAGTTGCCCTGCTACTTATTGTTACTTGCAAGCAATTTTAAATGATGTAAAACTCTTGCTGGTCTAAGTTTTAAGCAGTTGTTGCAGTTATAGTTAAATTTTAATAGTGTATATGTAAACTTGAAATTAACACCTTTTAGCCAATTCTATAATAAACAGCGTTTTCTTTCCAGCAATTAATGTGAATAACTTCCAGCTATACTAGCATCCAGAATACATATGAACTCAGAAAAATGTATTTCTTTTTGTGAACAAGGATGAGACTACTTAGTTGAATTTTCTCTGAGCAGATATTCTAATATTCTTGAATGTGAACACTAAATTTATAATAAGTAACAAGTCAGTAATTATAAATATAAAAAAGGAAAATCACATTATTTAAATTCTATGTATTCTAACCACATCAAGTTTGTATTTGTCTATAAATTTAAAACAATGACTCAGAACTGTTAAGAGCAATGTTGTTTCACAGCATAAATATTAGTAAAATTAATAAGTACAAGACATGTACAAGTAAATTTTCATTTTGGATATAATAATATTCTGTGTTTCATCTCATTATCATACATATTTTCTGCCTTATATTCTTGATATTCTTTATGTGCATTGTTATTTTTCTACACTTATCATTTGATGTCAGATAATTTTCCTAAATATGTCATGAATCCATAAAGCAATGACCCTATTACTTTGTATAATATGTATTTCTTGAAAAAATGCAAATGATATTTTTGAGACTGACTATCGATGGTGTCTCTGTTATGAAATTCACAATAATAATTACATAAAAAGACCCTAACATTGGAGACAGGATAAGAGGAATGAACGTCCCAGCGTAGGGCAAGGAGAAGAGGGAAGGAAAAAGGCGCCAGAATTGGTGCAGATGGTCATTGATTGTCCAGTCTGTATGTTTCTATTATGTTATTGAATCTGTAATTAATGTATATAAAAAAGTTAAACTATACAAAAATATTTGCAACAGTTAGTATATCAGCAGCTATAAAGTTGGTACTTCATTACTTTTTAACAATTAGCAATATTTATCTTTTGTTTACATTAATTAAAATGGCACAGGACAATTTTAAATGACAAACAAAAAAGTTTAGCTCTCGGAAAATTAGATAAAGTATGTGAATTTGGAAACTGACATCATTAACCTACAAAATGAATATTGAGAATTCAAATAAGCCAAGTCTTCTCACAGACACAAGTGACAAGCTCATTGTTGTCACAGGAGTTGACAAAACAAAAATGAAACCTGAGTCAGACAGTGAAAAGTTTAAGACAATAGGCCAAAAATGCGGTATTGTGATAAATAAATAAGAGATAATCACTTGATTAAAATAAGAGAGAAAATTTAGTAGCAAATAATAATTTTTTGTTGTCTGTAAAAACGCTGGTGATGATGTTGACCAACAGCAACTGTCATTCGTACTGCTAGGAGTGCAAAATGGAACAAAACCTTGGGCAATTTCTTCTCACAAAATTCAACGTACTGTCACCACTTTGCTCAGCAATCCCGTTCCTGGAAATTTGCCAAGATGAGTTAAAGACAAATCCACACGAACACGAATGCCTGCAAGACCTTCACTCATCGCTGCCAAAGTTTAAAAGCAAATAAGGATGGGGTGGGGGGGCAAATAAGATGATCCTCAGTAGACATATGAACAAATATGGTGCATTGAGACAATAGGATACTATTTTGTGTTAAACATAAATGGGCTATCAGGCCACCAATAAAATGGTGCAAATTAAGCCCATACAATCAAGTGAAAGATCCCTGCATAAAATAGCTTTGGATTGCATAGTTTTTGAGCCTACACTCCACTCTAGCAAGAACAAATCTATGGAGACAATTTTTAAAAAGTGAGTAGTTTCCAGTCCGTTTATGGAAAGAAGGGACAGATGGGTGGAGCACAGATAGGTGTTGCCCCCCCCCCAAATTATTCTGATAGAATAAAGGTAACTATGCACCCAAACATGCTTGTTAAAACCAGAATGTGCAATCCCAAAACTGAATGTTAATGTGAACTATGGACTTTGGGTAACAATGATTCTGCAGCGCTGATTCATTAAGTATGCCAAACGTACCATACTAATGCAAAACAGAAATAATGGGAGAAACTATGTGTCCAGAAAATGGAATATATAGGACCTCTCTGCTCTTTCTGCTCTATTTTCCTGTGAACTTAAATCTTTTCTTAAAAATAAAGTCTCTTAATCATTTTTAAAAAATAGACCATGAATGACTTAGCAGAGTGACTGAAGTGGAATATTCTAATGAGAAGGTCACCTGTTCATTATGGCTGCAAAGGAAGTGTGCTATTCCCTGGAAAGGAAAAGGATGTCATTAAAAAACGGGAAGTCAGCAGAGAAAATTTTTATAAAAATAATATATGTTTCTATAAAAATATATATTAGAAAGCTGAATGGAAATTTTAGAATGCCTACCAGGAAATACGACCAAAGTGGCAAACATGGAGAGTAGAACTCAGATAGGAAGAGGATTGAACTATAAATGGTAAGTTGCAATTAGTAAGAATCCAGAGAATAATAGAAGAGAAATTACCTAAAAAATAACTTAAAATACTTTGATTACAGACTCAATTTTAAGGCTCCTTCTGACATACACATTTTTCACACCAATGTATACTCTCTCTCTCTCTTCCTCTCTCTCTGTCTCTCACACACACAAACACGCACACACACACACACACACACACACACACACACACACACACACACACAAATACAAATAACTGTAACCATGAATGATGTAACTAATGATGTCAATTTGATTTTGGAAGCTATTACTTAGTGAGCATGTACATCAAATCACAGTAGTCCAGGATTATACACAATCTTTGTATGTCATTTATACTTCAATAAGGGTGATAAATGTTTTCAGAAATGGAATGAATTCAACAATGAACTAGAAAAATTAAAACAGTCAAATATAAAGTTAGTATCAATAAATAAAACACCACATTTCATGCAAAAGCATTTGGATATAAATTTTCTAACACTGAAAGCAGAAAACAATGAAACAAATATATTAAAATTCTGAAAAAAAAAAACATTAGTTCAAAAGTTGTGCCACTTCGACAAAGTAGGAGGAGGAAGCACACAGAAGAAAAAAAAAAATCAAGCTAACAGGGAAAGTTTGAAAATGTACCTAGGTTACACCTCAGGAAGGAACTACATGTGTTTTCTAAGCATGAAAATTTAAACTGAAAAGTCATGAAGTCCAGCACAGGAGACTAACCAAAGGAAGTTCATGGCATGAGAAGAATTTTCCCAGTAAATAACAGTTTTGCAGCAGTTACACAAGTCAATCTACACACACTGAACTGAAAGCACCAGAGGACCGGGAGAGGTTTGCAAAAAGATTTAATTCATGGATTTCATCAATTATGACTTTATGATAAAGTAGATAAAGAAAATTTCACACTAACTTTGGTAGGTATGGGAACTCATAGATGCAACTGTAAAAATCAACCCTTTGTAAGGAAGCTGGGGATGCTTGGTCTCGATCTCAGTATCTTCTGAATGCTACGCAAATGCCTTACCAATAAGGTATGTTCCCAGAGCAAAAATACACAATCATTAAAAAAAATGATTACCTACTAGAAAGGCAGAAGGAAAATGTAGCCCTAGAAAATCATAGTATCATGATAAAACATTTTACGCAGCAGTGGATGTTGACTTAATTAAAAACATTATGTTATACAGATGAAGGAAAGAAGAAAGAATCCTGATCAAAAATGATAATTCTTTAGGTCTCATTCCATAAAGTTAGTCAATAATTTCATCTTTTAGAAAAGAGTAATAAAAGATATATTTTAAAAGAAATTAGGTCAATTAGACAAGACTTGTGTATTTTATTTCAGCCTTGTATTAGTTGACTTTTAAGGAATGACTTTTTCATGAATTTTGTAAGAACTTAAAATGTTAAAACAAAGGATTAAGCACAATAATAGGATAAGTGGAAGTAAAAATTTAAAGTGTTTATGATTTTTGACAGTTCTCCATGTAAGGGTACAGATAAAGAAGTCACTGGTACTGAAGAGCTGTTGTTGGAACTCAGAGGGGGTCCCCAATTGCCTTGGAAGACTATTTAAGGAACAAAGAGATTTTCAGTTTCTGTAATTATGTTTAATAATATATGATTTTATTATGGAGTGGCTTCCTTCAATTATTCAGACTTTACCAAGGTGTTTGAAATATTCATTTTAACACGTACACAGACACACTCACACAAACACACATCACATCTTGCTTATTTTTGCAGTTCATATTTGCCTCATTGTCTTTTTCTTACCATGCAATACATTTAAATACAAATAAAAAGTGACAATGTTGCTTATTTTATGATAGTCATCATGTTTCAGAGCCGGAACATTAACTGATTTCCGGGACTTATTAGTCTTGAGTAGCTCTTTTCTCTTTTTGTTTGATATAATCCCATTTCTCTACTAATGACACACCTTTTGGACATGCGTGTATACACACACTAACACATGTGAATACACAACATGTAATTAAATCTATTTAGTTATCAGTTGTATAAAATAGGTCGAATCACCTTATTAAAAGTAAAAGAATAGTGTTTGAAAAATTAACTAAGGTGACCATATTTCTGATAAACATGTTTGTCTTATGATTTAATTTATTTAAATGTTCTTGGAGTATTATTATATTTTACTAAGGTGCAAATATAGAGATGATATCAAAGATATACTGTTTTTCACATCTAAGAAAATCAAACAAAAAATTTCACCTTAAAAAAATTCAGAGAAAGTTACCTTTTTTAAATGACTGTTGCCTAAGTCCAGGTTTAAATCAGGCAAACAACTTCCCTAAAGGTGTTAATATCCAAGAAAAATAATTTTTAAAAGCATGCTGGCATAAACAGAGACAATAATGTGATAAAATCGAGTCCATATACAATGTACAAACTGATATAAAATGTGGTCAAAATAGTATTAAAATCAATAATTAAAGTTAGGATTCAATAATAATGGATTAATTACCGACAAATTCACCAAATATTTATTGAGATCATATTATATTCTATGCAGATGTGTAGATGTGAGGAAAGATGATATCTAAAATTCTAAAGATACCATTTAACTAAAGAAGCAAAATAAAACTAAAAAAGTAAATAAGTTGTTAACAACTAGTATGATAAGTAGTAAAAAAGGAACATTAATATGACAGATGTGGTAAAAGACAGGAATTAAAATGGATAAGAAAGTCAGAAATCATGTACTTACATCAGCATGCTATAATAAATATTTACATTATATTTTGGGATTGAACCTAACAGTGTTTATTTTGTTGTAAAATTGTTGCAGTTTTTTGTCCCCTGGAGCATGTTTCCTTCCCTTCTTCTGTTCCTTTGAAAACGCCCACCGTCGTGTGTTTGTTTTTAACATGTTTATTTTCTTCCACCACTGTATGATCCAGGGTCATCTTGTGTAATCCGTGTCCCACTCCTCTGATCATCCGCCTCCTACAGGTACCAGGTGTTTTGTAGCAGAGAAAAACAAAAGAACTCCGTATTGAGGGCCTGAGCATGCCACTGCAGTAAGTGGGCTCCACTAAAATTTATTTTATTTTTAGAAATGTTTTTTCAGTTTTATAATTTTCTATTTCTTAGTTTTCTAATATGTTTTGCCCCTTTCATTGACTTTCCTAGTCCCCAGTCAGAACTGTCTTTTACGTCTATGAAGAGGGCAAATATAATTATTTTGGAGCTTGTGTTTGAAAATTCTAATATCGAGAATCCCTCTGGAGATGACTTTTGTATATTATTTCTTTTGGTTGCTTATGGGTTCCTAGTCTTTACTTGATTATTTCTCAGCATCAGTGATATTGCATTTGGAAGATTGTGAAAATGATTTTGGGCTTAGTTTCATGTCATCTTTCTCCAGAAACAGTTAGCAACTGTATAGGGCAGGTGAACAGGGGCATTGGCAGTGGTTCCTGCAAAAATCAACTCAAACCCCAAAATGAAAACCCAGCATAAGAAAATGCGTGTCATTTTAGCAATTAAAAATATCTCAGTTTGTTGGGATTTGGTATTGTAATATTTTTATCTGGTTATGCTTAACGGCTGAGATCATTTAAAAGGCCCTCTCTTAAAATCCAATGACTAAGCACATTTTTGGGAGCTGGGGGCATAGTTCAACAGTTAAAGCGTTTGCCGAGAAAACAAAAGTCTCTGCACTCGATTCCCCAGTACAACATACGAGCTGGGCATGGTGGCATACACTTGTAATCTCAGCACTTGGGAGGCTGAGGCAGGAGGATTTCCAGGAGTTTGAAAATAGTCTGAGCTATGTAGTGAGTTTGCAACAAGCCTGGACTACATAGTGAGGTTCTGTCTCAAAAAAAAAAAACATATATTAATATTAAATTTGTAAAGCAAATTCAGTAAGTCTTAAAACAGACTTTTGGATGTGGTAGTCATCCCCTTTACTAACCAATATAAACATCAACATTCCTGGAACACCTTTGCACCATATCATTTCCGATACAATGCAGAAAGACTTAGCATCACTCCTACGGTATTTCTTGCCAAATATATGCCTTTGAAGCCAAATGAGAAGCATCACAAACACCTTCATTATGAAATACTCTGAAGAAAACCTGTCCAAGCAGACATACAAATAAATGTACTTCATTATCTTGAGCTATAATAATAGTCATTTTTATTATTTGCTCTGAATGACATGATTGAGGTAATTGGAAAAATCTGATTTAACTTTGCATATTAAGTAACAGTAATATATCTACTAATTTCCTTATTAACACAAGAGAACATTCTTACTATATATATACTATATAAAAATATTCTAGTTCTGTTCTTAACCTAAGAGTATTCTAAAACTATTCATCTTCTTACTGAATGTATATGAAAGTATTTAGCATTTGATTTATTTTTAATCTCCTAAATTTCTCTGAGTTGGTTAATCATGACTGTCAAGTAGCTGGCATGAACGATGATAGATTAGTAAATCACACTTCTGGATGTGCCTGAGAGTACCAAAGGGCACGACGTGGTGAACATATATCTGGTCCCCGACCCTTCCCGTTTGGGACTCTCCTCCTCTTCTCTGCTTCCTGGACATCATGAGGTGAAACAGATCTACTCCACCGTGCTATGCAGCCATGATGGTAGGGCTTCAAAGCCAGTCAACTATGGACTGAAACCTCAGAAACTGTGAACCAAACTTAACTGCTCCTTTAAATTTTACAAGTCAGGGATTTTATCAAACTGCTGACTAATATACTTGCTATCTCTCTCCATAAATATCTCAATCATGCTTCTTGACATCCTAAAATATTTAAGGAAAAGATTTAAGAATATGGAAAGATAGAGAAAGAGAAATTAAGAGAAAAGAAAGGCAATGATTAAGCAAGTACAATAAGTTTTTAATAATTACAAAATGCAGGTGAAAGATAATCACGAATTTTACATACTTAAAATTGTTACATACATAGAATTCTTTGAACCTTTCTTTAGTTTGATATTAAATATAAAATAATATTTACCCTCAATCATATTTTCTGCAGATAAGTTAAATTTATGTAGCTGAATTCCTTTCTAGGTTGTTTAGATTTTTGACTTACTATAGTGGAAAATAAAATTGTATTCTTAAAATGACAACTTCAAAAATCACCAAAATCTGAAAACACTGAGGGATGTGTTTGAGGTGCTTTCTTTTTGCTGGGACACAATTTAAGGGAGAAATGCTCATATTTTTCAGATCCCAGTTTAATCGTAGTTGGCTGGGAACAGCGGAAGGGCTCTGGCAAAAGCCTGAAGGAGAGAAGTTGCTCACAGCACGGAAGACAGACAGCAGAGTGCAACAGGAAGGACATAGCTAACATCAGCCCTTCTGGGTCAAGCCCCAGTAGTTCCCTTCTGGCCAGACCCTTCTCACCACATCACAGGAAATCAGAGGATTAACCACCGTGACCGAATCAGCTTCCAAAATTGAGGCTTTGGGGATGTTCCAGATCCAAAACACACACACACACACACACACACACACACACACACACACACACACACACAATCTCTCTTTAATTGAGTCATATTTTACATGATTACTTGTGATGCAAAGATATGAACTCCATCATGCTTACTTATACTTTCAAATTAAACTTCCAATCACAAGAATTATGGCTTCTTATTTATACTTTCTGTCAAACTAAGTTGAACTTGTAACTTTGTTATGCAGACCTTTAACATCTCATATATTATTTGTAACATTTATCTTTGAATGATAATGCAAGGACATTTTAAAAGAATATATATATATATATATATATATATATATATATATATATATATATATTGTGAAAATAAATCTTGTTCAGTGATTTTGTCACCAAAAACAAAACAAAGCTACGCAATACTTTCGATTGAAAAACTTAAGACAGTGATCCAGAGACAGAAGTAGAAAGAAAAGGCGTAGGTTCTGGAGAAGAGCAGGCAAGTCCAGAAGCTTTGTGTGGTGCTTCTGGAACTGTCATTGATGCCCAGAGAGGCTTTACAAATGAAAGTAAAGATCTCATTGATAAACATTGAGGTCCCTTTGATTGGAGGGGGTAAAGGAATGTGGCAAAAAAAAAAAAGAGTTGTGCCAGCAACAACAATCTCTGCCCTGATAAACAGCAAGGATGCCTGACCAAAGAGCGGGAAGAGGGAGGTCAGAAAGGTAAGTAAGGTTCCATAGACACAGAGACGGTGGTGTAATCACAGCATTTGGGGTAATGAAACAAAATATCCTTTGGGGTATTTTCATAGACTCTATGTGACGATGGAATGGGTTAATTATTTATATAAATAAAAGTTTTTAAATATACCATTTTTGAAGAAATAAGTATGGTTTTAAATAGATTTAAATTTAGTTGTACATTGAGTAATAATATATTATTTTTCAGAAGTTAGCAATGAATTTTGTATATATATATATATATATGTGTGTGTGTGTGTGTGTGTGTGTGTTTACAGTAATAATATTTGACTAGATTTGTAGGGCAAATAAAGTCAAGAATATAGACTTTGAATGATATGATAACAGAGTGTCTTCCTAATTAGAAAGTGCCACTCAAAGTTGCTCTTCAATAATTGAGTGACCATCTTGAACCATTATTCTGGACAAAATTCTAACTGCTGCTGTGTTGATTATGTTAATGTACATTAAAGTATTTAAAAAGTCATAGTACATCTTTAAATATACCAGGTGCCAAAACATTCAAAAACATTCATGTGTACACTTGATGAGAATTGTCAGGATGCAAACACACACACACACACAGACACACATACAAGCATATATATAACTAGCCATAAAATAACATTTTTAAAACAAAATGAAACCTTTTGATCAATTACATCTCTTAGTGTAAAACTAGTATCAACATGAATGTTAAAATTTAGCCTTTTTCACAATGTACTGTTACCATCTCCAAAGTGTTCAACCTTTTTCTTTCAGAAACAGTCTGAAAAAGTATTAAAAAATAAAAATTATAATGATACTATCTGGTGATCTGTGACCCTTACCAAGAATATCTAATACTGATTCTTAATTTCTTTTGAGCAATTAACTCGGAAGGAAAAAAAATCCAACTTTCAAACTAAAGCAAGCATTCCTACAAAGTGCATAGAAATTCAAGACGGTCTCATTATTAATAAAAGTCAAAGTGAAACATCCCATCAAGGCCCCGTGTAAAAATAATAATAATAATTAAGCTGAAAAGCCTTTTAGCAGGTCCCCCCTCCCCCCCTCACTTAGGCAGACTTCTGGAGCAGTATGCAGTCAGAGGGATTGGAAAAGGATCATAAAGAATTGCGTTTACCTTAACCTGGGCACCAAGTGCTCCATAATAAGTGACCGGACACAGAACTCCAAGACGCAACTACCTATAAGACGTAAGAGAGGGGAGGAGGGAAGTAAAAAGCAACAGGAAAACAGGAGAACCTCTCTCTATCCTCTGAACTTTAGAATTTTGATTAGCTCAGCTCAACACAGGCGAACGATTCTATTGTTAGCGAGCTCAGTAGACAGTGGGAAATTGTAACTTAGAGCTATAAAGGTTAGACTGTGTTCAAAAAAGACACATAAAGGCAGCATGGAGTCTGGCATTATTTATCATCTCTACACATGGCCACTACGTAATGTCACTGACTTCTGTGTTGGTGTGGAACTTCACGGAACTCTGTTCAGCAGGCATCCACCTGGTAAAGCACAGCTGCCGGAGAGCCAGGGGGCTGAAACGGAGGAGTTGATGTTATCTTTTGTAAATCATCTGCTCTGATGAAGGATCTCCTCAGTGAGTAAAGTGTTTCGAATTATCCAAGAAGAGACTTCTCATATTTTGAAAGATACAACCGAAATAAAAGTACCTACTGTTGTGATTTGGGTCTGGAGTGTCCCCCAAAAGTTTCACGTACGAGGGGATGCCGTGAACCCTGGGGAGGTGGCACCTGGCTGGAAGGGGCACACTCTGGGGTTTGGCCTAGAAGGATGTGCGCCAGCTCTGCCCTTCCTCCCGAATTTGTCTGTGGTCTACCGTGCCAAGAGGAGCTCTTTCTCTGGCTCCAGCTCCGCCACGTGGTTTCACCATTTTCATCAAACCCCTCAGTGAATGGACTGTGACCTCTGAGACTGTGAGCTAAAATTAGTCTTTCCTCCCTAAAGTTATGGATGTCGGAGTTTTTGTCACAGTGATGAAAGAGCAAGTCAGACACCTACATAGATAAATTTAACCTACATGAAACATTATAGAAACATTATAGAAACATTATAAACAATTAACATATTTTTTTTCATTTTCTCTCAATAGTAATGTTCGTAAATAAAAGCCAAATTTCTGGTTAAGTAAAATACACTCTATCAAACTTTTTTTTTCTGGCCCAAACAAATTACAAAGGAGCATTGACTATTTTCCAAGTGCTTTGCAAATTACCTTAGCAAAGATTAGCACAAAGAATGATTATTCAGATTGATATCTAATGGAAGTTATAATAAATGTAAAAAATCATCTTATTACATAGTAGAATATGCCATATTCTAAAACAGACTTTTAAGAATGGAATAAAAGTGCAAATACGGCAGAATGAAACTCAAACCTTAAGTAATGAATTAGATTGGGCAGGGTCCATGTTGGCTGTGAAGTGTCAACTAGGCATCAGCAGGTGAAAAGCTCCACAATCAGAGACAGCTGTGAATATTAATCGTACAATTTGGATGTTAAATGTTCCCTAAAGCCCCATGTGTCAAGGGGTTAGTCCCCACTGGGGCACTGTTAGGAAGGGGTGGGAGATGGGAACTTTAAGAAATAGGGCCAACTAGGAGTCCTTCCAGTCATTGAAGGTAAGTCTTAAGAGGATAGCAGGATTCTCCACCCATCCTCTTCCGGTCTTCCTTGCTCAGGCCAAGGAGCAACCGGCTTGCTCTGCCATGAGCTCCTCCTGTGATGAGCTCTCTCACTACCCTAAAAGCAGGGGAGAAAAGCAATCAAGGGCAGTTGGGTAGAAATCTTTAAAACCATTATACAAAACAAACTTTTCTTCTTTATAACTGATCATGTTTGGTATTTGCTATTGTAGCAGAAATCTGACTCACACAGGCATTACAGGCAGAGTGAGCAGAGTTATGGAGGGCGTGATCTAGTATCAAATTTACAGACATAGAACAGTTGCACAGTCTGGTTTGCTTGGATGCAGACTTCAAATTTAAGGTATGGTTAAATTGTGGGTCATATGGACCCTTGTGACAGGTGCTGGAAAGTGGCACTCGCCAGACGCAGCCCTCTTGTCTCTCTCGTGCCCACAGCACAAGAGAGGAAAGGGCACGTGTTCTCTCCTGCAGCCCCCCTGCCTGGTAATGGTGTTTATAAAACACTGTCCTGCTCGTACAGAAACGACAATGCCTTGGAGCTGGCCTTCCTCCCTTTGTCCTGTCTCCAAACTCTTAAAAATAGTTTTCAGTGTAAAATGTGTAATTGAAACAAGTGAGTAATAGATTATCATATTACAATTATGCATATTGAAGGAGGTCATTAACCTTATGCCATATAGCTACTAATGAGTTTCAGAAACACTAAATTCCATCTTTTCTTGTGGTACTAGAGAGTGAACACAGATTACCTTTCACACTAGGCAATCCCCCTGGCTAGTTTTTTTTTTAATTATTATTATTTTGAAATAGAACTTTGCTAAGGGTAAGTTGTCCTGCCTAGGCTGTAATCTATAATCCACCCGCCTCAGCCTTCTAAACTACTGAGAATGTGGGCACGTGTCACCACACCAAAAGTATATTGATATTTATACTCAATGGTGAATGCACTAGAGTATTGTTTAAGTGCAAACTGAGCTTGATGTTTTATTGTTTAGCAGACATTTAAGTATTTAATTAATGTGCCATAACGCTTTAGTATCTGTGGGTCTATTCTCTTGGGTTATTCAGTATTTTCCAGAATATATTCTAAATTCCTGTTAGAGCTTTTGTATCACCTTCCAGTGTTGGGAAAGACCAAAAGAATGAAGAGACGTCATCCGTAACACCCTTTAATAGATGACCTAATTTGTTTTTCTCTGACCTATTCAATAAAAACTAATAATGACAAAATGCACTTAATTGGGCTGTCACTGTTCTGTTATTTCCTGCTGCACATTTCTATCACCATGAGCAACTGTGGTTATAAATGAAATGAGAAAATTAGGAGAAAAACTAAATATCCTCCAACTATCCTTTATTTCCACTACAAATAAGAAACACCCCAAAGCTTATATTACAGAATACTTACTAAAATTCATAATTTTTTCATATTTTGTTTCAGCAGAAGACAGGAAATGAAAATATTTTGAATAGTGCAATGTATCAAATAGGATGGCAAAGAACAATCCTAGAATAAAAATTAGTGCATAATTAAAGGTAAGCTCTTGAAGCATAAATATGCCCACAGAAATGTACATCGTACAAACCAGTCAATCTTGCTCTGTATACTACAAGAAAATTTTAACATGATGGTACTCATCAGATTGAATAAAGCATTACCTGGTACAGAATAAAGAGGGGGGAGGGGAGTAAGAAACAACAACATCAAGCATATCGAATCTTTAGCTTTCCAAGTTCAAGAGCAAGTTTTAAGAATCATCCAGCTAAATAAGGCCAAAAATAGTGCACCCATGTTATTTAGAGGCCAATGAAAGATTTGTATCATTCCAAATCAAAGTTAAATATGTGATTGATTGATAAAGGTAAAGAGAAAGACTGCATATATAATAGTAAATAATCTGTTTGTCTGTTTCACCAAAAAATTACATGACAAAACTCACTAAGTAAGTGATCAAAGGATTGAAACTTAGACTCCAGAATTGTGCCAATCTAGAGACTGACAGAGTTCTTAGATATATATAGATATGTCAGCAAAAAAACCTTTCATCTACTTATCCTCTGATTGATTTCAGAATTCTTTTCCATACAAGACTTAAAGAAAATATTACTTATTGTCTTCACGGTGAGCAGTCTACTCTAAGACCTCAGTGTTCTCCAAGAGACACCAATTCCTAACCAGCCTATGACACTCAGAAGTTGATCCCATCCTCAGCTCTTGGAGTGGGCCTGTGTTCATTGAGACCTATCCTGGCCACTCTGGTTCTTCTGCCAGTTATCCGTTAAGGACTTTCAGCCAATGCATGTTTTGTCCTGATAATTCTCACTGAGGCTGTCACTCCATTTGGCTTGAGCAAACAAAACTACGCAGAGGAGTTTTATGTTGTATGGTTTGAGGAACAGATTTTTCTCTTACATATTCTCAAAGAGAGGAGGAAATTCATTTTCTTTTAACAGACATTGTGTGGCTGTGAAGAAAAAAAAGAGAATAAGGAAACAGCATAATACAAAGCAACCTGCTATGGATGAGGAAAGGCTCATGCTATGGAGGTGGAGCTTGGAACGATTGTACTTCCATATTGTGTTCTGTCAGAGAAAAGTTTCCTCCTGTTAGGCATTTTGAGTCTAGTTTTCTGGTACTTATCAGACAAAGTTTTTTGCAATAACACATATGCACATGCATACATAGACAAACACACTTGCACACACAGGATACTTAACAAAATGCCAGCTACCTGGACCTTTGCCTTAATGCTACATCTTTGTACCTAGGGAAGCCATTTTCTTTTTCCGAAGTTGAGAATACAACAGCATATTAAAAGTAGCCTTGGTCTAACCATAAAGGAAAAAGGGAAAAACAACTCCTTGCCTTATCTTTGACAAACACAAAACTAGATTTCCATCAATCACTCTGAAAGTAAGAAACATTAGATAATAAAAGGTGCTTTGAAATAGAAAGACGCAGATATTATTTCCATTTTGAGTCTATTTTTGTATGATATATGCTTTGTTAAAAAATTTATATTTGTGTTTCTAGATTCCATCACATAGGATGAAATTAACAACGAGACAGAAGTAGCCAATCACAAACATCCTGGGCTCCTGAAACGCCACTGCTAGAGGGTATCCTTAGTTACTTCTTTCTTGTGAGTTGTTGAACTGACCTCAGAAATGTCTGACGCTGCACAACAAACAGGAAGAGAAAGAAACATTTTGAGTATGAACCTCTAATTTTTACAGAAATCAATAAATAGAATCATAAAAGAGGTTGTTTGGAGCCACTGGGGCTATGGGGTCATTCATAACAGTTCATCTACAAAATTCATGAGCAACCTTTGAATCCCTTTCTTGAATGCTGATGGTTGTGTCCAGGTTAATGCTGAAAGTAAAATCTGTCTAAGCATAGCACATCTCTTGTTCAACAGGCTGGAACACAGATTTTTATATTTGCTCTTGACAAATTTGAGCAGTACAGTCCCATTGGTATCATATCAAGCACAGGCCAAATTGAGGATTTTGATTTTTATCTTAATATTGATTATAAGTAATCCATAACTGATGTGGTGTTATGGTTTAGACGTGGAATACCCCCAGAAGCCTCATATATTTGAATGCTGTGGATTATCTATGGATTTCACTCGGTGTAGGAGACAGAGCTTCATCAAGCATGGCAGATCACTATGGTTGTGAGGAATCGCTGAGGATGTGACTTGCAAGGAGATAGTCTAGCTCCAGCATTTCCCCAAGCCCTTGTAACTTCCTCCTGTGATGCCCTGAGCAGCTATTTGCAAAATGCTTTCTGCCACGGCAAGCTCCTTGTGAGTAGACCAAAGTCTCCTGAAGCTATGAGCTAAAAGGAAGAAAAAAAAAAAACTTTATTTTCTTTCTTTAATCTATAGGTGTCAGGTATTGTATCACAGCAGTGAAAAAGTGAACAAAATAAATGGCACAGAGGAGAGCCTGCATCCAATAGGATACCTGGCATGTCACCCTATATGAACAATTCAGACCTTGGAAGTAGAGGCCTGAGATTTTTAAATACGAACCATTGCATGAGCCCTAAAAATATAAAGCAAAAAATCTCTAATTTTTATAATATATATGTGTGTGTGTGTGTGTGTGTGTGTGTGTGTGTGTGTGTAGATCATTTGTATGAAAACAGATATGCTTTGCTCTTATTTTACACCTACAGTGTTATAGTTCAACTGTAAATTTACCATAAAGATACTTCCTTAAATGTGAGAACTCAGGAGATTTATAAATATTCTTCTCATAGACCTTACTAATTAGAGTAACTCAGTATTAACTCAGAGACACTACCAAATAAACAAGACAAAAATAGTTGCATGTTTATGCAGCACACACAGCGAGATTTAAGTCTCTGTGATCAAAGAACTAAGTATAAATATTTGGTGATTTTATATACGACGCAAAATGTAGATTTCCAACTCTTAAATAAAGTATCATGAAATAAAAGTAACAAATAAAAGGCATTAAGAAAAAAGCCCCAAACAGACCAATGAATATCAGTAAAGATAACTGGGGAAGAAAATATAATGACTTTGCTTCTTTTGTTTATTTTTTTATAAAAATAAAACACAGTGTTTCCAGTGTAAAGGTAATAAGTTAATAAATATAGTCCATTGTTTTATTTAAAGTTATATAGTTAATTAATGAAATAAACTCCTCTATATTTCCCGAGTAATTACAGAAAAAAGAATATAAATATTACAAAGGTACAAAACAAATAATTCCTCGGGATTTAAGCTAATATTTATGGAGCCACTACTGAATCTCCATTGCATTTAGAGATAGAATGATAAGAAAAATCAGCCATGCCCCTATCCTTATAAAACTTGAAAACTACTTTTTGAGTTAAAACCTTAAATCAATGATAATTATTTATTATAGTCACTATGACAGTCACTGTTGATGCTTCTAAATCCACATAATGAAAGTAAAGTCTAAACCATCTCACTGGAATGAGCTGGCCTGGAGATGGAAAGGGACCTGAGAGAACAGAGCAATACTTGGTGGTGCAGAGGTAGAGAAAGCAATTCCGTCCACAGCAGAAGACTGATTGGGTAAAAGAAAGAAGTGTGGTGAAGAAACATTGATATAGTAGGTAAGCACAGTGAGCAAGTTACAAATTGAAGCCAGTGAATTAGTCCCAATTACTCTATTCTTAAGCATGTATAATCTTATTTAAGCACAGAGGTGGGAATGGGGACCTACACAAACATGCACGCATACACACATCCTCTGCCTGCCATTGAAAATTTAAATTTTCCTGAGGAGTGTGCAGACTTTATCATTTTTATTAAATCCCCATCTTGGCTAGTGCACTGATGTTTCCCATTTTTCTTTGACTCACATTCTTCTCCAGGCATTTAACATCCTTGGCCTAGCTCATCATCAGCTCACATGTGTTCTACAGAACTAATTTTTAACTTCAGATCTTCTTACAAAATGCAAAGGCATCATTCTCACAGTAGGAGCCAGAAAAAAACAGAGCGAATTACTTTTTTAGTATGCAAAAACTGGAATATTGTTGAATTCCATTCTTCCACTAGAAAAGGAGAAAAGAAGAACAAACAAGCATTTGGGAGGTTTTAACTTTTTTTTCAACATGCCTTTGCTAAATCTTGAGACGCCATTGAAGCTTTATCACAGTGTTATTGTTAAGTCCAGATCCAAAAGCCCATTAAAGCATTCTGCCAAAGGAAAAAGTTGTCACAACATACATAAAATGCTAGGTGATTTGCCTTTGGTGGAAGTTGACTTTCTGAAACACCTGAAATACAACTGCTTTTTATTAAAGTGAAATGGAAAGGTCTGAGCAAGAACCCTGTGGGGATGGAACACAGCCTCTAAGGCAAAGCCGGACAGCACTCCTTGTTAGCAGGGAAGAGTTACCCTTCTAGGCAGCTAACAAGAGGAACATTTATAGTCTTTGAAAGGTAACCGATACAATCTTCCTTGAAGACAGTTATGTTGGCAAATCCATAGGCCTTCTAAAGAACGGTGCGGTTAGAATCCCGGTACTGAAGGGTCATTGGTATTCGTAAAATTTTAGCTTTAGAAAGGACACATTCCGTGTTCACTATCAAACAATAAGATCGTATGCAATGAGATTAAAGAACACTTTTAAGTTGGGATTTTTTTTTCTAGAAACCACACAAAATCTGATTACAAAGGAGAAAATTTTCTATATTTGTTTTTTAAATAAAATGCCCCTGCCTTTCTGTGAATTAAGAAACAATTTCCAATACATGGATTTGAGGTTAGAATTTCAAAAATCCTCATTAATATTTTGCTATTGCACCAGGTTGATTCACGCAACACTGCCTTTGCTAATTAAATTAATAGCTACAAATGCTTACCAAAGAGATTAACTTATGCACCGCCCTCCCTAGAAGAGCCGTTGCTAGGCAGCCGTGGGTGAGGTCTTGGCACCTTGCTCTTTGTCTCTAAGGACAGGCACTGCCATGCATCTTTGACTGGGAAAATGCGCGCTACACTGCCCTCAGTCAGAGCGTTCGCCTTAGCCTTTACATCTCAATTGTTCCACTTTAATTATTTTAATCACTTGGTGCATTCTTGTGTTTCAAGTCTATTTAATCTGAAGTATATTTTGTCTCATGCTTTGCGGGCTAGCCTTCCTGTCTTATCGTTTCTTGTTTCTTCACAAGCACCGGTACTAAATCACACAGAACACCCCAAGCAGGCCTACTTTATGACTACTGAAGCATTTTCCATGATCAGCAGTAATCTGCATTTTTTCATGTTACTTCAGCCAATAAAACTATATATTACCAAGTATTTATTTGAAGAAATTTCTGACTTTAAACACAATCCTACGTCTTATTTTTGAGATGGCCCCACTTTTTCTATGTACTATAGCGGCACAGCCACTGTGTTCCTACTAAAGATAGACGCGGCAGTTCTCTGCTGCTCTAGATGTATTCTCTGCTGCTAAAATTGCTGCCAGAAAGTTTGTCATTTGCAAAACTTGGCCTTAATCCAAACTTAAATTGACGCTCTTTCTTCATTGCAAATACATGGCTTTTCCAAACCTTATAACAAATAGAACAATGCGTATATGCAACCACGGTAACAAAAACTGAGGGATGAATGCATGCTCATTAGAAGTATAACTTTAAAAGCTTTTCATCATTCTACTATTGTAGAACCGAGGTGATCAAGGGAACCTAGGTCAGGTTGAGATTTCTTGAAAAAATATGCCAAACCTTGGCCAAATAAGCTTTATTTTCTCCCCACTAAATAACAACCAGTAAATCATAATATTGGGCCCATTTCTCTGCACGTCTAATGCAGCCTCAGTTTACCTTGTACCTTCACACTTGGTGCATGTGTACAAACATATACCCACTAATTAATACAATAGAAAATTTGAAAGGAAAAGCATCTGCAGAGGAACATCTGAATGCCTGTGCTGTAAAGTCATGAGAGCTACTCAGAAAGGGGATGGAAGATATATAGCTCAGTGGTAGAGCAATGCTTATCGTGCAAAAAGGCCTGAGTTCAATTGCCAGTGAAAGAAAGAAAGAAAGAAAGAAAGAAAGAAAGAAAGAAAGAAAGAGGGAGGGAGGAAGGGAGGGAGGAAATGAGGGAGGGAAGGAAGGAAGGAAGGAAGGAATGAACGAACGAATGAACGAACAAGAAATTTCATACTATCTATACAATGAATAGAACATTTAAGGAGATGAAAACTTCCCTGATTTGTTCAGCACACATTGTACACATCTGTCAAATTACCACACTCTACTCCTTTCCTAAGAACAGTCAAAATAATAACAACCAATAAGAAGTTAGAATTCTACTGGGAGTGTGTGTTTGCATGCATAGAGATATATGCCTCATGCTCAATATTTAAGTTAATAGATGCAGGTTTGTAGTCTTAAGAAACACTGAATGAATTAGTCTCTTCGTGCTTAGCTTATGATTGCATGTTAATGAGATTTTCAATATCCTTTATTAATCTATACATTTTGAAATTTTAAGCTCTCCATTAGCAATTTTATATCAACCACTTGTTTAAAGAAACAGATTTCCACATCCAGAAATTTAGTTGTAAATTCTTACCTAAAAATTCTCCATGTAAAATATTTAAGCTAATTTTAAAGTACATTTCTTTAAGTATTAGTAGTAGATGTAAAATGATTAGGAGTAATAAAAGCACAGAAATTAAGAGATCGAGTGACTGAATTAAATGAATAATTCCATCAAGACTTAGGGAATAAAATAATATGAACAATTTGGGGACAGATTTACCTTTTTTGCCTAGAAATTTACCAAATATATTTGAAATTATCTAGACTAGATAAGAACTGAGAATTAGTAAGTTGTTTGAAAGCCACTATTGTTATGAATATTTTACCTCTCCTTTCAAAGAATTTTTTTCACTTTCCTTTTCTTTCCCATATCTCTTCCTGTACCCAAGTTCCCTTCCCATCTCCACTAAGTCCACCTCCACAATACTTACCACCTATGTTTTATCTTGCTGTGAATTTAATTACATTTTGAGTTTCTCATACAAGAGAACTCATGTAATATTTAACCTTCTTATTTGATTTATTTCACTTAATATTACAATCTGAAGGCACATCAAAGGCACAAAAAGTGAGATGCTGGATTCCAGACACCGTTTTATTCAGATTACATGGAGCTGGGAGAAACTAAGTAGAAAATTGTGTGAATATAATGGACTCTTTCCCAAAACAATGTGAGTCTTTTTCTTATTTCATTACTGGTTTTAATTTGAAAGAAGAAAAGGACAAAAGCTTATCAGACTACAAACAAAGTTTGACTGTAGAACAACTTATCTTCAAAAATATTGGTTATGATCATTTAAACACAAATTCTCTTATGTTTTCCAAAGAAAAGTTGTGACACAAGGCATTTTACATGTTCAAATAGGAGTCATTAAAAAGATATTGTGTGGCTGTATTTATTAGCACGGAAAATTACCAAACTATAAAATTAGAAAGAAAATTGTACAAATGGGATTTTTTGCAATTTTAATATTTCATTTTCTATAAAAGAGTTTGTGGCTTTTAACAATAACAATATACAATTATTCTGAATCTGTGAGTTTACCCCAGACCTCTTTGCAGATACCATACTGATATTTCCACAAGCTACTTACCATCACAACTTGAATACATCATTGCGATAAAAATTTCATCTACTCTTCTCCAAGTTTTTACCAACTTTATAAATGGTGTCAATGTATGCAACTGTCCAAATCACTAACATATTTTTTTCCTGCTTTTTTTTTTCCTGGCAAAATCTAGTTCATAAGCAAACTTTTTGAACTCTACTGATTGCAAATATCAGCGATATCATTTCTATTCAGTCCCCTGCCCTCATTATAAGGTAGACTGACTTTTGTTATTTTTCACTTAACCAAAAGAAAATAAGCCTTTTGGTCAGTACTCTCCCTCTCTCCCACATTTCTTTATCAGAGATCAGTGCGGTCTCCCGAAAACTAATCATGGTTATTGTATCACTTGATCTCTTATATTAAAACCTTTGAATACCATCTCCGTATTGTTTTAAAAATAAAATTCAAACTTTTTACTTTGACCCACAGAGACACGCACCTTGTAGGTTTGCGTATTTCTGGAACGTGCTCTCCTTGGATTTCCCTGTTGTGCTTTAGGTTTACCAACTTTTCCTTCTGTTTCCGGGTGACGCTGTCCTATCCAGGCTCCTGCCGGTCCTTTGCCCTTCACTTCTTTTCTTTATTCGGAAATTGGGAACTAATGACCTGTTTTAAAAACTAAAATATGCGATCAAAGACATTACGGAAGTATTACTCAAATGATCATACAAAATATGATTGTCATTCTGATTTATCTTTATTTTCCTTTTTTCCTTTACTTTATTTCTTTTTGGGGGTGTAGGGGTATCCTGAGAAGAATGTGTGAAAGTTCTTCATTCACATGATTATCAATATTTGCCTCAATAGATTTTGCAAAATACTATGAGCTCAAGCATTGTTTTTGAGCGCATAATGTTCCAAAGTTCCCTTCAATTACTACACCTGCGATACAACTGTGAGACATGGTTATTTTAGGTGAAGTGTCAGATATCAATTAGGATGAGAGACATAAGCTAATGAAGAGACCTCTGATCTGTAAGAAAAATGGCTGACCCCAAAATACTTGATTTAGTCTATAAATAGGATTCAATAGGTTCTATAGTTTATTTAAAAGCTAAAAATACTGTGAATATGTGAATTTTTATGATAGATATTATTCCACTGGCTACATAAATGGCCCTGAAAAGCTCATTAGCAATGTAAAAACTATGTCGGAATAACAAATATGATGAGAAAAAAGCATAAAAGATAAAATTCTAATGTAAGGGGTTTTCTCCTTATAACTACTTCTGTGAACACATTTTATTGAAACTATGCATTAAAATATGTATATTTGTGTAAGGTAGAAAAGACAAGGGTATCTAACTTTTGTTTTTAAATATTTAGTACTTTGACAGAAATAAGACCTCCTGAATCTGAAGAGTGCTTCTCTTACCTAGAGCAAGCTCAGAGCACCAAGTTTATTGTTGGATCCTAACATCAGATCTCAACACGGTTATTATAATTCTACTGTAGCATACAAACGTGAGTTGTTATTCATACAAATTTTAACATTTTAGATTGTTACGCTATTTCTCAGACAAATACGCAAAAATAAAATATAAATACTACATTTTGGACATCTATTCCCATGCAAATATTCATATTTATTGAAAATTATAATGCAAATTTAATTTATGCGGTTTGGCATTGTTTTTCTCTGGTAACTGAGGGCTTTTTGTTTTTCCCTATAAATGTCTACATAAATTAGAATAATTTTTCTATATTTTGTCCACAAATGCCTCCAGAAAGTGTGACTAATATTTTTAATGTGATATGATGTTAGTGCAGAGAAAGAAAGAAAAACAAGTATGTTCTTATAAAAAATAAAGAAAACAGCTGCCGGCGTTCTAGTGGAAGCCTCTCTTCTTGGTATTGTCAGAATAAATCTTCTGGCTTCCCAGCAATGCATTTCTAAGTTGTCTGAAGTTACTCCTGTCTACTCCAAGTACTTAACATGTTTTGTGCTAGACTTTATCTTCTAATCCTTTCATTGAAATCTTTTGTGTCCTTTCCCCATTCTTTCCTTGAATTCACACAATGGTTTCAAACTCTTGACAGAAGACCTCTCAGGTTGTTTAGAGGCTTGTATCTACATTGAAATTATAAAGCAGTTCAAAGCACACAGATGCAGCACAGAAAAAAATTGTCCAAGGCTTATATGTAGCACAGAAAAGTTGAATTTGTGAATGAATTGCTTTAAATAAAAACTCAAATGCACCAGCCAAAAATCAGTTCAAGGAATTAATGGTTACCTAATTATGTCTAGCACATTTTGGAGAAATTGTTTAATTTGATTTATAAAATTGCAAGGTCCATTTTTTTTTAGCCTTGTGAACTTATCTGTCAATTTTCAGAAAAATCTACCTTATCTCTCAAATACATATGTGGTCCCATACATGAGCAGCTAGTAAATATTAACTTATAATCAGGATACAAAGAGGCTTCATTGTCCCTTTCCGTACTGGAAAAGCAGGGACTTTCAAGAATAAGAAAAATAACTTGCAATGTCTAAATCCCACCCCAGCTGGCCAAAGAAAAGCCTCATTCTGAGTTCAGAGGTCACTTACTACTTTCAACATAGGAACTAAAGAAAGAGTTCTTGTTTTTGTTTTGTTTTTTCCTCCTCAGCCCCTTTTTCCACAAACTTATCACACCTCATAAGAGATATCTGACTGTCTTCCTCTTTTTTTTTTTTTTTTTCTTTGCTCCGGGTTTAAAACTTCCTTCAAGATCCTGTACTTTGCTGTTAAGAGAGATTGGTTTAAGATACGTAGCTGAGGGTCGGTATTACTCTCACAAAAACACATATGGCTAAGCGTTCAGCAGTCACTACATATAAATCAAAATAAAGCATGGTAGCTAGTTTTTGTGAAACGTGCTGTCTCAGACTGCAGGGATTTTTTTAAATGAAGAGACGTCTTTGGTCTCTGTGTGTTCACAATCTAAAAGTTCTCCACGAGTGGTCTGAAGCTAGTACCTTATCCTACCACAGAAAGTCCTTTGCCACCTGCTCCTTTTTCTCTCCTGAAAACAATCTCTAGACTTACTACCATTAAAATATTGATCTATTTGTACTTCCCAAAACACACATTTTTTTCAATTCTTCTCTTCATCTAAAATATTCTCACTTTATTCTTGACTATGTAATTACCATTCTTTATTCAGTGTGCATTTATTCCAGTAACATTTTCCAGTTCAAATTTCCCTGATACAGACATTCAGTGTACTCCTACATACAAAATTTTACTGTACTTATCAATTTATTATTATTCTTTCTCCTATCTTTCCTAGAACATAGTGAAAAATTAGCTTGATTAAGAGTATTAATTTTGTTTCATATTTAAATCTTCAGTACTTAACACAGAGCTTACTCTATTAACCAAACTTGCAATTCAAACGAAGATTATTAAGCTGACTTATTGATTCAAATTCTAATTCAATTCCATTTCATCTTGTGCATTTTATCAAATACTTATGGAGAACTACCCATAGGTTCAAAGATATATTAGTTGTTCCTTAAAGCAAAAACAAGTGAGAGTTCAAATGGGTCTTGTATACTAATAACTTCTAGTCTGACCAGAGAAATCACACTACAAGTTTTAATTAGATGTCAAAAGATTTTAAATTTATTAGAAGTATTCTTGCTACATGGGAAATTTCCATTAGTAAAAGCTGAATTGACATCACATAAATTTTAAATGTTTTTCATGTATTTGCAGATATATCAGTCTCCCATCATGGCAAAAATTAGAAAAGTTTAAATAACAGAGTGAATATATAGCAACAATATCAAAATCAAAAAAGGTGGTCTTAATGTTTAAAACTTACATTGTCGTTACTTTCTCATTGATGAGTCAGAATACCTGATATTCACAACTTGAGGGAAAAGGATTTATTTCAGATCAGAGTTTTTGAAAGTCTCAGACCATTCATGGTAAGTTGGTAACGACAGAAGGGCATGGGCATGCCCTACCTGGAAGAAACTGCCCCTAGTCAGAAAGCCAGGTGAACAAGGAAGGGTGGAGCTAGTATATACCACGTCAGGTCCTGTATCAGTGATCAGCCCCTTACCGGTCTTGTGCCCAGAAATTTGTTACACCTTCATAATCTAGTACATGCCTGTAATTCACACCTCCCGTCAGGCCACACCTCTCAATAGCACCCGGTTCGATAGCTAGTCAACATCTACACACATGAGGCTTTTGGTAGACATTCCAGAACCAAATCATAACATCTTCACTTATTTATAACAGCCATGTTAGTATTATTATTTTTTTCAAAGTGTTACATGAGTTTGAAATTTCAGAGGTTCTTCAACTTTCAGTCCCTTAGGTTCCCCATGCTTAAAAAATCCTCGGCTAGGTCTTTAGAGGACCTAGATATCTATTCAGATTTTCCCAAACAAGGCTGTCATGTTTTGCTGTGTACGATTGGTGTTGGTTATTGCCATTTTTAGGCAATATTATGTTAACCACAGAATTAAAGATCTCTACTTTCTGAAACTCAAAATTTATTTTATATTTGGTGGCAGCCACTTAGGTTTTGGGCCCTGTGGCAGAGCTCCCCTTGGGAAAAGTGTGGGTTCTAGTAAATTTTAAATATCAACAGAAAATTCATCAGAATGCTCACAGACACATTGCTTCAAGCACTGTTCTTGGACAGAGGGTAAAGTCAATGTCAAATGTCTCTTTTTTCCACAGAATTCATCAAATCTAAGGTGGAAATGTAGAATATAGAGATAGAGGAGACTGGAGGGCAGCAGGTGCTTAAAGAATTTTTACTTAAGCATTTGTTAGTAAGAGTTCGTGACTCCAGGCACCCTAAGGACTTCTAAACTGCAAGTTAATGACTGATTAAGTAAGACCAAATTTCCAGGCAAATCTTGATTCAGCTCCCTGGAAACAGGACTGCTGGCCAGATAAAAACAAGAGATGCCTGTCTAATCTAAATATGTTTTTGTATAATCCCAAAGAGTAGAGTGAGCTGAACAGAGAGATACAATGAACTAATATTTCTAATGCCTTTGAGACAGCAAGAACAAAACATTCCCTAGGAAATATCATTGTAATAACTTCCATTGCAGACTAGACAGAAAGAAAATATGATGTGTGATAAGGAGAAGCGCATCACTCTTATCTTTCAAGTAATTCAAATAAATGCTTGAGTGAAAAATAATAAAAAATGATAATTCTTAAAGAAACTACCTTGTGTGTTACATGCTTTTGCTCTAGTTAGCTTTACTTTGAGAAATCAAAGCAAAGATTATAGAAACATTTGCCTATTCTTTGACTGGCTAGTCAGGTAATTATAACTAAAATAACATGGCAGTTTAATCAGAAAAACTCAGTTTATTTTAGTTACCCTGGCATAAAACGTTCCTCTTTGAGAAGGAACACCGTTTGGAGGCTGACGGTATGACTCAGTGATTAGACCACTTCCCTCGGAAGTATGAAACCCTGGATTTGATCCCGCAGCACTAAGTAATAGCTGGACATAACTGGGAACACCTTTAAGCCCAGCACTCAGGAGGTGGAGGCAGTACCAGCCTGGGCTAGAGTGAGTCCCCATCAAAAACAAAACAAATGACAAACAAACAAACAAACAAAAAAACTCAGAAGATTCACAGCTTGAACAACTTCTTATGAGAGCTATCCAGACTCGCATGCAAATGTTAAATATAAACCATCAGCCAGTGTTTTTTTGGCTCCAATTTGAGACTCTCATTGGCATATAAAGCATAGCACCAAGATTATAGGAACAAAGAATCTAGCTTCCTATAGCATAATAATCATAAGAACTTTTTGAGCTTTTTTTTTAGTAAGCAAGGTCTCTCCCATTCATTAATTATTCAATGATACTGTATTATCTTTGGTCAAAGTAATAATAAGGTGAATCCTGAAGGTAGAAAAATTCTGGCCCCTGGAGCAACTACTTCTGGTGGGAGGAGACTGATAAGAAAGCAAGCAATTACTTATGATATGATTTTTATAATTAAAGTATACACAGGTTGCTTGTGATTTGAATATTTTGATATGAGGATGAGAAAAGAAATACAAGGAGGCTTTCTAAAAGAAACAACCCTGAGAGAAAAAGCTAAGAAGCACTTAGACACACACAGAGAAAGGGCGCCAGGAAAGACTATCAGAGTAAAATAATTAGTCAATAAAAAAGGGTAGCAGTGAGCAAGAACTGCTAACGGAGAAGATTATGAATGGGCAGGAGTAGACAGAAGCAGGCTGCCCATCACATTCTGGGGCTCAATGAGGGTCCTTCATTACCATCAACATCTCACTATCTTTCCTAAGCAGATATAGCAACAGAATTAATTAGAATCATATGTGTTAAGTCTCCCAGTCAAAGTAAGAGCCAAGGATCTAATTCCCACAAAGAATTTAACAGATGACACAAGTGTTTCACAGGGATAAGGAGTGGGCAGAAATAAAGAAGAGTCCAAAAGCCTTGATTCGCCACCTTCGATTGTGTTTTTTTTTTTTTTTTAAGTTTCCCCTTCAGAATTTAAATTTACAAAAGGTAAAAAAAGAGGTAGGAATCACACAGCTAATCTTGTTCTCTATACTTTCCCTCAAGAAAGGGAATATTCTTTGTAGGAAGGGCAATCATAAATGAAAATCCAGGAGCTATATTACCAGGCAAAGTTGCGCTTCATGTTTGACCCAATGAAAACTACAGATTGCCTCCTTTGGGTTTAGATCATGAAGATTCATTTTTCTGTCTCGCAGGTATTGAGTGACTATACGACATCCAAGTGGGAAAGCTTAGGAGCGAAATGAAGACGCTGTTACCAGTGAGCTCAGACGTCAGTCCTCTGGGAAAATAGGGATTCCTTCTTTGTGAATACACTACACAAGTCAGGTTTCAACTCCACTGGATTTCAGACTTAAAGGGAACCACGATACGGTGTGGTTGAAAAAAAATATCTGTCAAGACCCAGGGAAGGGCAAACCAGAACAACTACAGCTGAGTGTTTCTTAATACGCAACTAAGAAGCATATGAAAAGAATTCTCATAGATAGGATCATAGACTCCCCCACACTGAACTTATCGTTATGATAATTAATTTCTTGAAACAAAATTGTGTATCTGTCTGTCTCTGTCTGTGTCTATAGATCCACGTCCACGTGTGTGAATTTCATGACTTTCTTAAGATTCTTTGTTTTGTGAGGTGACCAAGTTTCAGATTTCACATTGTGATTGACACAAGTTGAGGAGAGATGACCTCATAAACAATATGAGAAAATGTTACCCAGAGTTAGTCTTATGAAAAAAAAACCATTTGGTTATCTAAAACTAAAATTGGAATTATATTCAAAGGACATATAAACTGAAAATAAATGCTGTGAAATGCAATCGAGATAAATTTTAATCTTGGGATCATAGTAGTCACTTTTTGCTGTTTGAAACTTCAAATTGTACTTATTTATAAAAGATTCCCATGTTGAAAGGGAGAATTTTGAAAAAGAAACAGTCTTTTATTGCCCCATACAAAGACAGTAAGTTTTTCCAAAGAACAAATTTGTAGTTTCATCAACTTGGGCAAAACACTTTTTTTAAATTATTTCAAAATGTACATTAATATTTTAACTGATTTTCAATGTTTTAAAGTGAGGGAAGGTTGTGGTCACTATTCCTAATATTTCTTCTTTATTCATTTCACTATTTTAAAAGTAGATCTTAATGTTTGGTTTTCTTGCTCTTATTTTGAAGTTGGTGTGATTAGGGTTATAGTACATGGACACAGTAAAAACAGATTTCTCAAATTTAATATTTATTACTGTATGAAGTCTAAGTCTGTGAAAGCTCCTAAATTATTTATAATTGAACAATTTCGCTTTCTCATATGTATCATATTCCTAGCTTTATATTGTTTATTTTATTTCTTATACATATATATATATGCACATATATACATACATATTCGTAAAACATGCACGCATTTCTAGTAGCTTCCTTTCTTCTCCAAATTCTCTGCTATAAAACTACTGAGCTCATTTAGGCCAGATAATAAGTTATGCCTGAATTATGCATAAAATTATTTCAAATGAGCTAATAAAATGGAGGAAGGAAGGAGGAGGGGAATGGAAATGTAGGAGCAAAAGCAAACAGCATTACTGCTATTGTTTGTCTAACAGGTAATACATCCATGCATACAGATAAGGCATCCTCAGGAGTCATCCCATCGAGTGAGCTGCTGACCTAATTCTTCACTTAGACCCACAATTTTGACTACAACAGTCAGGTGAAATCCATGGAGTCCCTAAATGTGTCTGTCCCTGCACAACTGCAATAGCAGAAAGCTGAAAATTCCCTACTCATCACACGAGAACTAGATGTACCTTACCATACAGTTATTAAAGATGAAATTGTACACACTAAACCAACAAAATGTTTGTCTCGGGGTTTTCATGACTGGAGTTCCTATTCTAAATTGCTTCTGTGGTGACATCTTGTCTCCTCTCTCTTTCAGTAATAGGTAATGACTGCTGAGTTTTTTAGCCTTTGAAGTAAATAGATATTAAAGGTTTTTAATTTTTCATTCTGTCATTTTGTGAGTCTCCCTTTTTAAAAATCTGTCTTAATTTTGTTGCTAAGGGTGCTTCCTCTGTACCAGAAAATGTCTGAACAGTGTCTGTAGCTGCCTCACTCTGTTACAGTAATAAAGATAACTTTTCATCTCCTTATAAGAAAATACATTCTATCTTGCTGTCCACAATTGAATTTATTTGTGTTGGCTGAATATGCTAATAAGTCTACCATAATAATCACGAAAAAATAGTAAAAGTCTAAAAATGCTTTAATAAGCCTTATGGAAGACAGTACTCCAGAATGCAATAGATAGAAACAATCCTGCACATTTGAGATCAACGTAAGCTGTTCCACATAAAATGGGAAGATTTTAAAAACTAGACATTCAATAGAAACTACAGAGAAAGAAAGAAGGCTATACCATACCTAATGTAATCGCTTTTAGGTTTTGTTGTTTTTGTTGCTGAGACAGAGTCTCACTCTGCAGCCCAGGCTGGTCCTGAACTCACTATGAAACTCAGACTGCCCTTGGACTTAAGGCAATCCTCCTGTCTCATAGACCCCAAATGCTGAAATTATAGGTGTGTGCCACCATACTCACCTTATGTGGTGCTGGGGAACTAAACTTGGGTACCTAGTACTTGACTTTGTCCTTATTAGGCAAGTGCTTTAACCACTGAGCCATTCCTCCAGCACCCTTAATATAATTTTGAAAGACATTTTATTTTGTGTATTTCTGTGCATATGTTTCTGTACAATGCATTTAATAATGAAACATTACAAGATGCACAATGAAAATTACCTAACTTTTCCATATGATATATCATTATAAACTAGGCATCTCTGCAGCTGACCTGTGAAAAATTGTGTCTTGTGGAATAACCTAAGAAAACAGGCACTGTGCTTCACAGTTGGGATAGGGCAAATTAGAGGCTACCATTGGCTAGGCAGTCACATGTACGTATTAAGACTCCACCTAACATCAGTACTCTATGTACGTGAGTCAAGATCTAGTGGAATTTTGCTTTAGATCGCTGCAAGTAACCAGGGCACATCTTTCACAGTGACAGCTAAACTCTCAGATGGGAATATGAATTAAACAATGATCTCTTGCACACAATTTCAATGTCATAAGAAAGTTAAAGAAAGAGATTCTGAATTAGTGTATCACTGCTTTGGGGGCCAAGGGAATGCATCATTTTCGATATGAGATTTTATAGAGCATTTTGGAAGCTAAATCAGAAGTATCCAAAACCTGTGAGTGAAATCAGAGGTCAGATACTTGGAAGGATTTAGATGTCTTTAGAAGTTGAGTATTTCCCTCAAAAAGAAAATTTTATAAGACCTACCTTTTCTTTCTTTGCTAACATAGGGTTTGTAGATTACAGAACTCCTGCCTCTAAATATGTGCTATTTTGCAAAGAAAAAAAAAAGTGCTGTAGACTAGAGAGAAAGACCAAGATGCAATGATGATGTGCTACAGAATAATAAAGTTATTAGACCTCGAGTCGCACAATAATGGCATGGAATAAAATACTGTTCAGGGCTCACCATTAGGATTATCTATGTTCTCAAATTCACAAATATCTGTTCTGCTGTAGCTGACAGCATTGAATGGGTTTTCAATAATGAGGCTGCTAGTGTCAAGTTTCCTCCCAAACATTAGCATCCAGAAAAGAGAACTTGTACATATATGATAAGATATGAGAGTTTTATTTTTTCAGGGAAAATGAAAGAAAGCAAAAAGCAGAAAAATTAGAAAAAATAACATGTTTCTTTCACATAGATGTATAATATAGTTGTTTTGAATAACTATAGATTCTTTTCACAGAAGTGACCAGTCAGAATCTCAGTTAATTATGCCGTTTGAGAATTTCAAAAGTAGAAAGTAGAAGGAACATATCTCATCTCAGACAACACAGAGCAGACAGGTTTTAGGTAGGTGCATTATTTTGTATCAGAAAACTGCTCAAGCTGTCTTCTCAACAACTAGAGCCTACAGACCACTGGCTGCCAAACTTTTTACCTCTTATTAGAAGTTTGAGATCAAAGACAAGGATTGCTAATTTGATTATACTGTGAGTAACTTTTCCCCAATAATATCATGGTTACTATATGACCATGTAGAAGGCCTAAGCATTATCTAAGATATTCAGAAAACAGTATATAAAGCATTGATCAATATTACATGCATCTGATGCATTTTTCTCAGTATTGGAATGGGTATTGTCTTAGTTACTATATCTTCACTCTGAGTCAATACATGATACACACCAATTAGGGGAGGGGAAGTTCCATGTTTCAGAAGGTGACAGTCCATTCTGGTGTCTGGCAAAAGTGAAAGCACATAGCAGAAGACGAGAGAGACGACTCCTCCCAGCACTGCAAACAGGAATCCCAATCATGTCCCAGGAGGAAATTACATTTGTCTTTCCCCAGACCCTGTCCCAGGGATCCGCCCCTTCTGGGGTCAGCCTAAATGTCCTGCTCCTTTCAAGTTTAAACCTCTAATCCACCACATGCTCTTAATCTATAGTCTGCCACACACCTGTCTTCCACTATACACTTATAATCCAGCACACAGCCATTATCCTCCCTGCTCCGGACCAGGCCCCACCCCCTAACAGTATACAGTCCCATAGATATCCAAATACATGAGAATCCTGGGGAACATTCCAAATCCACACCACGACTGGTATCTTAGAAAACGCTTCACTGGTGAGAGAACTTTTGTCTTGATTTCCCAGTAAGGAAATAGCCAATATGGGTAGTGATATATTTTCAGTGATCCCAGTAGGAGAATGAGAACCTAAAAAATAAAGTGAATTCCTTTGTTCCCCATTGGAGTCAGGAGTCACAGATCCTAATGGGATGCGCTCTGGTCTTAAAGAGAATGTGGTTGATTTTTCAATAGGTGAAAGCATTAGCTCACTGAAACAAGATTTTTTTTTTAAATCCCATTTTTTGGTCAGGAATTAGTAATTAGGGGTAAATAACTGTGACCCTAATACTGTGAGGCTGAGACAGGTGGATCACAAGTTCACCCTCATTCAAGTTTACCCAGTGGGAGCAACTGCTGTGAGTCTGAAAACACAGAAGGATGCAGAAAGCCTGTTACTTTACGTTGTAAGAGCGCCCTCCGTGAGCTGATCTTTCCAGTACCTCCCAGAAGCTCTCAAATCAGTTCATCTCTGTTTAAAATATCTCCGCTCGCTTGTACTATTGAATATTGAATCTTACACTACTAAATATTCAGCAATTGTAGGAGAGCAATTACTTATAAGGTTAACTGTCTCTCAAGAAGACATTTTGATCAATTAATGGATCTTGTTTTTATGACATTTTCTGAGGTTTATGATTTAATGACCTCAAATAATTCACTTAACGTTTAAATTAGTGTTTCCTGTAATGTAGAATGTAGGGCTTTAACTTCAAACTTATATTTCTTAATTTTTAATTTCATGAATCTAGATAATGTAGAACTACTGAAATTTCAACAATCCTTAAGTTTTTTCCTCACGTGTCAGGAGGATTCAGGCTGCGAACCAAGCTCTGGTCTTTGCCCAGGGTAGGTAAGAGTTCTAGCCCTAAGCTTTCTCCCTACGCCTCCAGCCCTAAATTTTTTCCTGTTTAAACATCAAGATCAAAAACACATTAATTAGCAGTTCAAATAATGATGGGCTTAAAAATTATTTGGAGGATCCTTGATATTTTAACACATTTCAGTCAACAATATATCATACTATGCATAATTATATGTCCAGAAATATACTGTACCTTAAAAGAAACATTAAGGACTTTTCACATTCAGTCCTAAAGGAGCTGGAAACAGTGGCATGTGCCTGTACTATGAGTGACGGGAAGCTGAGGCAAGAGGATCAGAGCAAGACCTCTCCTCAAAAGCAAACCTAAACAACAAAACACCACAAAAAAATTAAAAACCACACAGAAGCAAACCAAAAGTAACTCAAAACACAAAAGAAAACTCAAAAGCAAACCAAAACAAGACAACACCACAAAACAACATTTAATAAAAACAAGGATTGCTACTTGTTTATTTAAAAAAAAGTAAAATGTGAAGTATGCATTTTCTGGGAGTCTAAAGCTAACGTAATACTTGACAGTATGTTCCAAGATATTTCAAACAAGCAAGTAATTTTGCAACAAAGAAAAAAATAAATCAGGTGTCACATTCAAGAAGTGATATAAGTAGTAATCAGGACATGAATATGCCCTTTCATATGAAATAACCAGTATGTGAATATTAGGAACTTGGTTGTTAATATCACAGAACAATAGTAATCAATACTAATGCTCTCACTTACTGACTTGTCTGTAACCTGCATGGCCTATTTGTGTTTTAGAGCCACAATACCTGTTGGATCATGCTCACATCATGTGTCTAGAGAGAATTTTTTAAGCCTTCTGTACACAAAGCTTCATTGTCATCAGCTGTCTTTTGTCCAAATAATTCTCATGCAAAATTACTGGTAGGGAGAGAGCTTTTGTTACTGGCACTCACAAAGTAATTTATAATGTTGAAAGGCCTTTCCCATTTTCCTAATTGACACTCTAAATCAGGACTGCATTTGGATCTATCATTGTCACTTGGTTGTCACCCAGAGTCAAACATGAGCTACGCATTTTAAGTACCATCACAGTGTCTGCTATTTCTTCTGTTTCAGTAAAACAAGCACATTTTTGAAACCATGATCTCTCCTGACAATGCACTCAAACTTTCAAGTATATAATCAGAATCTCTTAAGGTAAAGAAAAGATGTTATTTTAAAAACAGTACCTTAATTCTATTTTGAAATCTAACCATTAATCTATGCTTATTTCTTTTTATTATTTTTATTCTGCTGAGAATTGAACCCAGTACTCTACACATGTTAGATAAAGTACTGTGTGACTGAGGTAAACTTCCAATCCCATGCAAATTATTATTTGAAAATTATTTATAGGAAATGAAATGTTTAGCAGATGTTTCTTACTATATGTGTGTGTGTGTGTGTGTGTGTGTGTGTGTGTGTGTGTGTGTGTGTATATATATATATATATATATAGGATAAGACTATTCTAAAACAGTGTGCACAATTGTCAAGTACTATGTACTCCTTAATAATATAAGTTATGTTATGCATACTTGTATGAAATAACCTTCTAAGAACTCTAGTATCTGGGCATCCCAAAATCTCTCATGTTTATCTTCAAATTAATTATGAGTCCTCAAATATAATTTTATATATAAGCTGTAAAGCAGTACTCTGTTATCTCATATACCATAGAGGCAATACAAAAATATATTTATATCTCAGTGTGTTTGTTCTCTATTACTAACTTTCAAAGAACTCAAATGTGCTGTCAATTTCTGATAATAAATTATATTTTTAAAGATATATTTATGACCCTTCGTGTCAAAAATGGTATTTTCCCCTGAAAATAATTGCATATTTCATCTTATTTGAAGTCATTTAGAATTCATTACAAATAGATTTACCAATAATAAATAAACTAAAATGTCTCTAAACTACATGGAGACACTTCCAAAGTATTTTTTTCTTAATGGGCAAAATAATTGATAATTGCTCAAAGCCAAGAAATTGCAAGGCCTAAGAAATTAGGTAATAGGTGTTGAGTCCTTTACTACGATTGTTAATTTTTGCTCATATATATAAGTGAAAACCACATTGATGATTTGAGGGCCCTTTCATATATGTTTCATCTGTATAATCTCTGTTGGCCTACAATCTAACTTCAGATTGTTGTTTTAAGAACAAGAGGCACAAAAACAGACAGACAGCCCAGTGGAACACAATTGAGGATGCAGAGACAAATTCAAATACCCTGAACCACCTAATCTTTGATAAAGGAGCCAAAATCATATTCTGGAAAATGGATAGCCTGTTCAACAAAAGGTGCTGGGAAAACTGGAGATCCGCATGCAGAAGAATGAATCTAGACACACACCTGTCACCATGAACCAAAAATCAAAATCAAAAATCAAAGTGAATCAAAGACCTAGATATTAAAACTGAAACACTCAACCTTCTAGAAGAAAAATTAGGCAAATATCTAAAAGACATAGGTGCAGGCAAAAACTTTCTTAATGAGATACCAAAACTAAAAAAAAAAAAAAATTGTCCCCATTACTAATAAATGGAATCTGTCAAATTAAAAAGTTTCTTCACAGTAAAGGAAATTATCAACACCATAAAAAGAGAACACACAGACTGGGAAAAAATATTGAGCATCAACACCTCAGTTAGGAGGCTCATAATCAGAATATATAAGGAAGTGAAGAAATGTAAGCCCCCCCATCAATTAAAAATCAATTGAAAAATGGGCAAAAGAAAAGAAGAGGCAGTTGACTGATGAAGAAGTTTAAATAGTCAATAAATATATAAAAATATGTTCAACATCCCTAGCCATAAGAGAAGGAAAAATTAAAACTTCGCTAAGATACCATCTAACTCCAGATAAATTGGCCTGTATCAACAACTCAAATAACAATCAGTGATGGCGAGGCTGTGGGAAAAAAGGAGCCCTCCTGCACTGCTGGTGGGAATGTAAACTGGTACAACCACTATGGAAAGCAGTATGGAGATTTTTCAAAAGACTGGAAATAAATATCCACTTCTATCCAAGGATATCTCTCCTGGGAATATTCCCAAAAGAATTAAAAACAACACATAACAGAGATTCATGTGCACCCACGTTCATAGCAGCACCACTAACAATAGCTAAAATATGGAAGTCACCAAAATATCCATCAACAGACCAATGGACACACAAATTGTGGTATATACACAATGGAATACTATGCATGTATAAAGACAGCTAGGTTGGAGGCTTTTGTAGGCAAATGGAGGCACCTTGAGACCATCATGCTTAGTGAAGTGAGTCAGAAGCAGAAGGTGGAATATAGAATGGTTTCTCTGATATGAGAGACCCAGATCACAATTATCTCACAGAACTCAAAGTGGAAAACAATGGGAACTGAGAAGTGGGGGTGGGGAGGGGGAGAGTCGAAAGGAGAGTGGGGAAGGTCCTGTTACCTTGCCAAGATGTGTATGTGTACAAAATGCTGAAGATCGATGTAAACTTTATATTTTTCACTTATACATACCAATAAAATGGGGGGAAAAGAACAGAAGCCAATTCAGAGAGAAGGGTCAAGCAAAAAAGATGAAAATACAAACCAGCTGGAGCCCTCCGTGGCTTACTTTCTTCCTGCTTCACCTTCAAAGGACTAACTTTGCTCTGTACTTGGCCAAGTGCTTTCTGGAACTTTGCCATTAGCTGATTCATTTGCAAAGTAATTGCGATCTTCCAGGTAAACTAAAGCGCCTTCTCTGTTAAAGTGTAAAAATGTGCTATTTCTTATTGCAAAATTTATTTTCATAAGGTGAGAAAGATTTACAAAGTAAATGATCTGTTGTCTTATTTATTGATTTTTTCCCCAAATTACTTTTTATTAATATATTTGCAACACATAATAATTACATTCAACTTGAGGAACTGGTGCACATACATTGCATTTTTATCAGGTTTGCTTTGCTTACTCTCCCCTCGACTCCCTCCCGCATCCCTTTCTCCACAAAATCCACCTCCCAGTTTCTCACCATCACTCTAATTTGGTTCTTTTACTTATTTACATTGTGGTTTTCTCCTGTGAGAGAAGCCACGTAATACTTTTAGCCTGAGCCTAAATAAGGAGTCATGCTGCTCAACTTTTTCCCTTAATCTGTTGATCCTGAGGCTCTTCCCATTCGGCAGGCAGCCTGTATCTCTGCTGCCACCACAATTTTATTTAATTACGTAAAATACTCATATTTTCCTTTTTTTTTTTCCAAAATCAGCCCAGTGAAACAGAGTTTCTTCACTCTCCTCATCTCCTTGCTTCTCTCTACCTTTATGGAAGAGAATTGTTCTTTATCTGTCAAGTCAAAGATCGTTTGCTGAGGTTCAGGGACCATAACGAAGGTCATCATTTAACCTAATTATTCTCTAGGATCTTCCGACATGCGCAGAGCCCGAAACATCTGCTACTGGGGGAAAGCAAAGCCATCCCTCTGTTTCACACATTTCTCTTCTTTCTCTCACCATTGTCTCTCCAGGCCACATGGCAACCCCACACTCAGCTCAGGAGCTAGCCGGGGAACGACACGGGGTCCAGAGGCTCCAGATACGAGGAAACACCTGTTTCTTACTAAAGCTGCAGTACCCGTGCTTATTTTAGGTTCTGAGTCTAGAGGCCATAAATAAATACAATAATACATTCTTGTGGGACCCAATAGTTCATTTTCTTCCTAAACTCATCTTGATTCTATTCTGCCTTAACGATGATGTCTTCAGCATGTGAACCAGGTGTCTGCTGAACTCAGGCTATATGAGCCCCCACCCCACCTGCCTATTATGGAGATAGCCATAAAGAAAACACCATGCCTTGTCATTTCCTTTCCAATTTCCATAGGCTCACTTCACATAGACATTGTCCGTGTAGCTCCAGATCTGCTTTTAGAGGAGTGCTCTGCAACGACTTAACTGCCCTAAGTTCCCCGCAAAGATTTACTGCCCTAAGATTTTTCCTTTGCATCCTTCTGCCTCCCACACTCAACTGATACAGAGTCTGCTCTGCTCGTCTCTTTTCTTTAGGAAGAAAATCTTGATGTTGTCCCTTTTGCCTTTCACATGTCTTCTCAGCTCTGAAGGAAGGGCTATGAGAAGTCCTTCTGACTCCTGCCGTTTGGACAGGAGATGGGATCGCTCATTCTGTAGTCCAGGCTAGTCTGATCCTGACTTGACTACATAATCCAGGATGCCCTGGTACTCAAAGCAATCCTCCTGCTTCAGCCTCCTGAATGTTGAGATTACAAATGTGCCCCACCGTGTCTACATACTATGTGAAGCTGAAGAATTGAGCGCAGGCCTGCCACGTCCTAGGCAAGCATCCTGGTCACTGAATGTGAGACGCTCTATTTCAGTTCTAGGCCATAATTTGTTTTCGCAGGACAAGAGCCCTCCAGTTACTCTGGCCTATCTCTTCAAAGAGCTGTAGAGTTGTCATGGTTTCGATGTGGAATGTTCTCTAAAATCCTCATGTATTCGGATGTTGAGGATTATGGGTATGTGGTGGTTTGTGGACATATGGTGGATTAGAGATGTGTGGTCGATTACAGGTATTTGGTAGACTGTGGGTGTGTGGTGGATTATACTTGTGTGGTGGAGTCCTGGGCTTGTGACCTGAATGAAGTGGGTCATTGAGGCTTAACAAGAGAAGCAGGGCACCTCGGCTTGACCCAGAAGAGGCCAATCACTGAGCTGTGACATGGAGAGGTTGATGCTATCTCCACCCTTCCTCCTGCACTTGGCTTCTTGCCTTCTACACTGTGGATGGTGATCCACTGCCAGACCCTTTTACCATGTGCTTCCACCATTGCTGGCCAGTCAAGAATGCACAGGGATCTTCTGAAACCATAGGCTAAACTATGTCATTCTTTCCATAAGTTGTAGATGTTGAGTATTCTGTCACAGCAACAAAAATAGTAACTAACGCAATTGTCTTTTGCCTGAATCATGGAAAGCCTTTTCCCATGTTAAACCCTTCTCGTCCCCAGAATTGAGTGCTGTTTCCAGGGTAAGACTGTAAGCTCATTGTGTCTTCTCCCCTTCCTTCTCCTTTTCTGTCTTCTTTTATAAATTTATGACATTTTTATATTTATATAAATGTTTCAAATAGTTCTAGAAAGACAAATACAGATAGATATAAGTTAAATATAACCTTGTTAAGCAAATATTATTAAACTAGTCAAGAAATGTAAGCTTTTGAATAATACATTCATATCACTAGGGCTTAGAATGTTTAAATATCCAGTGAGGTACAGGCAAAATGTGAAGAGTAATCGATGTGAACAAAAAGAAATATTCAAAACCATAATAGCAGTTGTATATAATACCGCCCATACAAAGTAGACTGGAAAGAAGATTATTTTTCCTTAAGAAAAGACCAATGACATTGAGGATTACTAAACTTGACAAATAAAGGGGTGATTAAAAACATGCTTAAAAATTCTGAAAGCGTTGTCTTCTGTTAAAGGGAAACATGACTATTCCCACTAAAACACTTTGTGTGGCACTGCTGGCAAAGGATTTGGAAACTCTGCATCTTCAAATTTTTCTTTTTGAACCATGTTATAATTATTTATATTGCCTTTCATCTTGCATTAATCTAAGTTCTTTGAATGTAAAGACATCTTTTGTAACAATTTCCTCCTTGGAAGCAGTGTACAGACATGTACAAATTTGTTGCTTGAAATGACTGGTTTTTGAGGAATATTATCATTATTTACACATACATAAAGAAGCAGACACACTTCTTCAACAATACTTACCAAGAGCCTTTCATATGCTAGACCTTTTCAGGCATTCGGGATATATATATTAAACTAAATATTCCCAGAGTTCTGCCTTGATACTACTTAAATTTTATTGTGAAAATAAACAATAAATTAAGCAAACTAAACAAAATGAAAACAATTTAAGCATTAACAAGCACTCATAACAAAACTTTTACTAGATGTCTTTAAAAACGTCGGCTCAGTAAGAAGTTAGGATTCTTTCATGCAGAGGAAATCTTACAATTAAATTTTAAGTTTATTCCTGAAGATACCTTTGAGCTACTTCATACAGGCTAGACCCATACTATTTTTATCTGTAGCTCTGCTACAGCTGAATGACTCTCTTCCCAACCGCAGCCATTAATGAATGGCCCCAATCATTCTATATAACATCACCTGGGCTACGGAGGGTAATTTTCCAATTGTAGAACCATGCACATTAGTCACCAGACAGAACAAATATCCATGTGCTAAATGTATGTCAACAAACCTCTCTCTTATAGAGGGAATGAACAAAAGAAATGAGGTTTCATGTGCACATTACATTGTGTTTTGTTCGTTGTGTTTGAGACAAGCTCTTGGTGCTAGGGAATCAAACCCAGTGTGTTTCGCCTGCTAGGCAACGACTTTAGCCACTAAGGTATGGCTCCAGCCCCACATTACACTTTGAAGGAAACTGTGAGCACACAAAGAATCACAAAAATGGAAAAAAAAAAAACAGTGGGGTAATATTTTGCATTTCTCTCAGGCCATAGAAACAAAAAAAAAAAGTCGAGCCACAGATGAGGATGTTATGTTGCATTATTTTATGCATAAATATGCCAAAAGATTTCTCTGCTGCCATGAAGCAGAGTAGGTCCTAGTGAACGGATGTTACCGAGTTCATCATATTGAAATTGTAATATCATAGACAGAAAAGCACTCTGGACATAAGTCATAATGCCTCATATGACTCTGTCAGCAAACTCATTCATGAACAAACACCACAGTCTCAGATTATGTATATCCATGATAAAAATCTTACAAAGTGACCTCTGTCTTGTAAAATCAATCCAATGTTAATATACCTTTTATTTACACATCTATTGAAAAAGTCATTCTTCTAAAAGATTAGCACAAAATGCTTATTGACAGGTTGAAGGACTATGCATTCAATGAGTTCCATAAAATAGAAAGTCTGCTTATTTCTCTAATTAGACTGGCATTTGTTTTAAACATTGACCGCTTGATACTATATGTGGGGCTGGAGGAATAGCAGAGACGTTGGGGCACCGCCCAAAAAAAGTGGAAGGCCCTTCGTTGAATACCTCAGCACCACCAAACTGGGAGTTGTTGTTCGCGACTGTAATCCCAGCACTCCGGAGGCTGAAGAAGGAGGACTGCTTTGAAGTCAAGGCAAGCCTGGACTACTTAGTGAGTTCAAGACCACCCTGGACTGCAGAGCCAGGAAAACCTGAATCAAAAATATAAAAAATATGGATGTACTGACAATTAAGTCTGACATACATTCTGGTGTGAGTGGCCAGGGAATCAATAAGAAAAAACAAATATATGCCAGCATTCTCCAATTTTGTAATTTAAATTTGCTGAAGATTTTAGATAACTAAGAAACTGTCAAGCTAATGAATGAATAAATACCACTAATAAGGTCTACATTTTAAATTTGTCCTACTTTTTTAGAAACTGAAAATTTATACACTATTTTTTTTTGATTCAAAAAAGTGCTTGTGGATTTGAGTACTCACTAATTTCTATCTAATCCTAACTTTTTGCAACTGTAATTGTTATATGTTACTGATTTTTAAAAAATATATGAGAGAATCAATTATTATATTTGCATTGAATAAAAGTCATGGAACAAGATGCGAACTTTAAAAAATTTTGTCATAATCGATCAAGAAGCCACAGTATAAAAAATATAAGAATATATATGTAACTTAGCCCATAAAAATGCTGGGTAAGTTTCTCAGGATCAGAAAAATGAAAAACTAGGATAATTTTGTATTTATCCCAACATATCTTTGCTTCAGTTCTTATGTGTCCTGAGGCTGAATTAGTAAGAATTATTTAGCATGTACATTCATAAATTCAAACAAAATAAATAAGAATAAGTAAAAAGAGTATAGAACATTGTCATGATTAATATTTAGATAAGTATAATTCAAACTATTTTTAGAAATTAAAAATGTAAAAATTCTAAGCCATTTACTATTAGAAATAAAAGAGAATAAATTAAGTTGATATTATGCTACCCTTTCTTATTTTCAACAGTTCACTTTTCTCTGTATTTTTATATTTTAAATGACTTTGTGTTAACATTTAACATAAGCAAATTAAGAATTCCAAACATGTATCAATGCAAAATATTCAAAATAGTTATGCATAAATAAGTACATAGTAAATGTAAAAATCCTAAAGTGAATGCAAGTTGTAATATATGCAATATCCAAATAATTTTTTTTTCTTTTTAAAGTAAGCTTTAAAAAATGCCTTATTAAAATTATCTCGCTACTACAATTACTCATGTTCGTGGACCAAAGTGTGACGTCATCACTGAACTTTGCAGAGCCATTAAAAGGATTTAATTTATGTTCTGAAAAATGCTGTGATGCTTAAAGTTCAGTCCAAGTGTTATTTACTGTATTGGAGCATTTAAAATCAACCAAGTACTGAAGTTTCTTAATAACAGACTGACATTTCATTTAACCTTTTTAACTAAAATAGCATATAGAGCTTATTCCCTTGAATCGATCATTCTGGATGAGGCTAATCTTTACTTGATTCAACAGTGCAGAGATAATAATGTGACATATTACATACTTTATTAATAAGAATATTGGTTTGTTCTCAGGAGACTATGAGGCCACGGCACTCTTTCAAGCACAGTTTTCAACATGAGATTAAGTGTTATTAAAAATACATAGCATGTTCATTTACTTCGCAAAATAAAGGTTTTAATAAGTTCAGCTCTTAGAAAAAATGCTTTTAAAGATATTCAGTTTAATTATCAGGATCACATTGTGAATGTAAATCAATGAGGCACGGAATTACTGAGTATACTCAGACTATTTGATTAAAATTAATATTCACATATTAATCACGACATTCAGGATTAACACTTTTTTTACAGGTGATTTTTACTTTACCTCAAAATAACCTACATCAGATTAAATCTCTCAAAAATAGCAGATAAAGTATGTAGGACATTTTATTTTTAAATATGTCTCCGTTTGAAATTGTCAGCGAGTTACCAATGCTAAGATTTTAACCACCATAATTGAATATGAAGGTAAGAGGTAGACAGAGATGAACCTGAAATCCCACTCCATATTTCCCTCAAGGCATTTTCCTGTTCAATAAGCAGCATGAGTCAACGGTTGAAAATCTCCCTGAAAAGTCCCCAAATGAAAAAAAAAAAAAAAAAAAAAAAGCAACCAAATGGAGATTCTGTAGATCTTAGCAGGATAGAAAAATCAATAACCATAAATTTTCTCTTTTTCCCCAAAAGTTGTTATTTTCATAACATATATTTCTGATGCACAGTAGTTACATTAAACTTGAGCCATTAGTGCACCTGTATACTGCTTCTGCATCGCCATCATCATCACTATATTTTAAGGCTTAACAAATGCAAAGATTTGGGGCACATTATCTTGCAGTCACGAGAGCTGAGAAAACTAACCAACCTGCCCACAAAGAGCTCGGCAGCCAGGTGCAAGTCCCACCAGTGGCGAAGATCCGCACACACCGACAGGGCTCCAATGGAACTCTACGAACTAAAATGTCACCAAGCTTCAGGGAGTAAAATTAATCTTAAGTCTGCCCAACCCTGGATTGAATCAAGATAACATTCCGTTTCTGCCAACGGCTTAAATTTTTAAAGTAAATATTAAGACTAAGCATTTTAAAATATGCTCTCTGTTGAAAGAAATTATCACTTAGAATCCAAACATTTTTGGTATATATTTAGAAGATACTTTCTTTTAGTACAGATTTAGAAACTAATCTAAAATAAACACATAAACAAATAGGACTTAACTTAGTATAAAAAAATACATTTTCTTACTTTCCCTACTGAGCAGGCCTAGAAGAAATCATAACCAACTAATACAAGAATTGTATAGCACCCAAAGTTTGTTTTCAAATACTAGGGGGAGGAACCAAGAATCCTGGCGACGTGGCTTATTTGGGTATGGAAAAACAAATATGTAAAAGGAGCCTGCAGCATCTTATAAGAAAGAGATTGTAAAGTTGGTATGATACATATGTGCATGAGATACCCAAATTCATTGCAAACACTATGTATTATATATGTATATTAATAAAAATAGTATGAAAAAAAGAAGTATGGAAAAGAAGGGATTAGGGCATCCCACAGGAATTTTACCTAACCCAGTTCCCCATGTAGATACTTTACCATTAAAGGGGTGGAATGTGGTTCTTCGTTCCTTAAAAATGGCTTATGCATAGTCATTTCCTTTCAAGCAATATTATATGGAGAAAATACAATTTTTAAAGAAATGTGTCAATCATTATCTTAGCCAGACGATCAAGGTTAACAAATTTCAACAGCGATAAATTATATTAGTGATAATTCAGACATACACCTTTGAGATGATTTGATTGGAAAGATTCTTTAGTGATATGTCATTTCTGACAAAAGATGTTTTAAAAACAGTCTAATGATGCTTTTGAAAAGCAGATTTATTCTAATACAATGAAATTCTATAATAAACTTTACCAGTGTTCTTTAATACTACCAACTTTAGCAAAATAAGGAAAGTCTGACAAAAAATAAAAAATTATAGCCAAATGGTGCCTATAGACATACCATACAGTAGCTGAATGTGAGATGCTATCCTGGATCAGAGACAGGACATTAGATAAAAGCTTAAGACCTATGAGCAAAGTATGAATTCTAGTTAATGCAAAACTTCCAAGCAATATGTTGTGATACTTATGCATGCTGTATGAGATAATCAGAATAGAAGAAACTGGACGTAGTTCCACATGCAAATTTTTGGCACTCTTTCCTTGCCTTTTTTGTATCTAGAATTATTCTAAAGCATAAAGTTTATATTTTAATTAAGGAGGAAAAAAACAAAAGTCAATGTTTAGAAATAGTTTCCAGAAGTTGAAGATTTTGACTAAAGATTTAAAAATGACTATAACTTACGCAGAAAAATAAGACAGCTTGATTAATTTCACTAAATCCATTTAAGTGAATGAGAAAAGTGTTATGAAAATAAAACTACAGTGACTCGAGTTACGGTTTGAGTGATAGATGAAAACCTGTTAGAGAGGCCCTCCAGAAAGGGAGACGGGGAACAAGAAAGCACCCACATTCAAGCAGAGTCGCTGGAGTGAGTAACTCGTAACCAAGTGGTTTCATACTATTATTTGGCTCAAGACATGTTTTAAAATCTACTTTTTATGTGAGAAAAATTTTCCTGCCTTTGAGTAAAAAATTCATCATGCGACTATCATGGTATTAAAGACAGTTCCGTGTCATTTTTGTCCTGAAAGCAGTCCCAAATACCTTTCAGTGCAAATTAATATCCACAAAACAAATCCCATGTAATAAATAAATCTATGAACAGGACTTTGTGATAATTTTCCTTCTTGTCATAGTATGAAACTATAAGACCAGGTACGATCAACCAGAATTCGCCCATCTTTGTCCTTCTCTCTGACTCTCTAAGAGTTTTTTCTCTTCACCAGTAGGGTCAGAGCAAAGAGAGGCAGGGAACGTGGGGCTCCATCTGAAATTCTGTGTGTGCTGATCACTGATCCCGGAGCACAAAAGTGACTGTATTGCACCAACTGTCAAGATGCTCCACCTTAGGCCTGCATCCGTCTCCAGCTGTCCCTTCCCTGTGAGCTTTCCCACCACTCCCCGTAGTGTGGAGACACACATCTCAGGTGTGGGTATGTACAGTAGGGCTCAACTTTTCCCTTCTAGTTTTGCAGTTGCATTTCCTGTCAGTGTTGTTAAATAGGAATCCGATCACTGTATGCTGTTTCTTGTAGAACTCCAGAGCTGCCAAGCAAAGCCCCCCACACCACCGTCACAGGATCGTTCACTTTAAAATACTCAGCCTGCAACCTGCTGGAGTTACTGAGCTTTTTCCCATCTTGCATTCTGTTAACTTTCTCAGACATAATTCTATTTCTGTCTGTCTCTCAGCTGCATGGGAAATGTTCGAAAGAACCTCAAATGGCCCCTTCAGTAGGCTTCTGGATGTGGGGTAACACATCCATCAGGGGAAGGAGGAAATATCACACGGTAATGGGTCTCTCTCTAAATAAATTCCTCCACTAACATTCTTCTTTTAGAACCACTGCTTTCGAAAATTTCAAAGAGATTTTCCTTCTTCACATAAATGTTATAAAATTTACATATTTATTTCTGATATATTTTTATTTTAGCATATACCATATTGCTGTCTCATTCGAAATTAAGAAATGTGGTTTTGCTGTCCAGTTATAGTTTTAAAGCAGCAGCAAAATTATGATCAGACTCTTGCTTAACGATTACTAAAAACAGTAAAAATGTTTGTTAAAAGTTTACTTTCTCTCTGAAGTTAGTTTAGAATTTAGTGTTAGAGTTTCAAATTGGAGTTTTAAAAAAAGGCACGTCTAAGTCTTCAGCAATTCTATTACCTTCTGAAACAGTTGAAAACCCGGCTGTATTTTTCTTCCTCCATTCTCTGTTTCTTCATTCTTCTACGTTCTATTCTATTTTTCATCTCTGTGGCAGCCGTATTCAGAGATGACCCCTTTGCAAAATTTTGTAGTTTAATTTTCTCATAAACTCAGAATGGTACTCATCCTTTTATCTTTTAAAGCCACACTAAATTCCCAAATTAGTCAAGTCATGTAAACAAGTAAATATATTAATTCTTCAGTTGTTGTTTGACCAGTTTGCACTAGACACCCATATACATATTATCATTTGATATATATTTAGGTTGCAAAACTTAGCTTCACATATATATATATATATATATATATATATATATATATATATATCCATTAAGGTCATTTAAAGCAAATAGATTTTCTGTTGATTGTTCCTGACCCATTAAAAAGGGAGAGAAAGAGAAAGAGAGATCGAAGATACTGCTTCTCTATTTTCATCAAGATAAAAAAAGATAACTCAGTACATTAATGGAACAAAGGTTGCTGCCTTTTACAGACTACAGATGCAAGAGCGCTGCTCTTTTTAAAGTAGAAATCCTGCCTGGCAATCTGGCACGAAAGAAGAATCTAATGTTTTCTGTTAAATAAAGTGATCTAACCTTGGCTTCTTTTCAGATTATAAGAAATATTTTAGTACTGATCACAAAAATAATAAAAAAATAATTCTATTGCAAATGACGATGTTTAATATAAATTCAACTCTTATGCATTTGTAAGGTTAGCAAAGAAATTAGTATTTGGGTCTTGTTTTAATTATATGAGTTAATAATATTTTGGAATTGTAATTCTGACATTTGCAGTTTTGGTGGAAATCTTGTGTCCGTAATGAAGAAATATATTGTGACGACAGGACTTGGCACAGGAAGCTGCTGGCATTGTAGAAGTGAAAAAAACAAAAGGAGCAAGAGAAGAGGGACCAGGGACCCAAAATTCAGTGCAAGACGAATGACTAAATGGTTGAAATTCTTCCACTGTGCCCCACCTCTTAAAAACTCCACCACCACAGTGGTGTCACAGTTGGGGAACAAGTTTTTAACACATGAGGATTTGGGAAATGCTTACCCAAACCATAGCACTATTTCGTATTACTATAACAAATGGAAAGGTATCAAGTGTAGCACTTTATTTTTCTCTCACATACTTATTCCTAGACTCTTATGAAACCCAAGTGTCACCTGAGTGAAAGCTTTTTCTAACTCTCCTTCCACTGGGAGATAGGGCTTTGCTGATGAGATATCCGTAAGACAGGGACTTCTCAGATCAGGGCACCAGAGAAAGGAAAAGGTTGTGAATAACTGACAGGCTAGTGACTGAGTTAGGACCCAGGAATCCTAGGAAAAGAGGAGCAAAGGACATTCAGAACAAAATAATAATAACAATAATAATGATAATAGTAGATAGCAGTCAGCTACTCTTCCAATAGAAGACTAAAGCACAAAGAATTCAAAAAATCAGATCTCGTAAAAACAAAAGAACCCATCAAAAAGTTAGCAATTGAAGTGAAAAGAAATTTCCAAAAAGAAGAAATACATGATCAATACATACATACATAAAAAGAAGAATAACTCTCATCACGTCAACTAGTACCACCTGTGTGGAAACCAGTGTGGGAATGCCTCATAAACTAAACATACAAATTCCATTTGCCTCACCAACACCTATCTTGGGTATATTTGCCAGTGAGCCAAACCTGTATGCTCAACAATAGAGGAATGGAGAAGTAAAATGTGGCACACAAACCCAATGGGGCATTAGCTGCAATGAAGGATGTACCTGAGTCACTTGTAGGAAAATGGATGATCTTGAGGCTATAATGTTAAGTGAAACAAAGAGCACCCCCTGGCGGCAGCCGAATTCACTGCAGGCAACCCTGCACGAAGTCAACGCGTGTTGACAGATGTAGGGCGCCGCTTGGTGGACACCAGTAGAGGCAGATATCATGGCGCAAGCAAGCACTGCTTACCTCTTGCATTCAGAGAACAGCAATGGGGTAGCAGCCTCGTTCCTAGAGAACCAGTGAAGTTAGGAAAAGAAATCTTAATTTCTGCACAGTGGCCAAGTACTATAAGCAAAATCCTAGACTCTTAGAATTTACAGCACGATTTGGAGAAAATTGAGGAAGGCTAATTGTCTTAACGAAACAAATACAGGTGAGATTTGGATTTTAAAGTTGGATTTCAGAGCAAGACCTTGTCTGAAAGAAAAAAAAAAAAACTAGATTTCCAATAGGGACTTGAGAGGTAGTTATGTAATTAATTGTATAATCTTAGAAAATGTTGCTGTGTGGGCTTGTTTGTAGCAGAATTGTTGGGAGAATTTGATAAATTTAATAAATATATTTACACACATTAGTCAATTACAACACTATAATGATTGTTATGATTACTATTGTTACTATTATATCACCTGATAATTTCCCTCAAACTCTACTAAAAAACATGAGTTAGATTTTTAATGAAAACTTTTGTGTCATGGTGGATAGAGGATATCAGAGAAAGTTAAAACAATATAGAAACTCAACAAAATTTGACAAGTATAGTAATTGCTGTTCATATTTAAAATACAGGTAAATAATAAAGACAGGCACGTAAGTGCACTGGCTGACTGCTTATTTAAGACATGGTTTAAAGCTAGCCAAGGTAGGCAGGTTTGGGAATGTGATAAATGAATTAAACTGTGTCGGTTTCAAACTGTCACTATTAGAATCTAATTCAAATTTAAACAGCAATTTAAACAGTATAAAAGATTGCCCTCATCGGTCCTCCATAATCTTAACCTTTGGAGCTTCCCACAGAATAGATAGTAAATTGAATTAATTATTAGCTTTTCACCTTGGGGATCTAGGTAGAATTCAGCAGCCGAGAAGACAGCTAATGAGATTGGTAGCTCATTTCAGTCCCCAGTGTACTCTAATCCCCAACACATATCCACCTGTCGTGTTTTCTCACTGTTTCTTTTTAGTGAACAAAATTCTAAGAAGTCAGAGTGGGCTGACATTTAAAATCTTCTTTATAAAGTAGCATAACTATGTACCGATAAGGTCAAAAGAATGTCACAATGTAGGAGATCCCTGGGAGAAAGAAAAGAGGGTCCAATAACAGAGCTGGATACTAACTGATCGTCATCACGTTGGAAACACATTTCTACTTCTGTAATTTCTGATGAATGTAGAACCTTACTACACTCATTCGCTTACACACAAACATGAATTTATGAGTAATAACTCTAAGTCACTCTGTATTCTGGGCACTTACCATCATGGGTCTTACTGCTTGGTATGACATGAAGAAAAGATAAAAAGCAATTTGATCACCATGTTATAAAGGGAGAATATAGAGAGCTGCACTGCCTGGATTGGGAAGCATCAAGCAGGTTGTGGAATGTGAACACTGAAGAGCATTATTAAACATAGGGAATGGAATGAGGTTATGGAATTATATATATATCAGGGGAAAAAAAGGGATGCAGAGAGATCCAAAACTTTAGGGCATTAGTAGGGCTGCCACGTAGAGTCTGGCAGGTGAGTGTTAAGAGAATACCTTTATTTCTAAAATAAAAATATTCTCACTACAGCTGAAGACAATTTTTAAAATATGGGCTGTTTTCTAAAGGCAAAGGCAACACAAAATTAGTTATTACAAGAGATGATCTTATCAGATCTGTGCTTCAAATAATTATTCCTGCTGCCACAGGACTTGTAAACAAGAGATTCATTTTCAGATTATATAAGAAGCGCAATGCAGACAACAGTAAAACCACAAATAAATAAATAATTAGCAGAAGCAAGTTTGATCAAAATGGGCAAATGATCAAATATGCTTTTCTTGAAAAACCATACACAAATGCCTAATAAGTTTATAAAAAATGTGTTCAATATCAGTAATCGTCAGGAAACTGTACACCAAAAATACAATGCAATCCTCCTCAGTTTGAAGACTATTTCCAAGAAAAAATGATAATAAAAAATGATGGCAAGAATGTGAAAAAAGAAAAAAACTCTCATACACTATTGATAGTGCTAATTAGTGCAGCTGCAATGGAAATCAGTACGGTTGTTTTCCAAAACACTAGGAATAGAACAAGTATTTTATTCAATAAAACTATTACTGGATACATATTTAAGGAATACAGATCAGTACGCCAAAGAGACAAAACATTGACATGTTAGTTGCAGGAATCTTCATAGTAATGAAGGCATGAACTCAACCTAGATATTCACTGAAGGAAGAATAGGTAAAGGAAATGAGGTATGCATACAGACCAGAAACTATCTAATCATGAAAAATATAAATGGATGTCCTTTGTAGCAGAAAGGTTGGTATAGAGGACACTATATTGTTTTAAAAACTAAGTCATGCATAGAAACACAAGCACTGGATATTCTGATTTACATATAGAAACTAAACAAATGACTTCAAGGAAGTGAACAATCAAATAATATTTACTAGAAAATTAAAATATATAGGGCAAAGAGGAATGAAGAGGAGGAATGTAAAGGGTATGGAGGTGTTATTAGATAAAATAACACTTAATATTTCATGTATCATAGAATAATATATTCTACTTACTAATATTTTTAAATAGTGCAAAAGATTTGATATTTTTTTCTATTTTTGCTGTTGTTTCCAGCTCCGACCCATGTTTTTTAATGAAGTTAAGACAGGAAAAAAGTTTGTGCTTCATTATGGCACTGTGATTATCTAGAGTTACATCAATACGGGGCTGCAGTTCTCTAGAGGTTATCTAAAGGTATCTGACTACTTCAGAAACCCTCCCCCAGGTACCAAAATCTGAAGATGCTCAAGTTCCTGATGTAAACGCTACAGTGCTACGATTTGGATCAAAAATTTCCCCCAGAAGGTTCAGGTATTTAAGGGTGGATCTTATGGAAGGTGATTATAGACTATGAGGTGCTAACTCCATGGCTAACTCATCATAGCTATGATGAGTTCATAGCTGAGGGGGGGTTTAGAAAGTGAAGCACAGCTGGAGGAAGTATGTCACTGGGGGCATGCGTACAAAGGAACACACTCTGGCTTTCTACCTGCGCTTCCTGCTTCCGGACTGCCGTGGGTTGAACAACTTTCCCCCACCATGCCCTTCTGTCATATTTCCCTCTTGGAACTAGCCAACTGTAGACTGAAACTTCTGACATTGAGCAAAAATAAAATTTCCCCCCTTTCAGTTGTATATATCAGGCATTTTTCTAAGTAACCAAATATGGTTGATACTTACAGCATTCACCTGTAGCCTATAAACAATCGCCCTTGTGTCCTATAATCCGCATCATCTCTGGATTACTTATAATACCTAATGTTACGTATATAGCGCTTGTATTATGTACAAAATAAAAACAAGGAAAATATGCTTGTTCAGGACAGGAAATTATTTTAAAATATTTTACAAACATTGTCAGTTGAACTTCTGGATGCAAAGACCAGAGACAGAGGGCCAACTGTCTTGATTCTGTCACATCTGAAAGACCATGTTACAGCAAAAGAGGAAAGTAAATGTTCATATTCTTAGTATACAAAGAGGACTAGCAGTTACTCACCAGAGCATAAAAAATTGGAATATAAAATATCCAAGAAAACCTATGCAACTGTCAACTATCCTAAACATAGTTTGACACATATGGGGTAATAATTTATATAATAATTAAATCTGAAGTCAGGTTTCATCTTTTTTGTTACTGTCTACCTACATCATACCCATCCAAGAACGTTCTAGAAAAATGAACAACCAATTTTGTTTTGGAAATATTGGTGTTGTCTAACTTAGTTTATTATGAAGATTTTACTTTTAAGAAAATCAAGACTCTTGCTGTAGTCTTTATTGTTGCCACTGTTCTGCATTTTGCATTTCTGTGTATGGATCCAAGATTCAGCTGCAAACTATAGAATAACTAATTCTAGCTTCAACTTATGTGGCAAATCAAAGTTATCTTTTTTTATACAAATGATAGTAACATCCTAGAAAACAGTGTCAAGAATCATCAGTGCAACGATCTTGATATTAAATACATATAAGATTATCTAACTATTTTTTTCCTCAACTTTTCAAAATTCCATTTTGTCATTCAAGGACTTACTCGGAACACAAAGAGAGACGAAGTGTTTTTTTTTTAAGTAAGCATTCTTTTATATCAGAGAAAAACAGATCAAGAAAACTCATTAGTATGACTTGTTGTTAAAGCATCACCACGTTTCAAACACTTCTGTTTCAAACACTTTCAAATTTGTCAACGACCCTTTCCAAATGTTGAACTCAGAAATGAAGAGTACATTCCAATTATTATTGCCTGTGATGGCTCCAGACAGTTTGTAAGTTGAATCACATTTAAAGTCAATGAAAGGAAGAAAAGTGTATAAAGTAGACATTCCAATCCAGAAAAGAAACTTCTTGAAACTTCCTCGATACTAAAGTAACCTGTTAATACTAACTAGTTTGAGGATTCCTAGTTGTGTTAGTCGCACATTTCTGACGAGAGTTCTATAGATGAGTGTTACATTTTAAGACTGGCAAACTTGTGTCGGTTAATGTAGAAATATCATCCTATGTTGGGGTGGAAGTTGAAGACAGATTGTAAGGAAAAAGAGAGAAGGTGATGCTGGAGGGAAGGAGAAATCCACGTGAATTGAACATTTTCCCTTGCCACAGTCACATCCCTGACAGTATAAAAATAAGTATGAACAAGCTACCTTATGCTTCGTGTGATTCCCTGGAGGGGTTCGTACTCACGCGTTTATTTGTACCGCAGGGCTTGAGTGAAGTGTATATGGATTCCTTTCATGTTTTGGAGCAGTACTGACTTATGGGAAAGTAAAAGGATTTCATAATTCGTATAAATCTTTTTAAGAGAAAATAGCTGGATAAATGAAACCATTTCTTTTTGGATTAAGAATGTTAAAGCATAAAAGGGAAATGTGAAAACTTGAGAAACAGACGAGCATTTGCATCCAAACATATTTAGAAATGTATGGACGACTAATAAAGTAACCTCAATGAGTTTTGGAGGTAATAATATTATGAAGAGTTAATAGTATTGTGATATATCAGTGGGAGGTTAGTAAGAAATAATAATAATGTGTACCATCTGTTCAGGACTCCTTTACATAAAATATACACGTAGCTATTAATTAAGTTGGAAAGCTAGACACGCTTTTAAAGATGAGTCTACGTTCAGGGATCTGTACGTACAAATCATCTCAATGAAACGGAACAGGTTTGCCTACTACACAACGAACTCCCCAAATAACAAAAGTGACCTGTCTGTGTACTAACTTCCTGAGTGAATCTGGAGTCTTGGCTCAAAAATTGAAGCGTTACATAAGCAATTAACTTCTGTGTGTTTTTTTGAGTGCACGAATAAGGGCACGGTTCTGAAAAACCGGCTGCCAACCTCAGCGTAGGGTAGCTCTTTTGGCATGGACAGGTCCATTAACTGAATAATTAAAAGAGCACTTGGCCCTGAATTTTCTGAACAAATTCCAGCTTGGTTAATTATATGCACTTATTCCCATTTTAATCCTCTGCACAATTTCAGCTGGACCCAAAGCTTTTGTGAATCTTCTGTTCTAAAATAGTCTTCTGCTGAATACAGGGTGTTTTTCTTCTACTTCTGTCTGTGCCCGATGGTTTGCCATTTTTTCCCACAAAGTTTGGTTTGTAGTTTTCAATAAAACGTTAACATAGAACCTGATCTTAGGAGAAACTTTGTTAAATTTCAATGAGCCCCAAATGGATCTGGGAAACTAAAAAGTTAGTGTCAAGAAATACAAATGACAAGGTAGATTACTGATGGAAATGGATGCCCATGGGAATGTTTGAAGATACACTCTTCTATCTACATTCCTTAATACTGTGGCTTGCAAAAGAGATGCTAGGGCATAATAATTGTGACTGTGATTTCTCAGTCTTTGATTATTTTTACCTGATGGTTTTTCTTTCCAGGTAAAAATACTTAATATTCTAAAACTTTAGTGTTATTCTCTCAATTCTCATCATGTGAATTCATAAAATCATATATATTACACATAATATATGTATATAGAAATATATATATTAGCTCACAGTCTCAAAATACATACACAAAGTCATTTACCACGTACCATTTTATATCAGTGGTTCAACAAGTTCATATCTTCTGGTGACATCACAACTACCTGGTGTGTTTAAGTGTGTGATGTGATATTCACATTATATTTAAATTGCCTGATTATGCATGTTGTGATTTTGGAATGTCCCCCAAAAGCCTCATGTACCTATGAATACTGTGTATTATTGGGATGTGGGGCCTGGATGGAAGGGGTGGGTGCTTGGGGCTTGACCTGGAGGGCTGTGTGCTGGCTCTGCTCTTACGCTCACACTTGGCTCTGCTCTTTCATGCTTCCTGTGGGGACTTCTCTCTGGCACTGTCCCAGCCCCCACCATGTGAATGGACTGTGACCTTCTGAGACTGTGAGCTGAAATAAATCCTTACTCCCTAAAGCTGAGGATGTCAAGTATTCTGTCCCAACAATGACAAAATAAGATACAGCGCATCTCCAACATTAAGTACGACATCACTGTACAGTGATTACATGTTAACACATTAATTATATCGTTACAAGTATCACATATCATTGTATTATACACTTACAGTTCTTACGTTGCTCTTAAATTGTTTATGTTCTGTCAGTTATATATTTCAATTACATATATTTCCTATACATGGTTCTTTAAAAATGTACCTAAAATTTCATCAGTGAACTGGATTTTAGATAAAATATTCACGTGGACTAACCACATCTTACCTTATCAGTACCACTCAACAAATGATACTGTTTTGCAGTACTAAGAGTTGCACACATGGTTGTGCATATAGGCAAACATTCTGCCTTTGAGCTCTGCCCATAGCTCCATAACCAATGTATTTAAAATTCAGGATCTATATAATTTCAAATGATAAAAATATACTTCATAGAATTAAAATTAATTATGAAACACACTTAATGCATTGTATCAATTTTCACTAAGATCATTTTTAAAGAATAGCGTACATTCTAGAAATACTGAAATCATTATGAATATTGGTACATTTGGGAATATTTAATATAAAATTTTAAATTGTGTGTTGTGTGTGTGTATGTGTGTGCATCTGACATATTTTACTTGATTATATATATTTTATACTGGACTGTAATAGTTTCTTAAATCTATGCTCACAGTTCATTTTATTTTCAGATATAAAGAAAATTTCTGGTAATAGTAAGGTATAGTTATAGAATAGTAAAAATATAATTTTTATATTTCCTTTTCCTGTTGTTTACTAATGTGTGTGTGTGTGTGTGTGTGTGTGTGTGTGTGTGTGTGTGTGTGTAACACACAATGGTTTACATCTGTATCTTTACAAATGGTTAGGCTAAACAAAGAAAGATTTACTTAAGTTAGCTTATGGACTTTAACAAGTAGAAGAAATTTGATAATTATAATTAGATAAAAACTAGCTAAATAAATATTGTACATTATCAATAAAGCTATGAGAATGACGAATAAAAGGAATTAGTTGGGGGCTTTTTTTTTTCTATTGCTGAATTTGGTCAGTTTCTCGCACAAAATCAATTTCTGTTTCCAAAATCATTTCTATTACTCTTAGCAGTTCAAAAATATAAGTGTGGTGGCGAAGGCAATGCAATCAGCCTTGGTTGAAATGGAAATGACCTGTTTCTAAAATAAAAGTCACTGAGGCTGCATCTGCAGGAGGCCAAAGAAGCAAAAAAAAAAAAAAAAAAAAAAAAAAAAAAAAAAAAAAAAAAAAAAAAAAAAAAAAAAAAAAAAAAAAAAAAAAAAAAAAAAAAAAAAAAAAAAAAAAAAAAAAAAAAAAAAAAAAAAAAAAAAAAAAAAAAAAAAAAAAGCAACAATCTAGCAGGCTCCAAAAGACCTGAAGCAGGAAAATCACAAGTTCAAACCCAGCCTGGCCACCTTTGCAACTGAGTGAGAATCTGTCTGAAAATAAAAATAGAAAAGGGGTTGAGAAAATAGCTCAGTGCTGACACCCTAAGTTCAAACTTCAGGTTCTATTCCTTTCTACCCAAAAAAGCAGCAACCTAGAAAGATTATTTTTGGTTGCAAGTAAAACTAAACCATTTTTTGATCAATGTGTCAAATCTTTTTTCTTTTAATTGTTTTAATTTTAATCATGATGCTGTGAGCTCATTGCTCTATATAGATGTAGATGAACTTCCTTCAAGTTCCTTTTATGCCAATTCAAAAGGGAGCATGAGCCATTCTGGGCTTGTCTTACCTGTCACTTCTAAATCTTTAGTAAATTATTGCCATAATTATACTTTGGTATCAGGAAAAGGAAAGACTCAGATTCTTCTGGGCCCAACCTTGAAGAGTGGCTGATGCCCAGAAGTCCACTGTTGGGAAAAGGCCTATGTGGAACAAATGCAGACCAAATTTTGGGATGTGGAACAGTCTAGAGATGCCTTATTTTTGACAAATTTAGTCCTCAAGCATAAAATATGACTTTTTTTTTCATAATCTTGATTATATGATTATTATATTTGTTTTCTTCACAAGGCAGTAATACAAAACAACACAATCTCTTTGGTAGGCAATAACATTCCTTAATTATATCACATAAATATAAAATGTTCTGGTTAGCAATTAATGCTTAGAAGCAATAATTTCATATTTTTATATTTGGTATAATTAAAGAAACGTATTGCATACCAAAGAGATTGTGGTCTTTTAAACCAGTTTTCCCTGGTTTCATTTGACAAGAATTATGTGTATGTGGCCACAGAGGAATGGCTGTTTACAGGAAGCTTGCCTCTAGAGTTACCTGCAAATATAAAGTCTTGAAAAACATCTGTGGAAGGTAATATTCATTTGGCTCCTAATAAAAGTTACCCTTGGGAAGGCCATTCGGTCCACATGATCCTTCACTGCCACGGCAGACTTCCGAGGGGAGAAAGCAAGAACATCAAAGTCCTACTCTTTTATATATAACTTTGTCAGTTACCAATTTAAGACCTTTTCAAAAATGCACAGTCAGCAATATCGTTGTAAAAGGTAAAAAGAAATTTAAGTCAATCTCCCACTGTGAACTGTGCATTCTCCTGCCCTTCTGCCTGTGATTTTTAAGCTGCTTGGAGAAAAATAGTGCAGACAAAGAACATAAAAGGGCTGACAGCTGAGCACGCCTTCTAGACGCCTTTTATCTCTTGTTGCTAATTGCAATCATTGGGGGAAGCGGGAGGTACGGTGCATCATGAATACTTTAGCCCAAATTCGAAAACTTTGGGAAAAATACACTAAGTGAATACAGTCTCACTGACCCCTAAACAGTGCATTTAAAGTAACCTGGTTCAGATCTAATTTTAAGCATTGCCAAAATTTCAGAATTCCCTCTCTCTCTCTCTTTCTTCCTTTGCATTGCTACAGGTAACCTTGCTTGTGTTAACTTGAATGGTTTGAGAGCCATGCAGGCGACTGGGGAGCATACTTCTGGGTGTGTCCACTCTCACCCCTTCGGTTCCCGCTCAGCTTTCTGGACACCATGAAATAAGAACCATTGGTCCACTGTACTCTTCTGTCACTACTCTCCGGCCTTGGAACTTGCTAATTCTGGACTAAAGACCTCTGAAATTTCGAGGCAAATAAAATATCTTCTCTTTTAACTTATGAGCATTAGGTATTGTGCCCCAGATATAAAAACCTGACTAATACACAAAATTGGTTTTGGAGAGGTGAGATCATTGCTGTGAATATACCTAATCCTGTGGTTTAAATTTTGTAGAACTAAATGGTGTGATAATGGAAATCACGGATGAGAAAAGGGAGTGAAAGGATCACAAAGGGACAGGGGGAGGATTATAATGTTGACACAATATATATTTGCAAAAAATACTCAGTCTCATTGTAACGTGGATGTATTTCTGATTTATAGTAATGATAATAAAATGAGGAAAAAAACTTTGAAAAGAGCCAAGTTTTTTGTTGTTGTTGTTTTTTGTTTTGTTTTGTTTTGTTTTAAACAAAGTTTGGAGAACTAGGCAAGAGGAAGCTCATTAGGCATCAGTGGGGAAGAAGGACTCTAATGGGAAATGGACTAGAGGATGTGCACACTATCCTCTTGAAAAAGAAAAAAAAAAAAACTTGTCTACTCCAAGACTTTGCCAAAAACTGAGGTTAATAGCAGTAGACCTATTGAACTCATGGAGGAAATTGCAAGACAGTCAACATCAGGCTTGTAACATGGGTACTGCTAGCTGTGCTTAGCCAGATTTATAGTAAGACTTAGGAAGAAAGGGCAAGAAGAAAAATTTAAAAATCTTAAATTTTGACCTGTAAAGATAACGGTGAAGGAAATATGGTTGCTGAGAGATCGGCACCATCAAACAGAAACCACGCACTGTCCAAGGACAGAAAGAAAAATAAATATCTTGAGACTTTGAGGGCATTTCAGAAGTCAGCAAGATGTCACTTATTAAAGCTTCAAGGGTACAGAAGTTTAACCATTTCCGTTGAGAAGAGAGCGCTGAGTTTTTTGTTCAAAAAGGGACTGCATAGGGAATAGGTTCTTCAGGATTCGTTTCACTGTGCTGGGCTGTGCAGGCGCTCAGAGGCCACAACAGCATAGTTCAAGGGGGTCTGGCTATTGTTTCTACTCACAGCAGACCTTGGAGCTGTCCATGTGACACTAGCCCTTCTGGCATACAGTATACAAGACATGTGGAGTCAGTCCCGGAGGTTTCTACCCAGAAGCCTGGGATCTGGGGAGCAGGGCAGGCAAGGCCTTCCTGATAGAGTAGTTCATTTAAGTTCCTTAAATAAAGCCCAAAAGTGCACTGGTGAACTCAGGAAGTTGGAGATACCAGAATTATGGAACATCTGCTCTAGAAAACTAGAGGCCGTTCAACGAGTCTTTTCCAAAGTGAGGCCAATAGAGCTTAGCATTCTCTCTGGAATTCAGTTTAATGTCATGTGTCCCACATGCTGAATACAGAGTTATAGGTCTTAATATCTGCCCTGCTAAATCTTGAATTTCCTTTGGTCTTATTCTTTTCTATACACATATTGCATCCTTTTGGAATGAAAGTGTTTACCTTGTGCCATTATACCTTGGATTTTTTATTATTATTTACTATTTGTTTATTTTTGTTGCAGTGAGTCACAACTAAGGCTTCTTTCCATGAGTCTCAGAAGACATCATGTTTGCTAGGCAAGCGTTTTGACAGTGAGTCATTACTGTAGGCCATACATTTCTGTACATAGGGCCATCTTCACAAAAAGAATAAACTAATTTCTATGAAAGAAAGTGCCGTGTTTGCTTTCTTCATTAATAGAAAAGTCCGTTTGATATTAATGCAGTTTCTTTTCAGATAATACAGCTCCCAAGAAGACCAGCATAAATTAGTGAGGAAGAAAATAAATACTTTTTCTAGTCATGCAGACCTACTGACTCCAGCCTGGCACTCAGTGTGGTGACAGATGTCTCCAAGCACAGCCCCGCACCCAGAATTCACATCTGCTCGCTTATATTTGAAAATGACTTCTCTAAACACAGGGGAAGTTGATTGCTAATCTGATTAGTTTGCATTGTCATATTTCATAATGCATAAATTAAACACAACAGAAATGAGGCACCGACAACCAAAATTTAGAATAACAAATGACCTGTTTATTCTCAGTAGATGAAAAGAAAATCACTTACATTTGTATGAGAAAGTACGAACTAATTATAGACTCTCCCATTAAGCAATTATTAAAATATTCAGAAAAATAATTATGCCACTGTCATTTTTTTTTCCACTTTCCAAGAATTGTTACTGTTTTCCTGCATCACCTTTAATGTCTGGAGAGTTTAAACAAAGAGTCTTTTATGGCTTAGGTTCGATGTGCCACTCAATTTGGAAGGTGATGGGATCAAAGGGGTGAATTCCCTCATCTGGGAGTTCACCGATTCATGAGCTCTGTAGTTCAAGCGCCCGGTCAGAAGAGGTGACCACTGAGATGCGCAACCTGAAAGGGTACATTCTGGAGCCTGGCTCCTCCTTTCTCTGCCTCCTGTCACAGGATAGGCAGCTGGTTTCCATCAGGCGCTGCCCCCTGCCGCTTCAGCCTTGGTCAGCCAGCTGACTTTGGACCCAACCCGCTTGAAACCCTGAATCAAATAGAATGCTCCTTTCTTCTGAGGGAGATTTTGTCCCATTGTCAAGAAAGCTAATGCACATTGTTAAGAAACCTAATACTAATACACAACTAATGAATCTAGTGTTTCGTAGTGACTCAATTAGGCTGAACAAATATTTGTTAAATATAGGCTACGTGACAGATACTTGTCAAAAATATGGTAACAGAATGAATTTCTTCTTTCTACTGCACCAGCTTAACTCTAGGAAGAGGTTAAAGAAGATACGCCCCCAAAAAGATATGTGTGCACAAAGCCTGTGGTCTCTGCAAACCAAGTGAAGTCCAAAGGATAAGTTTACTTTATGATATACAACACACGTCCAGGAACCACTTACTGAGGAAAAGCAAAAAATAAATAATATGCAAAGTTTGGGGTACAATGACGAGAACGGTAATACAAAAACAATACTTTGAGTCAGTTTGAAAAGATCCTGGGAAGGAGCCATGTAGTCCTTTGCTCTTTTTTGTTTCTGTTTCTCTCTTTCTCTCTCTCTCTCTCTCTCTCTCTCTCTCTCTCTCTCTCTCTGTATGATCTCTCTCTCTCTCTGTCTCTCTCTCTCTCTTCTCTCTCTCTCACATATCTTCCATTCTCTAAAATCTTATTATATTTTACTTTGCCAAGATTTCTGCATATTTTAATTTTTAGAAGCATTTATAGTTTACTATGTTTTAATTCTAGATGCTTAATTGTTTCAATGGTTTCCTAGTTAAGGTGACTGACAGTGCTTACTGTGTCTGTTCTGCTCCTGGCTCTTTGCTCACATCTATTCCTGACAGCCTCTGCTGCGCTGTGTCATCTGAGGTAGGTAATTTTCAGGCTCGATTTTCCTGTGGTCAGCGGACTCCAGCTGAACTCAGTCAATGGGAGGCACCGTTTGAGAAGAGGGTGGTGAAGGAAGAAAAGACAAGTCTGTCTCCTCTTCCTCCTTCTCCCTGTGTCCAGTTTGAGCTGACTTTTTCTTACTAACTTGAACTTCCCAAAGGGAATAGCTCTGCATCTTCTACTTGGTTTTTCCCTGCTTGGAGAAAGTAGAGGATTTCTGTTGCTGTTGGCCTCTCAGTTGCCTCTAGCTGTTGTCTTCTGTTTACCTCTTCAACCATCCTGTATTCATGTAGACAGCACCTTACAAAGAAGTCACTGAATTTGAAATACTCAGAGCAGTTTCTCTTTTCTAAGTTAGACCCTCTCTGACCTGCTAACCAGATACTATATCAAGTTTGGTATGGTTTGAATAAACTTCCCGCAAAGCAGCATCGGCCCCATCCCTGAGGTGATCGGATTGGGTTGAGGTGGAACATTTAAGAGATGTGGTCAGCTGACTTGGGTACAATACTCACAACACTAACGATATGACACTAAGCAGCTGAACTGGAGGGAGTAGTACTGAATTGTCTTTGACTACTTTGACTCAGGCCATCATCCATACCCTCTTAATAATAAGATACTTAATAATACCAAATTGTGATTTTATAAATATTCACATTATACATGTGTTCTTTTAATAAATTCTTCCATAAACCCTAGAAGATCAATATAAAAATCATCTTCCTAGCTTAACAGTTGAAGAAACTGAGACCAAGAGAAATAGTACCTCATCGAAGGCCATTTTATTAACATGTGTGAAAATCAAGTTTGTATCTGGTCTTTTAACCACACTGACACCACTTGTATGAGCACCTTTTGCTACACCCACTCTTAAATAACTGACATTATTTTAACATTATTTTCTTTTTCTCTTTGAAATTTGCATTATTTATTACTTTAAACATAATATGGTTTAGTAATGTATACAATTAAACTTATGATAATGAAATTTCTAATTTGGACAAATAAGTTTATGTAGGAGTATGTGGTATTTAAATTTCAATTTATGAACAATATAAAATTTATTTTAGTTTATATTTTTTTTTCATTGCTTATCACTGTTCTGAAATGTAAAGCTTGTATTGACACCTGAATTCTTGATGCCTAAATTATTTCTATACATGTAGGGATTCTGCTAAATTGTGATCTCTTTGACATTAAAATTTATGCTAATCTCAATGTCTGCTCTCACACATAGTTCAATGCCCAAGTCATCAAAATCACTCAAAAATGTCATTTATATTATGTAAATGCACACTTCTATAAATTATAATTATGGAAAAACTTATACATTATAGAAAAATAGATGTGTGTATATATATATATGTATAAAAAGATAAGAAAGATGCTCTAAAATAAATCTATATGTATGTACTTTTAAAATAAATACCTGTATATTATTCAAAATAAAGTTACCATGACTTATTTATGACTTACCGTGACTTATTTCTTATTACTTATATAATCCTACACTGCAAAAGGATTGTGATTTTTAATCCATCCTTCAGGTAGAATTAGTAAAGTAGGAGATGGCAGTACAATCCCTTTAGCTAGAAATTGCTATTGTGACAGGAGGAATAGCTCAGTGGTTAAAGTCTAGCAAGCACTAAACACCCTGATTCTATTTCCCAGCACCACGTAAGCCAGGAATGGCGACGCACGCCCGCAATCCTAGCACTTGGGATGCTGAAGTGGGAGGATTGCTGTGAGTTTGAGGCCAGTCTGGGCTATGTAGTGAGATCAGAACCAGTCTGGAGCACAGAGTGAAGCCCTGTCTCCAAAAGTAAACAAACAAACAAAAAGAAATTGCTAGTATCCATAGTTGATCTAGATTTATGTCCTTATATCATACTTTAGTCAATTTATCATCACTGGGACACAATACCCAACACTTGCAACCTAAGGGAGCAAAGGTTTGTCCTGGTTCAGTTTTCAGAGGTCTCATTTAGTTCATGGTCAGCTAGCACTGGTGGAAGGACATGGCGGAGGGCCTAGCTGGAGAAAAGTGCTTACAGCATGGTAAAACAAGAAGCAGAGAGCAAGGAAAAGCTGGGAAAAGATATATACCTACCTTTCCATGTGACACTTGGAGAAAGTTGAGGATTTCTGATGCCATGGGCCTCTCGCTTGCCTCTAGCTTTTGCCTTGTACTGTAACACCTCCAGTAACCTACACCTTGGAACCAGGACCTGCTACCTAGCAGCACAGGAAATCATCAGCCACTTAATCCACTGACCATCTCACCCCATTACTGAAACACCTTTCAAGTACATGAGGTCTTTGGGCAATATTTCAAATGCAAATACTGAAACCCACCCTCCCCCACAGATTGAGGTCTACCTCATTACATTAGATGCATTTCATACAATCTTACTACCACAGTGTGGGGCTGGAGGAATAGCATAGCAGTTAGAATCTTTGCCTAGGAAGCATAAAACCCTGAGTTTGATTCTCCACCACTTTATAAACTGGGTATAGTGGCACATGCTTAGAATCCCAGCACTCTCAGGACTAAAGCAATAAAGTTGCCATGAGTTCAAGTTCAGCCTGGGACACATAGTGAAAGGGAATTCAGGACCATCCTGAATTAAAAGAGCAAGACCCTGCTTCATGAAAAATTAAATAAACAGTTATCAAAGAGTGTACAGTTCTAGTTTCAGCATTGTCAAACAGTCCAAGATCAAAGACTCCTCTGAGACTCAAACTCTTATATTTGAGCCTTTGTGACAGTCATAGAAATGTTAAATACTTCAGAAACATTATGACACAAGGTAAATAAAGAAATAACAGATTACAAGGATAGCAGGAAATCAGACCAAAGTCTGACAGGATAAATGTTAAATCCCATGGTTCTGTGTCCATCACAGAGGAAGCTGTGATGAAATGTTAACGCCAAAGGACTTGGGCAACCCTACCCCTTTAACGACAGAATCTCACTGCCTGATGCAAATATGTTTGCCTCTTCCTTGGGGTGTCTCTACTCATTGCCAGTGGCGTTTCTCAGCAGCTGTCCTCTGTTCCTTGTATCTCCAAATTCCTGAGATTTCCACTGCGCCTTCAACTTCCTGCTCTGTTCTCTCAGAGGCACACTCCAGGGCCTCCAAACTTTCTTCTGAAATCTGGGCAAAATTCTCTATGACTCCATAACTCTTGCATTCTTCACGCCTGTACAACCAGCACTTGTGGAACAGAGATGTTTCAAGCCGGCCCAAGTAGTAACTGGGGCTAACTGGATCACCACTGCTGCAGATTCTTAATGCCTGAATCGCTGATCTCTGGGTGGTTAAATTCTGCCACCCACTTTCCTCTATAGCCAGACAGGATACTCTGGGATTTTCTTTTCAGAGAAAATTGATTTAAAGCAATTTGGCCAATTCTTGAGACAACTTAAAGCCACTGTTCCTACTTTTCCTTATCCAAAGTACTTTATTTTTATTTATTTCGTTATTTATTATTTGTGAATCTGGGGATCTAGCACAGGGCCTTCACAATGAGCTATATCTCCAACTCATTGTTATTTTTGATTTTGAGACATGGTTTTGCTATTTTACGAATTGGCCAAGACTGGGCTTGCACTGGCAATTCTCCTGCCTTAGACTCCTAGAGGGTTGAAATGACAGGCCTGAACTATGGCACCTTGGCTAACTTTTGTTTTTATATATTTTTTTGAACAACCATACTCTCTGTGCTCCAACATTAAAGGTGCTTTCTCTCTGGCAAAATTGAAACTTTTCAGGTCTCTTGGCTCTGACATTTTCTTGATTCTCAGTGAAGAACTGGAAAAAAGCAGCAAGCAGGACTTATAGTACAATCTGGATGTGAGATTTCCTTGAAATTTCTTTCTATAATTATTTAGCCCACCACCCTTAATTTCAGTTTCAGGCAGTCTCAAGACATGAGCAAAATATAGACACAAGTTTTCTCAAGTATAACACACATAGCTTCTCATCTGATTGCCAATATTATCCTCCTTCCCATCTGAAACAACTTGAGCCTGCCCTTCACAATCTGCCTTCCTCTCAGTATCCTCGTCTTTTGAGCTCTAACCAGAATCTTCCATCAAGCTCAACTCCTAACATCCTACAGCATCTCTAGTCCGCTTCTCCAAACATTTCCAAACTCTCCCTGAAAACCGGTCCCAAAGGCTTCTAATCCACATGGTCAGGTGAAGCTTCAGCAGAACTTCACTCACAGTATCAATTTCTGCCTACTCATTTTCTCATCACTGGGACACAATACCCAAAACTTGAAGGAGAAGACGTTTATTTTTGGCTCATATTTCAGAGCTCTTGAATTGTTTATAATCAGCCATCAATACTGAAAAGATGTGGCAGAGGGCCTAGGCAAAGACAACGTGCTCACCAAATGGCAAGACTGGAAGCAGAGGGTGAGAAGAATCCAGGGTCAAAAATATAGGCTTCCCCATGTTATCTTCCTAACTATGGCTTACCTCCTTATAGCAAAGCATTCATCAATAGGTTACTCCGTGGCTGTACATCCAATCACCTTCTAAATCATGAGGTTTTTGGAGAATGTTGCAAATTGTCAGCATAATACATGGAATGTTGAATGCACAGGTTTGCATGGAATTTATATATTGGTTAAGATAATAAGAGAAACAGAATACCTATACAAGTATGTGTGTTTATATATGTGTGCAAAATTAAATGTATTAAGGCTGCTTACAAGTTCTAAGAGAGTTCAAAATAGCTGCCTGCAAATACAAGAGCTAGAAAATCCTAGAGCTGCTCAGATGAGAAATAGAGGTCAGTAGCCCAGGAGTGCAGGACAGAGAGTGCGAGTCTGTGCTATCAACACGTCACAGTTCAACATCCAAAGGTGGCAGTGAAGGCCTGTCACTGGAGTGATGTTTGGTAAAGACCGGTGATACAAATACAGGGGTGAGTCTGTGTCTCGCAATGGCAGTAAGGTGACGTTCTCTTAGGAGAAGATGCTGTGACTTCCTTGTTATTTAGTTCAGTCCGCCATCTTATCAATTAGGCCACCCACACCTGGGGTGGGTGTTCTTCCCTGGCTTGCTGGCCATGAGTCAATTACACACACCAAAAGCTTTTCCCTGAGAACTTCCTAATCCCATCAAGTTGGCATAGTCCTACTAATGATCACAATCTGCTACAATTCGAATAATGTGGAAATAAAGAGGCTGCAAATCTAAAACAGGCTGGCTGCATAACTCAGCAGTTAAAGTACTCGCCTAGCAAGTGCAAAGCACTCTCTCTCTCTCTCTCTCTCTCTCTCTCTCTCTCTCTCTCTCCATATATATGGTATTGCAGGTCTATCATCCCAGCTCTGAGAAGGCCGAGGCAGGAGGATTGCCATGAGTTTCAGGCTAGTCTAGGTTACACAGGGAGATCAGGACCAGCCTGGACCACAGAGCAAGACCCTGAAAAAATAAAAACCCAAAGCAAATCCATGAAAGTAAATAGTACAAGACAAAGTTCTGTAGCAGACAAGAGCTGTCACATGCATTTTGCAAACTAAAATACAGTTGCCAATTAGATTGGTTATAGGAGGGAGATAGGAGTAAAATCCACACCTGCTTCATTAGAGGGCAGGGCAAGCTGGTGCCTGCACCCTGGAAAGCCACAGGCAGACTCGGGATAGTTAAGCTCTCAGACCTCATGAGACGTGAACTATGTCCATGACAGACTGCAAGAAAGATTACAGGAAAGGTTATAAAGAAAGAAGTTATATCCTCCACACAAGTAAATAGGCATTTCTCTCTTCTAATTTGGTAAAAGACTGGAATATATTATGTCCTTTTCCTCCACACAAAGTCAAGAGGCAGATCTATTTTCTGGTAGGAGTTTCAGACCTTTTTATCTCTTATAGACAGTCTTCTTAAGGGAAAACCTCATGAAAAATGACAATAACATTTTTCTTAATAATTAGCAAGGCTCCTCTCTGATCGTCCTTTCATCATAAGTCAACAAACTGCACATGCACATAGATGTGTCTAAAACTATTTTAAAATCTCCATTGTAAATATGAATAGACTGTAAAATATTCCTTGGTGACTTTGAGGAAAACCACAGAAAGCCCTTACAGATAAAATAAACAACCAAACCGACCAACATAAAAACATTTTAAAAATATACGAAGAGAAAGAAAAATGTACAGAAAACATATTTTATATCCTCAAATGTGGAGAAGACAGTAAAACAAAAATTAGGTAACATAAGATAAATATTCAGAAGGCAAGGAAAATAAATGCAACTAAACTTATGACAAGAGAGTAAGGTGAAAACAAAACCTCTTTAAAAGGCAAAACTATAAAAATATAAAGGAAAAATCATAACATTAGATGATCAATTAAGTTCATTTCCTGAATAGTAGAAGCTTAACAAAGAGAAACAAAAAAAATGAAGGGATAGAATTATTTAGGAGGTAATAAAAGTATTTCAAAATTTAAGAACTTGAGGATATAAACTTTAAAAGGCCAACTAAGACTTATTATAATAAATGAAAAGACTCACTTCAAGGATTATACTCATGAAATTTCAGAATACCAGGGATGCAGAAAAAATTTTAATAGCATCAGAGAGCAAAAGCAAGTCATTTATAATTGATCAAGAGTCAGAACTGAGTCAGAATTCTTAAAACATCATTAAAAGCTGGAGTAATGCCTTCTGAGTGAAAAAATGGGTGTTGATTTGAACTGGGGAGAAGGAAAGTGTGAGATTCTTTACTCTGTCACACTAGTAATCATTACATATTCTAATAAATTTCTATGCATGTTTGGTCTTCCAAGTACCATTTTTTAAGTTAGTGTGGAATAGTGTGCAATAAAACGAAAGAAGCTTGCCCAGATAAATTGTCTGGCCTTTGCCCTCACATTTTGGAGGGTCATATCTTGACTCTTACAATTTTATGCCTGACAGAAGACTCTTTGTTTACCTGGGGACAATGGGTCATGCAGCAAAGTCTAATGATGTGACTTAGGGCGGGACTGGCCATACCAGAAAAACAAACAGTGCAAGGTAGGAAGAAGATTTTGGGTTACATGTTATCAGTCAACCTCGAGGCTGAGATGAACGACATACGCGGTCAGTCCATCAATCACATATGTATGATGGAACCCCAATATAAACTGAAAGTCAATGCTCTCACCCATGCATGTCGTCATATATGACGACAGTAAGGCATGTGTCCTGACCTCACAGGAAGAAAAAAGCCAGAGAGCTTATGTTTATTGTTTCTTCACCAGCTCTGTCTTTGGGCTGATTTTCATCTGTATTCTTTCCCCGCAATGGACGATAATGACAAGCAAATGGCTTTCAGTGAGTCGTATAAGGTCTTTTTAGCAAATTATTAAAACTGAAGGTCATTTCGGGAGCCTTCCAAACTTGCAATTAGTGTCAAAAGTGATGAAGGTCTTGTGTAGCACTCCAAACTTTGTACTTGGCTCTCCAACTATTGCAAATATGATACACTAAATGAGGAAAGAAATCAGAAAATAGTAGGTTTGGGACCCTGAAATGAGTTACTTAACAAACCTAAGAGGTGAGTCAAATTCTCGTAACTGAGGGTAACCCAGGATGTCAGCATGTGGCCTCATCTTACTAAACTGCCACATTGGAATAGTAGGAATGATACAGCAGGAGAAACTCTTCAAAGAAAGAAGAATAAAGGAGTGAGGGAGATAAGGCACTTTCATAAGGTACCAAAAACTAATGCTACGTTGTAACCGAGCCCATCATTGACCAATATCTGGATATGAAGACTCGTTCATGAAAAGTTAAATCTCAATGGGAAATACCCATTTTTAATTTTTTTACAGCAAGTAAGAATTTCAATTATTTTGCACAAATGTAGCAAATCTGTTTCTAAATGTCGCCAACATGCAACGAGTTTTCTGTTTTCTGTGTAGTATTTATTTTTTCCTCTTCCAGTCACGTTTTAACCTAAAAGGAAAGCTTTGAAGATGCTACACACACACACACACACACACACACACACACACACACACACAGAGGCATCCACGCACGTATGCACGCACGCACGCGAGCACAAAGGGCCTGGACTTCTGAATCTATTAGGTACACTTAACGCTGATGCTTACTTACCGGCTCAACCCACGCACATGGGAGAGGAGTGCTGCTTTCTGGTGAGTTTTCCAATGAGACATTGCTTTCCAGGTTTGAGTTCAAGAGTGTTTGTGTAAGTTGTTAAATGTAAGAGCTTGGGATCCTGACACTAGTGGGAAAACACCAGAAGCCTCTCTAATCTTTTTACTTCATGTACAGTATATTTTTTTTTTCCCAGAAGCCAGTGCTCTCAGGGACCTCTTACAAATGGCTCCACGAGTACAGAGTGCAACCAGAATTCTTGAAAAGTCAGCTCTTCCTTGGAACAGGATCTATGACTGGACCCTTCTCATTATTTCTGCTGCCTCTCAGCTCTCTGAAACTGAACGTATTATCTGTTTCCCAGATTGATTCAATGGAAGTCCAAAACCGCCGCCTTTTCCGCTCTTGTCTTCCTGCCTTTTTCTCTTATCTCAGCAAACACACACATAGACAAAGTGAAACCAAAAATGTTTTTACTAAGATGGTATCAAAGTCACCCAGTGGCTCCATCTTACTAAGTAGAAACCAGCGGGATTGTTGTGCACTTAGAGCTGCTCTATCCTTCCCTGTTTCTTTCACTCTCTTCTCACCCATCCCGCTTTCCTCTAAATTAGCCACTGCGGTGAGCTGGGTAATGACCTCCCCAAAATATTCATCTCACATCCCTGGGACTTGCAGGTCACAGACTCAAGAGGAAATCTGCTTATCCTGGCTTATGTGGGTGAGCCACACAGTTAATTGCATGAATTGTATAGAAAAGAGGGCAGAGGGAGTTTTGAGAAAAACACTTAGAAAAAGAAGCAGAGAGGGAAGAAAGGAAGACGTGAAGTGGTGCAATCAGCCATGGAAAGGCCGTAGTCACCAAAACCCAAGAGGCAGACTGTGGTCTCTCCAGTACAGTTTCCACAGGGAGTTCAGTGGACATCTTGGACTCCTGGCCTCTACAACCACAGGTGGACGAATTTCTGTTGTTGTTGTTTTTTTTTTTTTTTTTGCTACCTTATTTAGTAACTGTTACAGCAACTATAGAAGACCACCAGAGCCTCTGTGTCACTCTAGTCATATTGCTGTCTGCGCTTTCTTCAGAGGAGTTAAGCGAAGTCCTAACTTGGGGAAATTACGTCTCCAGATCTTTCTGATTAAAACAGTCTTCTTCCAGGCATTCAAATCGCTTTTCCAATTCTTTCATAAAGATTGACTTGCTTAAGAAGTTGTTCCCTATTCACTCTTTTTAAAACCACGATCTGCCAGCATTCCTCTCTTTTTCCCTATTTTTCCTCACAGCACGCATTGAGTACACTGCATTTCACTTAAGGAATACGTTTCTTCTCCATCTTCCTCGGAGAAAATGCAATATCAGTGGTGTTGGTGCAGTGGGCATTTTTGCCACTAAGACTCATTCCTGCATTAGTGCTTAGGGCGTGGGAGACACAGGCAACATGTTAAAGGTATGAATATATGAAGGCACCGGGGAGAGTCAGAATCCTGAACACTGAGTCGTCTTTTTACTTCTGAATTAGATTATTGTGCCAAGACGGATGCGTCATATTACTATCTTAGTAAGCTTCTTTAAAAAAAAGCTTTACTGTCTTAACCATCTTATTTCCTTTTTCTGATCTTATTCACATAAAAATTTAATGCTTTTATTATGAGTTGCCATATTTTTATTATTCCTAGGCTTGTTCTGCATTTTTGTTGTACATTTCTAATCTAGTTTTTATTGATAAGCACAATGTTCTGCTGTAAGTTCCTCACCTCCAACTTTCTCCTATGTATTACAATTCCAGTGCCACCTTCTTATTTCCATTGCAGTCCACTCAATATTGGGACACTGATTAAGAGTATAGCCTCGGGAATCATTGTGTCAAGGTTTAGAACCATTTCTTGATATTTTTAAAGTGTAAGTATCAGATAATTTCGCTAAATTTTCTTGTCTGTAAAATCACAACAGATATAATGTCTCACATATATGATTCTCATAACAAATAAAGATTGAACACATTTTAAGCTTAGGTAGCTTAGAGAAACTTTAAATAGAGGAAAAGAAATTTTCAATTCTAAGGAGTTTTCATTATATAATGTTTATAGCTGAGTTTACCCTATTTATTATGACGAACATAAAGAAAGGGCATAAATTAAACATTAATGGTTTCAAAATTTTAAAACGCTAATTTATTTGGGTGATTTTTAAACATAAACTCCTCATCAACAGCATATCTCCCCTAACCACTTTTATTTCCACTACGTGGTCTGTGATCTCCGATTTGCGTACTGGTACCAGCATATGCATTGGGAGATATCACTAGTATTAGGCTTCCAAAACAGGGGCATCTGTGTTGCGTACTCGCTAATAAGAAAAGGAAGGGGAAAGCTTTTAAAGTTACAAAGTAAACTGCCCTGAAGGTGAAAATTGGTGCCAACTTAATAAGCCCACCACAGTTTATGAAATATTTGCACTATGTCTGACAGCCTACAGTAAAAACTTGTAGTCGGTTTTCAATTGGATAAAAGGAAAACTGGAATGCGTTGGAATGAGGCCACATTTGTCTAAATCAGCAGAGCCGTTTCCTCCCGAAATGACCTTCACTGTGCTTTCAGGACGACAGCGGCATTGAGAATTTTTTTTTTCTTGAATGTATGACACACTTGGAAAGGATCTCTTTATCTAGGGCTTTTTCATAGAATCAAGTATTAGAGACTTTATTATAAGGATTTCATGTATTTGATGTTACTATATTTCTCTCTGTCACCACACGCTAATCTCACATTTTACAGAAATGCTAAGATTCTCCTAGCAATGTTCTCTTCCTTCCTTTGACGATCATTACTCAAAACAACAGCTTTAAAAATCCCATTGTGTTGACGTCTATGGAGAGGAATATTCCTGAGATGATGAGAATCAATCAACATAATGGAAAATTCTAATGTTTAACATCTGTACAAATGCTTAGGGATGGAACAAAGAAAAGAGTTTGTATAAACTTTTTCTTTTTCGGAAAGAGAAATTGGCCCGAATTTTTAATCTTTTCACTTATTATAAATTATAATACAACAAACAAGATTTTTATAACATTTTACATGCATCTAGTCCAGTTGTTCAAGATATTCTACAGATATTCACAATTCTAATATAATTTTTCCACATTTGCAAATCTGTCCATCTGTCTGTCTGTCTATCTACCTTCATTTGTTTCCTTCTTTGACTTTTTAGACGCAATGTCTCACTATGGGCTACCCAGTCTGATTTCAAACTTCCAGGCAAAAAACATCCTGGCCCAACCTCCTGTGCAGCTAGGACTCTAGGCTATAGATGTGGTCTATCACATCAGGCCCATATCTAAAAAAATTCTTATAAGATGAATGAATATGTAAAATAGATAAATTCTTTTTAAAATGGGAATGAAAAATATGAAGTAAATTTTATGTTTTCTTCCATTTTTGTCTAAATTAAACTTCTTAAATTTACTGTCAGATTCTCAACTGAAAAAACAAGTAAAATACATATTTTCTTTTTAAATTTTATATCTATGTATATGTGTGTTTGCATATACAAATATGTTATGAATAAAGTATATTAATAGAAGTCTTACATATATGATTGGATTTCCCTGACATCCATATATTAATTTTAAAAATCTTAATGGTTAATGTAAATGATTCACTAAAAATGATATAAATTATGCAGTAAGTTCCTATAGTTTAAGAGAAAAACTTTACTTATTCAAAATAGTTTCTTAGCCATATGTCTTTTATTTATAACTCTCTAAGGAGTTTTGACCGCAGGCATGAACTTTATTTTTCGTAATATGACCCCCTTGCTCTGTCTTGATAATTAACATTGCCTCAAAATACTTCCTTTCAGTTAGACAGTGAAGGAATTCATGAAAATCAAACATGATGTATTGTGTCTTTTGAACCATTGTTATTGGTTTATGAAGTTACTCTTTAATTTAAAAATAACCAAAAGTTGACTGTAATGGCACACATTATACTCCCAGAACTCTGGGAGGCTGAGGCAAGAGAATCACAGATATAAGCACATCCTGGACAACCTAATAACTTAACAAGACCCTGTCTCAAAATAAAGTATTAACATTAATATAAAATAAAACAAAATTAAATTAAAAATCAAATGAAATAAGCAAAAAAGTAAACCTTGTCATTCTTCCTCAATAGAGTGGCTCAAGGGAAGAAAAAAGACCATTAGCATAGCATTCCCTTCTCCTCACATTTTATATTAATATGTGTCATGGTTGCTTTCTTGTTGCTGGGACAAAGTGCTTGACATCCACAAGTTAAGAGAAGAAAATTATATTTCAGCTCACTATTTCAAAAGGTCATAGTCCACATGTGCATGGCCAGCAGTGGTGAACTCACATACCAGAGAAACAGCCAGAGAGCTTTCTATGACATGGTATATGGGGGAACCAAGTCAGAAAAGAAAGGCAGAACCAGCACTTACCACTCCAGGTCAAGCCTTAAGCATCTGCTCCTTGCAGCCAGGTCCCGTCTCCCAAAAGCACACAGTATCCATTAGGTCATCTGTAACACCCAAATGCACGAGAACATCACAGGTACAAACTACAGCATTCTATCCCTATCCCCAAAATGAGTCAGATCCACCTTCTTACGTAAAATATATTTAGTCTGTCCCTAACAGTTGTCTTAACAGTACCAGCACTGCTAAATAGCCCAAGTCCAAAGCCTTCTTACAAATGTAAGGCAACCTGTTAGGCTTAAGCCTCTGCGAAAATCAAGAACAAGCTAACCATATCCAACACACTATGGCATAGAGTAAATATTCCCATTCACAAAGGGAAGAATTGGAAGATACAATGCAATTGGACAAAAACAATTTTTAAACCCAAGGACAAGGGTTAGATCCTATAGTTTTATGTCTGGCACTAAGCACCTGGGGTAAAGGATGGTGAGATGAGAGTTCTGAAGGGCTTGAGTGACCCTGCACCTGCAGGAGGTCCACCTGCTACGATCTTTATAGCTTCTCCTTTGGCTCTGGTCAGAGGATGTAGCCTCTTTGGGACAATTCATGTTTCTGGAATTTCCAGGTTTTCAAAGTCTCCATTGTACTTTAGGGTTTTTTCTTCACAATTTCAAGACTGGCCTCAAAGACCTTTCTCTGAAATATGAGTGAAAACCTGCATGCCTATAAATCTAAGACCATGTGACGTTGCCAAGGTCCAATATAGGCTGGAACCTGGATCCCTTGGACCTTCATCCCCAAGGTCTCTGAATTCCTGGATGGAGCCAACATTTTTCTCATTTGCCTTACGGAATGACCTGAGGTATTATTCTCAGAGCAAGGTTCTTGTCTTTCTATTCTTTAATTGGTAAAATGCTGCAGTTGTCCTGTTCTAGTAAGGTCAGCTTACAGGATTCCTCTATCCCTTTTACCCTCACCAGCATCTTTTGCTTTTTGAATTCTTGATGTAAGCCATTCTCACTGGAAGAAGCTATTATCACACAGTTTTTATGATCATGTCACTGGCCAGAGAGAGCTTCCAACAAAATGATCCTATTATTTTAGGGACCTGGGAATGCAGGTAATGAGAGAGGACAGGGTTAAGAGAAGAAAAAAAAACTGTGCTGAGTCAGAGGGAAGAAAATGATTTTCAAAGTTTCCCCTATCCTCCAAAGAGAAAGCCTCAGCAGTGTTGCCTGGGAAAGCTTTTGCCCAGGGGCCACTGATAAAGAGGATTCTGAAAGATGGTGCCTCTGCCATTTTACATACTACTAAGAACATAGTAGCCTATAGCACCTGAAGCCTTAACTGCAGGTCCCTTCAGAGGCTCAGCACACTGACCACTCTCCGGCAGTGCAGGGATGGCCGCTTTGTTCTGCTCTGCTGCCTACCAATGTTCTTGCAATTGCATATAGCTGTAATTTCAAGGCCACTGAAATTTTTGGCCAGAAACCAAACTACACCTGGCCATAAATGATATAAAACAGGAAGTTAAGAAATGGAAAAGATAGAAAAAGGTAGGTTTAAACATTTTTGTTAGTTTAAGCTAAAATATGATGTCATATCAAATAACCTAAACATCTAAATAGTTCATGTTGTTTTTTTTAATGTGCACTTTCTGAATATATGTCTTGACTTTCGTTTCTTAATCTACAATTGCTGTCCTCTTATTCAATGGTATATTTATTCCAGAAAGATCCTTAAAATAATAGTTTTTGCATCTACTGTGGTTTGGATTTGGCATATCCCCCAAAGCCTCATGCATTTGGATGTTATGGATTATTGATGGAATCGTGTGCTGTTGGAGGACTGGGGCCTGGTCTGGAGGAGTGGGTTGCAGGTGTGTCAATTGTATTACAGGCATGTGACAGGGGCCTAAGCCTGGAAGGGTGGAAGGAACATCGAAGTTAGACCCGGAAGGGGTAGATCACTCAGGTGGGGACTGGGAAGATACATGCTGCTTTCTGCGTTCCTTCGGGACTTGACCTAATTTGACTTGGCCTCTATTTACAATGCTGAGAGGAGCAGGCTCCTCCTCTGCCATGTGCCTCCACCATTTTCCAACTGCCCATCCATGAACAGCCTTGTAACCTTCTCAAACTGCGAGCTAAAACAAACTTTTCTTCCCCCAATTTGTGGATGTTGTGTATTGAGTCACAGCAACCAAAATGTAACTAAGACCACATCTTCTGGCATGATACATGTCTCCTCCATTAGCGGAGTTGTTGTCAACAGATGAGCTAACAAAGACTCTAACACCCAGATATCAGGGTGAAACTGTGCGAGCAACATTCCTTCAGCATCTGAGTCTTAGGTAACTGAAGGGCACAGCATTTTACAGGGATACACTCAGAAACTTAGAGCTAGTAGCAAATTCTTGTTCTCACTCTGGTGCTCCAAATGCAATTAAATGGTGGGCTATTTTAAGATCTTACAAAGATTTTTAATTTTTAGGATTTATTTTTTACACCTAGAGGTTGAACAAAGGCTTTAACAATAAGACACAACCCTCAAACTTTTTTTTATTTTAATTTGAGAAAGGATTTAGTTAAATTACTATGTTGCCCAGACTGGATTCAAACTTGGAGTCTTTCTGTCTCACCCTCTCAGAGTGCCAGAATTACAAGTATGCACAATCACCCTGGCTTTAGTTTTCAGAATACAAGATAATACAAACAGAAAGACAAATTCTAACTTTATTCAGGCACACACAGAATTTTTTTCCTCGTTAAATATAAAGCCTGAATATATGATTGAATATACGTACAGCAGCCTCCAGGGAGTGTCGGCATGCAGTGAAAATCAGCAGCAGAAGCAACTCTGAGTTGCCTTTTCTTCTCAAATTTGTTCTCTCTGGGATGTTGACAAGACGACTGAAAGGAATTCAGGTCCTTTTATTATCTCAAGCTCAGGAGAAAAAAGGGGGGGTTTCCATTCAGGAATAAACAGGACGGTCACCCTGATATTATCTATGACTACTGTCACATAACATGGTTCAGCCTAGTTTAATCATTCTGGCCAGAAAATGTCTTACAACAATTATCTTTATCTTCTGGAGCTGGGATGATTAGCCACCAAAATCTTATGTTTTTCAAGTAGTGGGGCAGATTCTCAAAAAGAAATGTGTAATTTTTCCATTAATGAAGAAGAAGTGAATGCAGACTTTGTGAGTCTCACAGCATATTATTTGGTAAAAATCACCAATGTTTTGTATCTATGAAGTAAAGGGTTTAAACTTGGTTTCAGTTTCTCTTTCAGATCACCTTTTTTTTTTACTAGTCCCGGGGCACATCATGTGCATCTGGGTGTGTCTTGCAACTGAGACTCATGGGGTCACTGAAATTGGGGACATTATATAAACACAAAACTAAAACATAACATATTCAAAACCTTTTTTTTTTACAATTTCTTGTTTTTACATCTGAAAACTAAGGTGAAGATCTTTTATTCAAGATAAATTACTCTTGATTTTAACTATATGTATATATGTGCATGTGTGTGTGTGTGTGTATACAGATAATTATTAGTGAATAAATGATAACCTAGTACTTGATCATAATACTGTTCCTGCATTGGAGATTTGCAATATTGATTTGTTGATTAATGTGTACCAAAGATCAAGCTAAATTTGTGGAACAAACACTTAATGTTGCTTCAGAATATAATTGTACTTACGATTTGTTTTAACTAGTTATGATCATGACTTCAACGGTCATAAATGCTTGCATTTTTAAGTGCATGCTTTTATTTATTTATTTATTTATTTATTTATTTATTTATTGAGATGGGGCCTTGCTCTGTTGCCCAAGCTGAGCCTGAATTCACTATATAGCCCAGGCTAACTTTGGACTCACTTTAATCCTTCTGTCTCAACCTCCTGAGTGCAGGGGTTATTGCATGTGCCACCACAACCAGCTTATGTGATGTTGAGGAATCAAAGTCAGTCTTGAACTTGCTAAGCAAAAGCTTTAATCATTGAGCTATTCCTCTAGCCCTACATTGCACATTTTAATATAGTGTCGCCATGCATTTTTTCTTAGAAATAACATTATCTGCAACTATTTCAAGCCCTTGTACTTAATTTGTAAGGTCTAAAACTAACTTTAATCCCATTCTCCTTTGATAACTACATAACAGAAAAGAATAATTATCACTCTCTGAATCAGGGTACCAGCTCTTGACCTGTGGACTACAACTATGACTGGAAGTGTACTTGCATAATGAACCTTCAGACAACAGAATACTTAAATTTTCCGATGATTATGACCCATTATTATTACATTTAAGACTTATAAAGGCAATTAAAATTATTAACAGCAGACATTTTTGCATGATTTGGACAAAATGAATGTTAGCATGAAATCAAAAGATCGTGAGATTATTGTAATTTCAAATTTTTCAATTTATAACCACTGCTTATGAATCAAATTAACTTATTCATAAATTTGACCTGTGAACCATATGTCAGCTCTCTTTTTTTTTCCTTGTACTAAGATAGATCATATAGTTTTGGTGTCATTGATTTATGACTATTTAGGAAAGCAGCTGTTTAATGGTTATTAGGTGATCTAATTAAGTCATTCTCATGATTTTTCCCTCTTGCTCTCATCTTTTATCTAAGCACTTTTCTGAGAAGAGTATTTGTCAACAACTTGTCCCTATCTAGACATTGTTTGTCTCTCACACATGCACACAACCCTCTTTCCCTGTAATAATATCAAAAGTTAACACTGGCATAGGTTACGTATTCAAGTGGGATCAACTCATTATAAAATAGTGAGTGTTGACAGACAAGCTAAGGGATTACAATGTCAGTCAGTGAGATAAGATATCAGGATGGAGAATTAATGGGTAAATAAAAGAACTTAGTACTATAGTGAAGCAGGAATCCTACACAGTCTCCTTCCTCGGAAAACAGAGAACATACACGTATATTCATTAAATTTCAGTCATAGACATATTCTTCCATAAAACCACTTGAGTATGTTTGTATTTTGTACATGATACAGACACGGAGACAGCCAATATAAATAAGACATAAATGTTTTTATAAGATAAAGATAATCTATTGCTATAAAATGATATTCAAAAGTTACATATTTCAGTTTTCTTATACTATAAATAAATTAGTAACTATCTTTCTATTTTCAAGATGTAGAGAAACACCCAGTTGTCAAATTTTACCACATCCTGTTCCAGGTGTTCTGGAGTTATATCTAGAAGCCCTTGCCCTAACCCTCCATTGATAGCAGAACATTGCACACAGAACACTGATGTGAGATCACCCTCTTAGGTAAGAGCAATTATACCACAATGAAACTAAAGTAGAACCACCAGTCACCCAGGCAGAGGCAGGCATCTCAAGCAACTAGATTGTTCCCTAAAGTCAGAAGGACTTCTCTGGAGCTACCGAGATGTCCTGAGACAACATCAATCAGACTAGAGCTTTATAATGGTTACGACCTTGTGAGGAAAGTGAACCTTCAAGAAAACTTTCCCTTGTTTGCGTTCCTTACAAATCTCAAAGATTCTGTCAGCCCTTCAAAGATCCATCTTGAACCCCACTGTCTGTCCTTTCCTGAAGGCCATACTCATTCAAACTTCTTTCTCTGCTGGTCACTATTTCTTAAATTTTTGACTATAACATATTGGGTCTGATGTGTTAGCACCCTAAAACTAGGACTTTCACTCTAAAACTCTAGTTATAAATTCATAAGAAAAACCTAGAGTTTAGTTTTTTTTTTTAAATAATTTTATTCCCAAGCCTAATAATGTGAATACTAGGCTTTGAGTGTATCAGTGAATTATCGGAAAAACACTTTTTTTAATGATAAAGTTTAACATAGTGCCCAACTTAAAAATTAGTTCACCATTCATAATTTAAAAAACGGTCGTCCATCCTTTATTATACTATGCTATTAAAAACTGTTTGCAATGGAGCTAGTTTATAGCTTAGTGCAAATGCCTGTAAAAGCACTGTAAAAGATATTTTGCTTTTAATTTTCTTAATGAGACATATGGTATGACTTAACTTTTTGTTTTGTTTTGTTCTCTTTTTTTGTTTGTTTGAATTTTGTTTATTTATTTTCCTTTGATACTCAGGTTTAAGCCCAGCTCTTTAGCAATGAGATGCGTCTTCAGTCTACTTGCACTTTTTATGTTGAGACTTGGTCTCACTAAATCACAGTCACTCAGATTGGACTAGAATTTGCCACCTACTGCCTCGGCCTCCCTAAATGCTGTAAGAGCAGCCCTGCCTCTCACTTGGGTTTATTAATCAGATTGGCCACTTTCACACTGCACCGCCCAAGGAAAGACTTCCGAGGCTAGTGGGGGGAGGAGGTAAAGCCCTGCTCGCATCCCTGTGTCAGCAATTCCAGTCCACGGTAGGTTCAGCCCCAGGCGATGAGGAAGTTAGCTTTTCTGGGTAGAGAGGGCTTGCTGTGTAGAGCACTCAAAGGCTCCAGGGAAAACGGGGACCACCCGCAGGGCTGCACCTGGGGGCACGTGAAAAGGTAAACAGGAAGCAATTAGCTTAACAACACAAAGCTTTCCAGAGGTCCCGCACTGAGCCCCACTGTTCCGATTGTTCTTTTACTCTTTTAGTCTCCAAACTATCATTTTACTTGCAAAAGAAACTAATTCCTTTTTTAAATTGCTACTTTTACTTTTTTATACTTTCAGTATTTTATCTCCAATTTTGTATATGTTGTTAGTATGGCCCTGTCTTGCCCTTCTCATATAACCTCATCCACTGGGCAGACGAATGACTATAATTTTTAAATAGGTTGTTATATATACTTATATATTTATTTTATACAATTATTATTTTTTCCTTTTCCCCCTGATTAATCTCATCATCCATTTCTGTGAATAGCCGTGGTTAAAGATTTGCTAACATGAGTGTATCAAGGGTTCCAAAAATTGTATTTTCTAAAGATAGAAAATATGAAACACAAATAGAAAAGAGGGAAACATTTAAAGCAGTTTAGGTTGAGGAGGCAGACTTGTACAATTGCTCCAGAGGAAAAGAGACGTAATGAGTCAGACACTTGGTCTGCATGCTAAATAAAAGAAATTAATAAACTAATAAAAAGTTTTTGTATGTCTAACAAAAGAGAATACGAAAACATAAAGAATTATCAGAAAAAGAGCCTATCAAGATGAAAATCATTTTAGACAGTACATCCTTTCTGTCCTCAGAAGGCCTAGGGTGAATAACTAGATCACAAAGGCAAAGACCCTAGAAAGGGCATCAGTGCCCTTATAAAAGTTCTTTTATCCTTTCATCTGAGGAGTCAACAAAAAGACAAAAAGCTGTCTAGGAAACCAAGAATGGAAGTCTCTGAGAAATTAATTACTGTTTTTTATAAGTCTCTTTATTTATTGTTTTTTTTTTTTTGTTATAGCAAAGTAGCAGCCCAGTTAAATTAAGAAAATATGTTTTTTGGAAAAAATATACATAGGCTTACACTGTATGCAGGAAAAATTTTGACTCTGAACAAAGTATTTCAAGTATCTGTGTTCAAAGTAACAGCACAAATTGCCAATCAGAAGCAAACAACACTGGAACCAACTTTAGACTTTTGGGAAAAGCACTGCGAAAAAGCAACGGAGCTCTTTTCAAAGATTTTTGACAGATGAGATATTTTGAGCCCAACTCACGTATTTCGTATGTTAACGAAACAGGAACATTGTATCCAGATTAGCACACACACACACACACACACACACACACACACACACACACACCAAATCCAAGAAAACAACTTTTCACCTTTAGTACTATCATGTCAATTCATTTTTTTTTTTAAATTCACCTACATTTATTTCTCACACTTTGATAAAACTGTGTCTGTGATCTCTGTGAAAGCCAATTTTGGTTCTGACTTACTCCAGTTATCTAACTGTCTTTCTATTATTCTGAAGATAAAATTTTCAGCTGTGCTTAAAATGAGGAATGTTCCACCTGGGCCAACTCCAGCTCACCTGGCCTGCTCTGTTCCCCGCACACTGTGTGCAGTAGCATTGTAGCATAGCCTATCTTTCCTCAGAGTTCCTTAAATTCACCTCATTAATCCCCACTCTATTTTGAGAGAATATCTATTTCTTGCCTGTTCTGTGTCGATGTAATCTCTAAAGAATTTCACTACAGTCCAGTACAAAGGTGGTCCAAAAGAAGATTTATGTTCAGATGAAACTGAAAATCATTTTAGCAAAATGACAAAACTCTTTCAAAATTTTCATTTGTGAATGCAGAGATATAAATAGTAATTTAGATAATATGGGTTTTTTAAAAATATTATCTTACTTAAAAGAAGCTGTAGATTTCTAGTCTTTCACCTATTTTCATACGTTCTCTTCTGCTTCAGATAGTGCGCTTCAAGAGTGACCCTTCCCTTCAGTATCCAAAAAAGGTACTGATTTTATGTAGTAATTTATAACCAGTAACTTTATCATGCTTTCTTATTGCATCATTCAAAAGATTTTTTTTGCATTCACCAACTTCACCATCATGTTACCTAGAAACAAAGGTTACAGTCTTATCGTCTGTTTTCAACAATGGCATCATAAATTGAGCCAATCAGCTTTTGTTGTTGTTGTTGTTTTGAATTAATAACATCTGTGATATATATTTCTAAATTTTGTAATTTTGGGGAATCCCTGCATGGTTGTTATAATCTACTCTGCCACAGAGTGTTGCTTTACTAAGAAATGCTATTCTTAAAGTTAAGCAATTTTCCAATGATATCCATGAGCAGTGGTAGTCTATGGAAATAAGTAGCTATTATATTGTATTTTTCAATGATTCATTTTTTCAGCCTTACAATGGCCTTATAAAAAGAAATTCAGAAATGTTAGTTCTTTTTCTGAAGTTATTTATTAAAGCCTTAAAATAACTTATTTAGTAAGTTACCTAATTTTATTGTTCCTTTGGCAGATAGCTTTAGACAACGTTTTAATTTTTAACATGATTTCATTACATTTACTAGCTTTTCTGGGCATGCTTAGTATATTACGGCTTAGTGCTTCTGCAGTTATTTTCAATATAATATTTGTTCTTATCCTAAGAATCTCAATTTTGTTTAAAAAGTTAATTTTCTCTGGGCCCAAAGTCTACTATGCCATAATATGTAGGAGATTGTGGGGGCATAAAATAAGTTTAATTTACCTTCAGGTTTGCACAAAGCAGTAGCCATCTAAACAACAAAAACAGTCAATAGGAAGGAGCTATTTCTCATTTGGAGAGTGAAATATGTCCTTTCTCTCACCCTGAGGGTCAAATTCTTCTTAAGAACCTAACTCAGGAATCAAATGGAGTGCCTGGCTATATGAAACGTACCTGGCAGGTGATGTGCTTCAGTAAATAGAGGGAAGTAATCAATGGGCTGCTCTAGTGCAGGACTGAAAGTGGGACCACTCTGGCAAGGGATCCCACTCACTGTGCAAAATAGGACTGACCAGGGTCCAAAACTTCCTTGGTATAGATTTTCACGGCCTGAAGTTTCCTGGTATTATTTTTGATCCCGTAACAGTCTAGAGAGATTGGCTATGGAAAGAGTTAGCCAAAGCCAGTAACATTCTCTGCCAATCGGAGGGGTTAGGATAGACTTGCCAGGCAATGGGCAATGTCTAGCATAAGGAGTAACAAGTCGAGATGAGACTGAACTGTGTCCTGGGTTCACTTAATTGTTACCCAGGGAAGCTCCTGAAACAAATTCTCAAACAAAAAAGCCACAGCAAGCTAACAAAAACTCAGTCCTGTGTCGCTCTTCTGGGAAGGAAAAGTCCCCTAGTGTCTCAATTAAGTGTGAATTTAAGCTGAATAAGAGGGTTCATATTGGATCCTAAGGAACAAAGGGATTGCAGAGAGCAGAGCAGGTAGTAAAACAGCAGTTACAATATTCACCAAAATGAGACTCAATCAGCCACAAGTGTCTTCCGCAGAGGCAGGGATTTCTTCAACACTTTCCATGAACTCTCCAAGCCCAAATCCAGACATCTCTGAGGAACCACCTACTCCAACAAGTAGACAATGCTGGCTAGCTCTGTGGGATGCAGGTGCTCAAATCCCACAACGCAGGAAGTGCACCTGCTTTAACGGCTCCTCTGTTTCCCTACTTGATGGTGGTATTGAAAAGATAATTAATTAAAAAGGCCCCTTTCTGTTTAAAGATGCTGCTTTCTTCCTTGTTTTTGCCCATCCGCCTTCACTCTTCATGTATCCATTGTTGAAATGCGCCTCCTCAGTCAGCAAGTAGCCAAAGGCTTGTTTGATATTGGTGGGTTTTTACCTTGTGGGAACTGGTTAACTGCCCTCTCCCGGAGCAGGTGGTGAAGGTGACACAGGATTAGATATGACACCACAATCAAAGACTGTAACCTGTCATGGCTCGAAGATGAGATTTGCACCGTCTCATCTTTCAGATTCCCATGTGTAAAGTCACTCAGTTAGAAGACATTTACACAAAACCCCTGAGAACTGCGCCATATGACAGAAATACAGAATTAGCTTTTCCTCAGGGGAAGAGAAATTTGTAAAGACTACATCAGAATGGGCACGTTTATTTAAGTAAACTTCTCTTTGCCAAAGCAATAGCTACTAAATGTGCCTTAAATGTGGTGGTGCCTACAAAAGTCAACTGTTGCTTATCCCTGTGAGCAACAGCCTCTGTGAAGATTTAAGGGATTAATAAAGCAGTTTTCAGTCTCGGGGAACACCACGAGTCATATCAGTAATCAGGGCAAGGCTTGCACTTGACCACAAAGCAAATACATTGATAGGTGATACGAAGCAACGAAGCTTGGGTTTCAGCCTTTAATATCAGACTACAATGAAAACATTATAAAAATTGGAAATAAACTTTAAAACAAGGGCTTTTGGAGAGGGGTTAGAAATCAATGCTCCCCTAAGCTGATTAAAATCACCGCTCAGACTTCTGATTACAGTAAATCTATACCCCTTTTTGTCATAATTATGTTATATTTAAGTAGATTTCAAATGAAACCACTCGTGGAGACACTGTTTTCTGATGACATTTGTACTTATCCCAAACATAATGAACATTTTCCCCACAGGAATTATTTCACAGAAGGATTCTGACAGTATTGCCTTTGGGAAAGGGATGTCCATGTAATGTGTTCATATCCCTTTCTCTTTATGAAAATTCCAGACTTTGGCTACTCTCTCCTCGATCCTGACAAAGACCTGATAAGACTACTGAGCCTTGGATGATCCTGGCCTCTACATACGGTGTAGGAAAAGTCCAAAACAGAAGCATCTTTAAAAGTAAGTAAGTCTAATTACTTTTCTTGATAAAAATCCCCATGGAACAAACTTCTATCTCCTCCCAAAAGTCAGAAAATGAAATCAATCACTCTCAGGCCAGGCATCAGCCTTTGAGTGATGTTCTAGGTGCCAATCAGACACCTGCTGTTGGCCACATGTGACCTCTGACTTCACATCTTCCTGTTGCTCTATCTCCTTCCTACTTGGCATGTTCTCACTCTTGCCACAGTCAACATGTCACCCACTGGTAGATCACTGCAGCTCTGGTAATTCACATCCTTATAAGGTAACAAACAGCTCAAGCAACATATTACAAACGCACCATACAGAGGTGTCCATCGTGGCTCAGATTAGAAAGAACAGAGCTACCCACGTGGATTGGTCCATATTAAGAACAGGACAACAAATGTTAGCGCTAAGGCTAATAACCTCTTCCAGAACGATCACCCACAACATCTATTCTAGCTGAAATACTACACGTGACTTCTCAATGTCTTGTATAACCTATGGGTCAATCTTCTTCAAATCCATAGACCCACCATTGCCTCTACTGTCATCAGAAAACAGAGCAATAAACCATTACCGATTGAGTTTTCTTTTGGATTGCTCCATACTTAATATTACAAAAATGTTAATGGTTATTTTATCACATTAAAAATACAGTAATTCAAAAGCAATACCAACAAATTCTGTTGGATTATACAGGTAAAACTGCAGCTCTCCTTATCCTACGGATGATGGTAACCACAAGCCCTACCAACTGTACTCATCCTCACAAATACTGCCATAATTGTCTCCATCCTCCCACCTCAGGTACAGTCGTATTTATTGAGTTGTAGAGAAATTAAACTAGCCAAGTGAGAAAGGGCATGATATTTTGGATCATTTATCAATTTATTAAGAAAAGCCAAGTATACCACATATTACCTGGGACAAGGCATATTTAAAAGGGCAAGATTGTAACCATTTTGGAAATTCTTTTCTAATTGAACATTTTCACCACCATGCAAATGTAAACCAATTGCTGACAAACTAACCATACCACCAACGCAGGAAGGCTTTTAGAACTTTAGGATGGACTTCCCTACTCCTTCTGTCAGTAGGCATGACAGACCAGTGTCAGGATTTTTTTTTTACATAATAGGTCCTATTACATCCCAAAAATGCTGAAATGAAGTTAAAAACCTCTTTATGAAATCACCGTGCAATAGTGTCATCTCTGACAGGACTCAAGAAGTATAAAGTGATATTTCAGGTCTAAACCTGAAAATTGTATGTGACATTTTTTCCATTAAATGCACGATTTTTATGTCCTAATTTTTAAATTGAATACATGTGGTTTAATCCTACCGGAACGGAAACAAAAGGGCAAAACCTGGAGGCAAAGCTGGGAAGAAAGCTCTCAGTGTAGCCCCATTGCCAACTGTTAAGGGGCTATTCCTGAAGCTACTGTAGCGTACAATAGATTTCCTCTACATGGGAAGTTGCACCTGTAACAGATAATGGGGAGCAAACACTTCTCCACTGAAACACAGTGTCATCTTGACAAACTGAGTAAATGTATAATAGAGTTAATATCTCTTTTTAATGTAACTTCAATGACTGATATGAATCCCAAATGAGAATGTTCCATTATTAAGGCTACAATTTGGTGAATGAATGAATAAACCGAATAAAGAAGACAGACATTTTAATAATCATTATTTTTTCTGAGTTAAATAATATTTTTCATTAAAGATGTATGTAGTATAGGACATGCAATGGAATGAATTACTCTAAAACCTTCCTTATTAGTTTGTAGAAAAAGTTGACTTCCTTGAAATTGATCATTATTGTCAAAAATGTTGATGAATCTAGCTTTATAGGATAATCTATAACAAATTGGTAATAATACATATAATATTTTCCTGTGTTCTATGAGCCATTATATCAAATTGTTTTTTTATTTTCCCCCATTTTTAGTATCTATATATGTGATACACAACAGTTACATTGAGCTTGAGTATTTTATGCACATATTTACTATATCAGTGGTACAATCCACCCTCCCTCATTCCTCCCTGACTCCCGCATATTATGAGGTTAAATCTGAGAAGGAAGTCATGAGAATGCCTAATTTGTAGTCCAGTCGGACAGAGACCTAGTGCATATAACAGATGTCAAAAGTGTGGGCAATTTTGTAGGACTGAACCCTTAACCTGTGGGCACTAGGCTAACTCTGGGTATAATGGTAGAACTGAATTAACTGGTAAGACACAGAATTTGTGTCCTCTGAGAATAGAGAATTGCTTAGTGTAAAAGCCAAAACATTTAAGGTTAGAAGAGTGAACAAAGAAAGACTTTTTGTTTAAATATAAATACAATTCACTTTGATTAAATGTAACCTTGGCAATGAGAATAATTTCAATGTGGCTTATATATATTCTCAGAATTCTGATACCTAACCCTTCTCAAAAAGAAAGTAGAATTAACCTGGAGAAGAACAGATTTTTATAGCAATTGATCTATAATTGAAATCAGAGAAATTTATCCAACTCCTTTAAAATACAAATGATAGTTGTTAATTTTTGCTGGTGTCATAGTTTGGAAAACTCTCTGCTAAGAATCCATAACCATTATTTCATTTTATCTCTCAACATATCTGTGATGAATGACAACAAAACCATCCCATTTCATAAATAAGGGAACAGACGTTATGGTTAAATAGTTTAAACAAAGTACAACGCTCATGTGCAACAGAGTGGCAATTTAAATGGAATTTGTTTACAAAATAAATGCAGTCTTTATAAAGATATTTGACTTCCTGCAGGGTTGTAAACTCAGAATTCCAACCTTGATATCCATTTTTCTGAGATTATTTTTGAATACACAAAAAAACATATCATTGTATATAATCTTATATATATATCATTGTAAATATTTAAATATTTCACATTTCAATTTTTTCCATTTTACTGGAAGAATTATTATATATCAAACTGTAAAGTTATGAAAATGGAAATGAAAACCAAAAAGTCTTTTGTTCTATTTCTGGCATAAGACTAATGTCGCAATTTCAACTCAATGAAGAAATTTTTAACAAACATGATAACACAATAGCGAAAGACGAATTGTACATGTTTATGAAGAATAGTGTAATAATTCAATACATGTGCACAATAAAAATCAAGAACTATCCTTAAAGAGGCAACGTAAAAAAATGTATGTTGCCTAAGTCTCACGAAACATTATCCTGGAATCTTCTAGCTCTATTTCTTTCCTTGTCCTGTAATACTTATCTTCTCACAAATCTTAGATTAACAGATTTGTACCTGAGAATTGTTGAAAGTATTACTGATCATTTGAAGCATTTTAGTACTACTAAGTTTACATATAAAATTACCATTAAATGCAATATCTATATGTACAGACTTACTTGGATGCCACTGTACTTTAAATCATTTAAAATATCTATTTACTCTTTCATAATCTGATACATATTTAGTCCATTATAAACTGAGAAATGCGTCATCTTTTAATTTGTGAAAATCTCAGAATTTTATCAGTAAACTATATTAACACACTATAAGGTTTAAAAAGCTGGTAAGACCTACAACTTGATGTACTAGACCTTTTTACCATTAAGGGGACCAGGTTGCTATATTCAGGGGCAACCAATAAATGTCATTTTCAGACTGACACCTGCACTAACTCTCAGGTTTAAGTTCAGAGACAAGTGTGTCAGCTTGGCTTGCCATCCTTGAAAACAGGTTGGTAAAGTGAAAATCTGAAGGAGTTTTATAGCTTCCCTCCCTGCAGGTGCATTGTACTAATATTAATCCTGTTTTAATTCACTACTAGTTTAAATCTTTCCTGTGCATAATTTCTTCATCAAATTACAATAGTTTCTGGACTGCCAAGACAGCCACGATTCACAGGCTAGACCCAAGCAGTTCAGTATGTTTTGTGTTGAAATAAAAATCTGGAAAAATTCCCGCTGATAGATGACCCATGAGACATATATATCTTAGAACTGTAGTAGTTATCTGCCTACTTTATGGCTCTTTGCTCAGTACTGCTAAATATAATAAATTCAGATAAAAGGCAAACAGTAATAACATTCCTAGAGAACTGCTCACAGACCTCCTACAATCCATTGCACATAAGCTGAGCATAGAAATACACCATGCGACACGATCTCTACAATTTTGAGTTAGGTTGCCACAGAACCTTAGATGACCAAATGGGCATAACACGTGGGCATGTTTTAGAAGATGTTGCAACACTAGAGTTATTGATAAAACCTCTTCCCTTTAAAAAATCACTTTTAAGCTACACAACATAATAATGTGTCATCAGAATAGCCCAACAGAGAGCAAGATATTATCTTTCTTAACACAGAGAACGAAGTTCGATGTCATTTGTGGTTTTGGTCATTGTGGTTGGCTAACAGCTATATCAGAAATCTTACTTGGACACTTGAATTCTATTGATGTATGAAGAACAATGCTTCTGAAGTCTGTGTACTTCACCCAATCCTTATAATTTTTACATTACACACACACACACACACACACACACACACATGCATATATATGTGTGTGTGTGTATATATGTAGATATAGATACAAATAATTAAAACTATCATGAAGTCTTACATATATCTATATATGTAATAAAAACAGTCAAGATGCTCTTTACTATGTTCTACTTCTATTAACAATGGACAATGTACACATGCATAAACACACATGCACACGCATATACACACTTGCCTGGGATTGTCTGTAAAGGAAACCTTTCAAAGGAAAGTTAAAGAAATATGCTTTGATGATATACACACCTATGTTTTTAAAGTAACAATGCCTCACAAAAACTGAGTGATAAAACAATAATGATCTGAAAGGTTGGTCAAAGCCAACAAGAAAAAGAAACTTGTTTGATGTTTTACTTTGATACTTTATTTGAAACAATAGAAACTGAAACTCTTAAAATGTCTACCTTGCAAAGTTTCATTATACCTTTGGAAAAAATAGTGTTTATGAATAATTTAAAATATATAATATTTTGAGGAAAATAAACTCATGTCATGCAAAGACTTGTTCTTATTTTTATTATAATGCTTTATATTTGAAATCCAAAGAAGGAGCAGACACTAAAGGCTGCCAATATTGTCAACATACACCTTTCATTATGTATGACAATGCATGAGACATGCAGTATGTTGTAATTCTTGCCTCCTGTTCATATAATATAGACTAAGGTGATTTTAGGTTTGATAATTGTGACATAAAAATTAAGCACATGTCATATATTACCAATTCCTCAGGCTGATATTAAAATTAAGTGTTTAGTAATTTATATGCTGGGAGAAACATGTAAAGAAAGTAAAATAGAAAGAGAATAAATTAGATGCCTTTCTTTTTAAACCTCAATATAATTTCTCCAAAAAACAGAAAAATTGCATGCATATGTGCAATGTATGAGCATAAATAAAATTTTATAAACATATTGTATAACAACGTTCTGGATACCGGTGTAAAGTTTTCTGCACCCTTTCTATGAGTCAGCAAAGATATTGGTTCTCTTCGCCATTAGGCCACTGAGTTATAAGTACCTTGTCTAATTCATGGAAAGTTCAGTAGGGCATTCAATATGAACTACCAAGAATTTCTATTTTAATAAAAATTTTCTGATGTCAGTAAGCAATGCTTCAATGATTTTTGTAGCTTACCCTCATCAATTACAGATCTGGATTTTCAGATTTGGAATGTAAGAAATAAGCAAAAAATATCCAAATCCAAAAAGTCTTCTGACTGTGTCTTTCACCTAGATGCAGATACTTCTTAAGAAAACAAAATGAAAATTATAAACAAATAAAAAGATTCATAATTTTAACAAACACATACTTGATAATACATTTTGCAACTCATGAGTAGAAACATTTCCCTTGACTTTACCAGTTATGGATAAATGTCGTTCTCAGATACCCAACAATGGCCAAAGAATAAAGCAAATGTCTGTGTGCTCAAAGTAAATCTAAGTGTACGTATGCTTTTTTTAAAAAAACATAAACTTTTACTACTAGAGACACTACAGTTATATGAATAAAGAATCCGACTGGCACCCCACACATCCATGCTGGTTTTGTGGGAAGCAAATCTTTTCTGTTGGGATATTCTATGAGGATAAATTACAGAATAAATAACAGAGAAAATGAATTTTGGTCTTAAGCTCATGCATTACATTAAAAATAAAAAATAGCTTGAATATGAAACTATATTACAAAGCAGTGTTCTTTTAACTATGTACACCACCATTTACTTTCATTATAGTAGCCTTCCATTGAATTCTAGTTCCGTATCTTAGCGTAATGTGCTGAACATTTCATAGAATCAGTCATTCACAAATATTTTCAAGACTTTTAGTCAAGATGGCAAGTTGAGTTACAGATGCACAATGTCGCCTTGTGGACCCACTTAAAGAGCTGATAATGGTGCTAGTGGAGTGGCTAGCAAGTGCTAAATCAAGCACTGAGTACCTGAGTTCAATTCCCCAACACCACATATGCCAGGTATGGCGGTGCATGCTTGTAATCCCAGCACTTGGGAGGCTAAGGCAGGAGGATTGCCATGAATCCAAGGCCATCCTGGGTTTCATGGGTTTCATTGTGAGTTCAGGAGAGCCTGGGCTGCAGAGCAAGACCAGAGAGAGAGAGAGAGAGAGAGAGAGAGAGAGAGAGAGAGAGAGAGAGAGAGAGAGAGAGAGAGAATATAGTTAGAAACTGTCTGTTCAGTGTAGTTAATTAGGACAGGGACAGGGAGGAGCTCCCCAGCAATTGAAAAGGGGCCATAGGAAGGTAAGAAACAGCAGCCCAGATTGCAGACCCAGGCCCACTACAAACAGCTGGGAGTCCGCAGCATCTGCAGACAGAGGCAAGCCCTTCTGGAACCTCTGACTGAGGTAAGTGCAGATACGGCAGAAGTAGGAATTGACAACAGCTGGTAGCTCCAGCCTTCATTAAATAAGCCTGCCAGTAATGCATACTACAAACACAAGTTTTGCCTAGAAACGGCCTCCTGGAGCCTAGACCAGGAAGCAACACTACACAGCCATAACAGGCAATGATGTAAACAGGAGCCATTTACAAAAAGAGCTCAAGATTGAACAGTTTAGAGTAAAAGAAAGCTCAGAAAAGCACATCAGGGCTTTTGGGGGTCCCTCTTTTTTCCATTTTATTGAAATGTATAAGTGCAAAATTTAAGTTTTAGAATGAAGTTGAGCATTTTGTGCACCAGTGTACCTTGTTTAAGTGACAAGGACTTTCCCACTCTCCTTTTGTCCCTCCCCCTACCCACCCCTCTGTCCCTCCCCACCCTACCCCTCTGTTTCACTTTGTTTTGGGGTCCCTCTTAAACATGCATAGAAATAAATTGTTAAAAGAGACATATGTGGAGAGGAGAGAAATACCACAAATGTCCTGAGTGGCTCAGGTGGTAGTGAGAGCACTTTTGAGGATGGAGAGCATTGCCCTCATGGGAGGAGAGCCAGGACAAGTGGGATAGCTTTGCTGTGAGGGTTTGGGGTGAACAAAATACCTCAGAGGCCATTGGCTGGTCGGTCCTCCCTCACTGCCTACTCCCAGCACAGACATCAGAAGGAATTCCTCAATGCCCCACCCTGCAACACCGACACAGCCAGTGAAAGAAACCTCTTGGGTAGCCCTTCAATTGCAGTCCCTCAACAGCAGAAACATGGGGAAAAGACAAGGCAACAGGTCACCCACAGAAATGTCTGAAACCTCAGAAATTAGTGTCATGGGCCCTGAAATAGTGGAACTCATAGGGAAGAAAGTCAAAAGGCAAGTAAATGAGTTGAACATCCAGTTCAGACAAGATATCTTCAAAGTAATGCAAGCAATGATCAGCAGACTAAAAGAGGAACTTAATAAACAAGTAGTGGTCCTCATCAATACAAAGCTCACTGAGCATATGGAAATCACAAATAAAAATTAGGCTGAGGTAAATATAAAATTCAATATATAAAACATTTTGTTTGAGAAGAGGAAGTTTTGAAAAGAAGTCCAGCAGAAATTTAGGATATGAAAAATACTTTCAAAAGCATGGGAAGTCAACTAAATCATTGTGAGGACAGAATTTCAGACTTTGAAGACAAGACTGAGGAAACAAATGCCATAATTAGGCATGACTCTAAAATTAGAGATAAGCAAAACAGCTGGATGAAACAGATGATGGATAATTCAAACACAACCAAATTCAGAATTACAGGTGTTGGAGAAAGAGCAGAAGATAGCATCAAAGAAATAAATAATTTTTTCACTGAAATCATACAAGTAATTTTCCCAAATCCGGAAAAAGAAATTAATTTTCAGGTACAAGAACTTTATAGAACACCAAATCACTTCAAGCAGCAATGAAACTTGCCACAATACATCATAATCACAACCTCAGAAATATACCATAAAGAGACGATATTAAAAGCACCAATAGAAAATCGACATTATCCTATCAAGGCATATCTATGTGAATTACCATAGATTTCCCAGTGTAAACTTTAAAGGCCAGGAGACGATGGAACAAAATCTTTCATGTTTTAGAAGACAGCAAGTGTCAACCCAGGTTGTTGTATCCTGCAAAACTATCCCTGAAAATTGAAAGAGAAGTAAAAATTTTTCATGACTGAGAATCTCTAAAGAATTATGAGACCACCAGCCAGCATTGCAGAAAACATCAAAGGAACCTTTGAGAGAGACAGAGACACAAGCAGAACCAAAAATCATGGCAGAAAGGAAACATCCAAAGAGAAAGTGTAGCAAAAAATAGATTGATATTTGAATCATTTGATTGGTATCTTACTAAAACTGTATCAGATTTCTCTTGAAATCTGTGAAACTTCACCCATAATTATTATTTTAAGAGTATATTAGTTTTAAAAACATAATAATTATATTCAACATGGACAATTGCTATAAAATATTTTAAAAACATAAAAAAGAACTTTCTGCAAATTGTTCTAATAAAGGGTGCTGCTGGACCCAGAGAAGAGGCATCACGGTTTGGCCACGACAGCCCAATCCAGGGGTGGGAAGCTGAGCTAAAAATTGGTGATATGAGTGGTGAAGTGAGTCAGATACAGAAAATTAAATGTGTTAAATATTGTTTCTTTGATTTGCAAAGCCCAGAATACATACATGGATTGTGATAGTGGGAGTTGGGGGAAATGGTGATGTCCCAAGGGAAGGCCAAAGTGCAAAGGAATTGTAAAGTTGATGTGATATGTACGTACACAATATGCTCAAGTTTATTGTGAACATTGCATATAAATACAAAGTAAAAAAATCAAAAAACAAAAACAAATATTTTCAATTGCCACCATTGTCTAGATACACAGATGCATATGAGGGGCAGGGGAGAAATTGTAAAACTTATATTCTGTTGAATTTTTCAATAATCAAGGTATCCAGAGATAGGCAAGCAATTTTTTTTCTACAGACTATTTTAGTATAATAAATTCAATTGCACATTCTCCACAACGCAGCCTTTGTGGGTTGTAACCTATTCAATGATAGAGTGATCAAAGATACAGCTTATTTCTTTAAGTGTTAGCTTCTCTCTTTATAAATTAAAGAGCTTGATCAACTTAACCACATTTGAGACCCAATCTTATCTCGATATTATGGTGAAGAATTGAGATAAACCATTTCAAAAATTAATAAGATTGATTCAATTATTTCCATAGTAAATTATATCTGTAATTCTCTTCATGTGAAAATACCTGTGATGTGAAGGAAAACAGACTAAAATTCTTTCCCAGAACCATCTCTTTAAAGAAAAAATAAATAAGAATCTCCAAGCATGTAACTGCCCCCAGAACCTTGAGTCGAATTCTTGGAAGTAATCCCACCATCTCTGTAGTCCTTTCCCAAAGGAATCATTTGACTGGCTGCACACTTCTTGTTCACATTTTTCTTAAGTAAGCTAATATATTTCTAGATCCTATGCCATTCTTTTAGTATCACGTGAAGAATATTGTATTTTTTTGGAAAATATGTAAACAAGAAACATTTGAACTGTTTGCTGAAATGAAAGAATAAGGGACTAGAATCAAGGCAAAAAACCTGGACAATTTTTCTTTAGTTTCAATAAATTATTTCAGATATAAAGTAAATACTCTTCAAAGAAAACACACTCCAGACCACACACACACACACACACACACACACAAATGTATGTATATAAAATAATTTCCAAGTAAATCATATATATGGGCAAATGGCACACTTAGAAATCCTCTCACTGTCTTTATCTATGTTTCCTACGTTTTAACAAAGGAAACTTCTCATGGTGGTATAATTAATCTGAGCATAAATGTGTTAGAATTTAATCTTCATAATATGAAATTCATAAATGTTAAAAATTTAAAATATTAAGCTAGTTGATCCATGTCTATAGAGTAACTTTTTATTGTATCTCATTTCATTTATAGTTTTATGGTTATTTTTCTAAGTTGGATAGCCAAATGAAGAAAATTTTGTACTCATGTTATCTAACTGCAGAATTTTCAGGTTATTTAACACATAATTTTTGTAAATGTGAAACACATTTTCACATTTGCTTGAACATTTTCAATTTGGGCAAACGGTCTTTTTTTCCCACCTTCTGAGTGTAATGGGGAATCGCATGTTCTTTCCTAAAAGTGTCACTTTCCCCAAGGTGCAAGCCCAAATAGACTTTGGTGTAATAGGATATTAGAAAGGAATTTTAACATATGCCAAAAATTCAGTTCAAGATGTCCTGTCCCACAATGTTAAAAAATAGTCAGACTAGATGCAATTGAAAGTAGTTTTGATCCAGTTTTTTATACACAAAATATTTTATTTGAATGTTGCTGTTCCCTGGGACAGGCATTTCATTAAACTAAAGCATTTGCTGTTTATAGGCTAATATTTGGAAAACAATTCTTATTGTAATAAAATTCATATTTAATTTTATCATGATTTAGAAAAATATGATTTAATAAACAGATATTCAAGAAATACATATCAAACTCTCTACAGAAGAGATGACTTTGTTATATAAAATAAAATAGAGCTATTGCTTTACAGAAGAATTTTCTATCACAGGCACATGTCTAATTCATTTCTATTTTCTCTTGGATCTGTTTATAATTGTCCCCAAAGTGTCACATCTCTGTTGGTAGGCATCTGTCTATTCTTCCCTGTTTCTCTGAAATGGCTGATAAACTGTACCTAGAATTTATGAACAAATTGATTTTGGTGATGCAAAAACCATAGTACAGGATTCTGACTGACTTTATAGACTAGAAATAAATTTCAATTAAAACAAATGTGACTGTTTTAAGAGTACTTAAAATATCTGAGTCGTCCTTGTTTGCTTCAAGGGTATTTATAAATGGTAGCAAAGAAGATGCAAATCATATTTTGGTCACATTATGATAGTGTCAGTTGGGTAAAGTAGAATAAGTAAAGGGCAACACTTAGAAAAGTTTGTGAAATGATTCTTTTGTCTTTTTTGGTATCACTGAATTTCTTCCACCACAGATTTCACCAGTCAACCCGAAAATCATCACATGCCAAGAAGTCTTGGTAGGATCTGCCTGGGGTGACAGGAAGCTATGAAGTGTAGAATCCACAGGTGGTGGCAGTCAGGTAAGCAATGGGAGCTGTCCATCCATAATGGGGCTGAAATAGATGGAGTTTGTATCCACGGCACAGGGAGTTTTATCCCAGTTCCTCCTCCTGGCTGACCCTACCTAGGAATGACTAGGTAGATTCTCTGCCTGGGGAACAGTCTGGGAAGTAATCAGTTGCCGTTCAGAAAGATCTTATTCCGTAGTCCCAACCAGACAGATCCGATCCAACCGAGAAAGAACCAGTGGGCCACGAAAGGATGCAAACAGTAACCCTGGTGGGATAAAAATAGCAGAACTCCACAAAACATACAGTCAGAATCAGATGAACAGAGGGACTTGACCATCAGACAACTCCTCCATGTAGCTAAAAGGCCAAAGCTCGAAAATAACTAACTCAGTAGCTCAACCAAAGAGAGAGAGAGAGAGAGAGAGAGAGAGAGAGAGAGAGAGAGAGAGAGAGAAACAGGTTTAAACTTAACCTCTTAACCTCTCAGGTCTCAGAGACTCTACTACATACAAAGGAGAAGAGGCTAGCTATCCCGAGAGACCAACAGAAAAGTTCCAAAGTTTGGAATGTAAGTAGGATCAGAATGCTGTTTATAACTTTGTTGTAACATAGAGTTCCTACCAGAAAGCAGTTCTAAGAAAAATATAGTTACTGATGATACTCTGATTAATCACATGAAAGACCAGAAGGTGAACTTTTCAAAAAGTTCCTGGCCAATGAATTTTTGTGCATACTGCTTGATTTTACAAGAAGTTGGGGTCAGCTTGAGGAAATCATGCTCATTGAAATGGACCAGGCATAGAAGATTAAGAATTATATGGCTCTTCTGATAGGATAGTGACGTAAACACACACACACACACACACACCTTAATGTGAGAGGGAAGATGGGAAAGGTGAGACGGACCCCAGGGAAAGGAAGAGACAGTGAAAGTGAGAGGGGAGGAGGAGAAAATATCAAAGGGAGAAAAAAGTTGTCAAAAATAATAGATATGGAAACAAATTTCCACAATTGTATGTAATTAATATGTTAATGAATCTGTACAACGTACATATTCGAATGAAAAATAAAATGAAATAAATTTCATCACTGAAAATATCTGAGTTAGATGAGTTAATAATATTAAATATGTTGCTTCTTTATAAAATTTGTACTTCAGAAGATTGTCAATAACACTTCATAGGCCTTGATCTGATGAATTGAGCAGACATATCTTTTTGGGGGAGAAATATCTAAGCAATTTAGGTGGAGAACATATAATTTAAGTGCACTTGCTAAATTACTGGATTCAGAGCTGGAAAAGTAGGAAAATAATTTATGAGCTAGGTGTATTTAAAGGCCTCCAAATTTAAAAAAATGTTAGCTTTCCTTGTGTTAGGCTTATTTTTGATCAATTCTTTGTGTATAAAAATATAAATAATTGGTCTGTTTTTGATGATATGTATATATCACGGACTCATCACATCAGAAAAAGCTTCTACCTGTTTCTGTGTGTGTGTGGAATTCTGAGTCTTCAGTCTTACTTCCTTTAAGTGCATAAGGACCTGTAAAGACTGGTTCATCTCTTTGCTTTAACACTTTGGTCCAAATCACCTATTTTTTTTTCCCTTTAGTTTCCAAGGGTCCCATCTGACCTCAGTGACAACTCATTTTAAAGAGTGACGAGCATTATGCTGTGTCTCTTATTAGAAGTATGAATGCAAAAAAGCATATTACAAAGGATGAGAAATGTAAGTACATGTTACAATCTGTTTCTTATGTAGGTCATTGTCTTTGATCCTCACTTGAAAGCATTACTATTTCCAGGAGCTGTTACAAAAAATAATAAAATAAAATGCAATTACCACAACATCTCAGCTAGAGGAGCTTATAATATTGAGGGTTCATCATATTTTTCTCTCTTTCTCTTTTTCATAAAAAAAAAAAAACCCTACTACATGGTTTCAGGCCCAGAAGTTGAGATTTTACTTTTCCATTAGGATTTTTTTTTTTAGTTTAGCTTTAAAAAATTGAACTAGTGAGTAATTTTTTAGAAAGTGCTAAAAATTAAGAAGATTTGCTCATCTTTTTACTGAAGAATGAACTATGGTTATAGAAGTCTTCTTTAATATCATCAGTGAATATTAAAATGACATTGCTGTTCCAATGAAATATTCAATCCACAATAGTTTGCGATTCAAAAAGTCCCACAAAACTTGAAATATGACAAATGTAGACTATAATAAAACTTAAAATTAGTTTGAATTTTAACATACTTAATATTCAAAATAAGGTCTGTAACATTGTGTTAATTTATTCTGTAGGTGAGGTAAGATGTCATCACTAATATTTTATTAATAGAGATTGAGGGACCAGAAGCTGAGAAAGAAAATTTTAAGGTTGCAAGTTGGAGTTGATGGTAGCACTAGAAATGTTCTTTTGAAACGTAAGCCATGACATAGACCATTCAATGTTTAAAAAAATTAGTTGCTTGCTCTCAGAATATCCAAAATAGAACTACAGTTTTGTTAAATTTGTAAGCTTCTGAATTAGGGTAGATGTGCATTTAATATAATATGTTTTATAATTTTAGGGCCTCGTTCTTTCTTGAGACTTCCCTTAATATTTTTATAAGTATTTTAAATCTTCAAGATATCAATTCCTCTAAAATAAATCACAAAAAGGAGATCTCAAATGTATTTCTCTTTCATCTATACCCTTTGTATGCTAGTATTTCACTATTTGATTCCATATTTTTTGTCGTGAAACAAATATAAATATTTTCTACAGATACTGATCATAATGAATTCATATTTTCAGCTAGTTACACGAATTTTCAATGATTAGAACTTGAAATATTATATTTGCAGAAGTCCCAGCTACACTCTTCTTTTATGTATCCTATTTTGAAAGTTGTCTCACTTTTGTGATTTTCTTTCTGTTACCTCATCAAAGACAGGGAAATAAGCCCTCCAATCTTTTTTCAACAATTAAAGTAATTGAGATATTATGTATGAGAACACCTAGATCAATACAAGGGTTCAATAACATTATCTTTCTCATTCACAGAGAAAGATTGTCAAGTTCACTAGTCAATATTTCAGAGGACAATACTGTGTTACAACATCAACAGATTTTAACTCCAAGTGGTTGTCTCATTCCTGGAGACACTTACGGTGACCTTAGTTCCTGTAGCCTTTTCTGGCATGTGGAAAGTGCTCAAGTATCTAGAAAATTCAGCTGATAATATGAAATTTAAAATGTCAAGTGTATTTCTTATATTTTTTCTTAGCTTCCATATATTTTTTCTAAAAGTTGGCCGTGAATAAAGTAATATACAAGAATAAACCACTATCTACTATAAAGGTATAGCCAAAATAGAAAATCTAATAATAATAGCCTTTACTAGTTTTTGTCCTCAGGTATGCCAAGTGTTGGACTTAGAATTTTAAAACAGAGTGGACAATCTAATAGGCTTTCTCCAAGCCCAAATTATTTGAGCTACATTCGTATAACTCAGTAATAATTATAATTATTTTATATAATAACATGTAACATGCACATAATTGTGATAATAATTATGTATTACTACGTACCTGCTGTGACTCAGGCACTGTTAAGTACCTCATTTCTAGTAAGTTTGATAAATTTCAAAATAACTCTCACATTATTATTAACCCCTTAACAAGTGACAGCATGAGTTTCTCAAAATGTAAATTTCACCCCCGAAATTCCATAAGTAGTTCTTGGAAAACTCTAGATTTAAAAAGAAATCTGTTTAGTACCAAAATCTGAGATATTGCATGATATTACTTTCCGAATGATCTTCTATAGGTACGGAATCCCCGACACTGGATAAAAGTAACCCTCACAGCTAAACAGAGGCTAGTTCTTCCCTTCAGGGAGAGGGACAGGCTTGTCATCATTCTAAATGCCCTCCTTCCCAAAGCTAAGTTAGGTAGTCCAAGTCAGAAACGTCTTCACAAATGCTTCGAATCTCTTTCTTTGTGACTACATGGCATTCCGTTTTGTATAAGAACCACATATTCTCGGTAAAATGACCAAATCCAAAAGATTGTCTACTGACTGGTGTTCCTCTTACTAAATTCACAAAAATAATTGCACAAAAGGCCCCAACATGAGAGACAGCGCAGAAAGACAGTCAATGGACTGCTAGGAAAGGGTTGAATTTCTGAGGATTTGGACAGGGCAAACATAAGGCATGAATAAGCGGGAAGGAAAAAGAGGCCAAAATTGGTGCAGATGGTCACTGATTCCTCAAGCCGTACGTTTCTAATGTGTTACTGAATCTGTAATTCATGTTTATAAAAATAAATTTTAAAAAGTAATCTCACACGAATTTTTTGGGCATGGTGGTGTATTCACTGATCTCAGTATACTAAGAAAGAGAGTCGGGAGGATTGCCCTGGGCAACCTAGTGACTTAATAAGAAACTGTCTAAAAATAACATATGAAAAAGTCGCTGAAAACACAGCTTATGGCTACCACCCTGGTTTTAACCCCCGGTATCAAAGGAGGGGATGAGGAAACATAGACTTTCTCGGAAGCCAAAGAAAGCTACTCTTCATTCATCACTCACTTTTTTTTGGGGGGGAGGGGGTCCATTAATATTTTCTAAATCGATAAAGTATGTATTAGGATGTCTGAAGGATGGAGATATTTATTAAAGTCTGTTGTTTGAGCATCAGGCAAGTCTTTATAAAGAGTCAGCAAAATCTCCAAGAGAATTACTACACATTCCCTATGACATAAAGCGTATTGCCCCTGAGTCCCTGGTGAGGACGGAACATACAGTTGGAAAATGTTTATGTAGGGAAATTTTCAGAGTTCCTCAATCCAGTATTGGAAACAAGATCCAAGCTCATTATGCACAGCCATATTAAGTTTGCTGTGATAAATATGTTAAGAATGTGAAAAGAAATATCCTCCCCCCTGTAACCCTTTGGGGAGGTTAATTAAAATTCATTTAATATTTTATAACAGTCAAGATAAAATTACTTATGGTTAGTAGAAAAAAAACTATTTTTAGTTCAGTTCATTGGAACAAAGCTTAATTATGAATAAAACCGAAAGAAGAGATTTATCTTTGTAGCTTTTTGATCAAAGAATCTTATCTACAAAACAGCAAAGAAATATGAAGTTAAGAATGTCTCTTGGTTTCATACGATGTTGCATCTAGACATACACTTTTATTGAAATGGGGATTAATAATCTTACTCGTTGGGAGTGGTGGCCCCATGAACAATATGACAAGTTGAGCAGGAGTTCAAAAGCAGACATTTACTCTCCTATATTTCCTTTGTTTCCATGACTGCATAGGGAACAGCATGAGATATATCAGCTGGTATCCTTGTTTCTACTATATATTTCTATATTATACTATATATATATATATATAGTATATTATACTATATATTTCTGAATTTGCCGCAAAAGGGTAAAATCCCCTGGCTTCTAAAGAAATCACAATTGAAATGAAGCAAATGAGTGTTCTTTCAATCTGAATAAATACAATGAGACCAAATGGCCGATATAGATACATATGGCAAAACTGACAGTTAATTTTAAGCTTTGTGATAGCTAAAATCCAGGTTTATATAATCATAAATAAAAAATTGATGATAAGCAAAAATTGTGTACATATTGAAAAGTGTGTAAGTTCCAGAAATTTTATTGACTCTTACTTCGTCTGTTTGTTTTGCATTCCATTTTTTTTAAATCCTGAAGTAAAATTTTTGAGAAAGAATCTGCAGCTTTATAAATTCTAATCTCCCCTAAATTATCAGCACTGCTCTATAACCGCCAAGCCCTTGTTTTCTCCTTTACTCATATGCAAGCATGGAGAAATTTCTACAAAATTCTTCCTTAGCCCTCAGCAGCCCTATTTCTTTTTATTTTTCCCATTTTATATTGTTCCCCGGGCTCCATTATTGGAGCATATATACTCAGAAATGTCAAAATTTATATTTCCTGAGATTCTGAAACTGGAAATGTTTCTTTTCTCTGCATTTTTCACAAAGACCAATGAATTAGTGGCTTCACTGATCTTTCAAATTTACATTATATTAAATGCATAAGCATTACTGCTGAATTTCTCTTTTATTTACAAAAATCATAGAAATCTAAAATTAAATATATTCAGAACTATGCACCTCCTTCTTCCCTTAATTCCCCTCTCGGTTGTCACCCAACCCAGATGACTAAGTGACAAGATTGGTTAGATTTGACGTCAGCCACCTACTAATCTAATCGGAGATGGCTGATACTTCACCCAAAATATCTCTGGATTTTTAGATTTGTTGGACAAAATAGAAAGCTACCACAAGTTTGTGAGTGAAATATCAGGAATTGGCATATATTGAACGTACATATCAGAAGTGAATATCAGAGTATATGTATCTTTCAAGGACACTGATCCTGAATCTTCACTCCATTAGCTCCCTGGTTCTCCTTTCTCCTGAGAATGTTGGCTGGGTTTATTTACAAAATGTTGTAAAAGCTTCATGTTTAGCAGGTTCGTTTTCACTAGCTTCACTCGGGGGATGCACCAGAGAATTGCTGAAGTCACTTCTGACCATGGAATACCCTCCAATAAGACATCGATGTGGTGAAGGGACACCCTGGTGAAATTGTGAGCTATGTAGTAACCAGCCAGTGGGGAACCAGGGGAGAGATTCACATTGCAGGGTATAAATATGATGTTGTATTCCCTTTTGGTGCGCCTAGCCAGGGCAGACACCCATTCTTCAAAGACCAATATTAAGGCCTCATCTTGCTGTTCTCCAAATCCTTTTGGTAATTAGAATCTCTAGGTTTGTTTTTTACACTATTGTATCTTTTTTTCACTTGTCATTAAAATGATATTGTTAAAGTAGGGGAGTGTAACTCAGCAGTTAAAGCACTTGCCTAGCAAGAACAAGGTGCTGGGTTCGATTCTCCAGTACCACATAAAATGGGTGTGGTGGTGAACACCTGAAATCTCAGCACTCAGGAGCCTGAGGCAAGAGGATCGCCTTGAGTTATAGACTAGCTTGGGCTACATAGTGAGTTCAGGACCAGCCTGGACTACAGAGGAAAACTCTATAAAAGTTATATTTTGGAGTCAAAGTAAGTGTGTGACTAAATAGAAACACAGAAATAAATATACACACCATAATGTATGAGTTCAGTGTTTTTTCTAGAGGAGGCCCCTTAGACCATGTGTGCTCTCCTGGAGCACTGAGATGAACATTTAAACTCACCAGTTAGGTTGTAGGCGACAAAAAAAATGACTGTGATACATATACAACACAATGTATATGAAATGAGCTCTGAAGGATAATATCAATTAAACTTGTAAAGCTAATGAATGGATCTAAGCCAATCTCCTGGGAGCAACGCCAAGGTTTTACAATTCAAATAAGTTATTTCAGGATAAGAGGTCATGATTGTATTAATTTCTTTTTGATGCTGTAACAAATTCCTGTGAGGTTATTGGCAAAAAACACATTTTTTGTAATTCTGTACATCAGAGATATGAAATTAGAGATAGGTATTAGGACAAAAGGAGGGGCTCACCAGTTGTGATTACTGCTGGAGCGTTGTAAAGGCAGTTCCACGACTTGCCTTTTACAGCTGCTACCATGTGCAATCTTAGGCTGTGTGGCTTTTCTGTCTTCAGGTCGTCTCCCTTAATTTCCTTTTATTACACTCTATTTATTTGCTTTTTGTGCTTTTTATTCTTGTTTTTTTTTTCCTTTTATAGTCACATCTCTTCCACCTTCTTATCAAGATACTTGTCATTGGATTTAGGATTTAGGCACCATCTAGATAATATAAAATGTTATCTCTTATTTCCCAATCTTTAATCGTTTGTATAAAGCCCATGGTGATATAGAGAGTACCTTCACAGCTTTCACGAAGCTGGTTGCAAACATTTTGGTCCTGCATAATGCTCTAGCTTGGATGTAACTTTATAGGTGCACATAACATAGGATGATCAAAACACGAGTACCCGTCAGTCTTACCCTGCCTTGTGAAATTTCTACTCAACATTCAAAATGGAATTGAAAAATTACCTGTTTCATGAGATAAAGCACGCCTTTCACTCTAACACATGTTTAGAACATCTCTTCCAATCCACACTACTGAGCTTTGTACCCAACTCTGTCTTGTGATTTGTTGGTGGGTATTTCCTGTTACACTCTGGCATTATATATTTTTATTTTTGAAACCCTCCTGATGAATATATTGAAAAATCCAAGATAAAAGTATAAAATAAAGCAAAGCTTTGTCATGTGGAATATATAACAATATTCATTTCTAGAATTCTTCAGATAATCATTTGACACAGAACATTTACCTTAATTATTCATATATAATCAGTCAACCTTTTGGCAAGCAATTGATTCATGCTTCCTGTTTGTAATATTGGTCATTGTTTTTGGCTTCAAATGATTCATTTGAAAACAACCTAATAAATGTTTAAAAAACAAGTGTAACTTGTTCAGACAAATTAATACAGAGATTTTCCTAGTCTTTAATATATTGTCTTCATTTTAACATATATATATTCTAAATTTTTCAAAAGGGCAAAATGAGGTCAGTAGCATAAAATTATTCTAAGTCATCAAATTCAAATAATATTTAAAATATCCTTAGGTAGATCAAAGATAATTTGTGTCCTTCATAAAAATGTTATGTTTATGCTGAAGACTTTTATTCAAAAATACTCAAGTTCTAGGCTGTAATTCTCCACTGCGAAATTAGTCTACAGTCAAGTTTCTGCTTAAATATACACAGATTGTATTTTGAAGAATATAGTTTGTAAAAAGTATGTAAAAGCAAACTTTTGACATTAGTCATAAAGCATATCTATAAAACAGAGACTACAGTTTGCTTTTCATCCATTTATAGTTTTCATCTTCCATAGATTTCCAATCCAACAAACAAAATTTTGGGCTCCTGGGTTCTTTTTTGATCCTTAGTACTTATCTCAGTGTCTTGAGGTACTACGTTTTGTTTTCGATTTAGAATTAGAATTTTAAACTAGAATCTGAAGTCCACACGATGGCGGGGACACAAGACACACAACTGGGAGGACAAGATGAAGTAAAGTGAGCTTAACTGTGTCTTACAGAAGAGGGTGACAAAGAGTGAAACTTGAAGCAGTCGATTGTACCTCGGACTTGCTCTCTTGTGTGATGAAAACAAGCTTTATTTAGGCCTTAGCAACTTTCCTGAAGGAGAAAAGCGGTCAGGATGCTGATAATTTGCTTCCGATTCAACGAATGATTCCTGAGTCGTCGTGGTCTGACAGCCACTGCTTTACCAGTTCTATAGTCACAACTTTTCACTTCCTTAAGAATATCCACTGTAAGAAGCCTTACCTTTAGCTCTGGCTCCTCAGGTCTTGGGCCTCTCATTCACACAATCAGCTCTTCCTCTCATTTCATTTTCTGTTTGCAAGAAGTGGAGTAGATAGGCTTCTGGGCAAGGGCTCCGAGTCCAGATTCCCTCCTCGCCGTTTACTGGCTGAGCGACTGTGTTCAAGTTACTTAATTATTTCATGCCTCTATTTCCTTAGCTGAATGAGAGAAAAGCCATGCAAGTTTCCAGGGTAATTGCAGAATTTAAGTACCTTAATATACATGAAGTGCATAGAGCAAGGCCTGGGATACAGTAAGAGCTAAACAATTCTTGTCATTACAATATGGATCATTCTTAAAATGATTTTTTATATCCAGATCTCAATTTTAAATCAGCTCAACTCTGCCAATTAGCGTTTAGTGTTTTATGAAGCCAGATTGTATCATTGAAGTTATTAATCTCCCTTCCCAATATTTATCTTTTCATTTATTTATAGTTTATGATCTTCCATAAATTTTTCAATTCTGTGAACAAAATTTTGGGCTCATGGGTGTTTCTCTTCTGCCCCTCAGGCCTTAGCTCCATGCGTTGAGACTGTATGCTCAATGCCATATTCCTTTAACTTCGCTTTTGAAAACACTTCTTCTCACTTCTCAAACAAAATTTTATGTATAGAAAAGTCTATATAGTCAGCAACATGTAAAACAGAAGATAGTAATTATTATAAGTTTTGTTTAATTTTTTTCTTTTATTTAAATGTGCTTGAAATGTTACTATTGCTCTATTTCGTATGTTTATTTATAAAGGTTAGGAAGTGGTGTTCCTGAGCATTTTTGCCTTCTTTTGGTTTTATAGGTCCTTTGATTTGCAGTGAATAAATGCCACTTACAGGGACACAGAGTTATCAAAAATAAAAACAAATTTGTTATTTTATAAATATCAAATGCTTTTTAATGACCCCCTAAATAATGGCATTTAGTAGTAGCTTTATAATGAATCACAGCTTTAAAAAGTAGCAATGAATGCGAAAAGTAGCTAGAGAAAATTGCAATACTGTACTCTGAAAATTGAGATATTCCTATTGATATGGAAACCTTAAAGTTTTATTAGGCACTGCTGAGATTTGTTGCTTATATTCACAACTGAAGGATCTAAATTTCATTTATAGCTTAGTGAAAATAAGAGGAATTTTTCTAGTCCAAATTGCCATAACCCTAAATTCTATTCAAGGGAGCTTGTGTAGCTTTGTAGAGCCTTCTGGTTAGAATTAAAAGTAAGAGAAGACATGTCACATCTAGGTGGTGAAATACAGTGCTCTTTCTGAATTTATTATCATTTTTAAAAACATAAGAACCTCTGACCTCTCTTCTCTACCAGCTGGAGGGGAAAACTCTTTGCCCCTTCTGCCCCAAGGCTTGGCTTTCACGGGCTCACACTGCTGGGGAGGGAGGGAAGTGCCCCATGTGGGGCTTCTGCAGCCCATGATCGCCTGGCTTTATTTTTTTTTTTTTCCTATACTCTTTAGATTATGGTAGAGCTTCCAGTTGTACTCTTTAATTTCTTTAGGGATAGCTCTTGTGGGACTCTGCTGCCATCTAGACCGGAAGTCGGTGGGAATGTAACCAAGTGAGCACAACCACTATAAAGAGCAGTTAGGGAAGTTTCTTAAAAGATTGGATATAAACATCCCATTCAATCAGCAATACCTCTTCTGGGAATTTTCCCAAAAAGAGTTAAAAACACCATATAACAGAGATATACATGTATAACCCTGTTCGTTGAAGCACAGCAAACAATAGCTAAAATATTGAAGACACCACAATACTCATCAATAGACCAACAGATTCAAAAATTGTGGAATTTGTGCACGATGGAATGTCACTCATTTATAAAAACAGAGAGGTTTGAGCTTTTGTAGGTAAATGGATGCAGCTTGAGACCAGCATGCTCAGTGAGGTGAGTCAAAGGCTAAAGGTTAAATATCAAGTGGTTTCTCTAAAATAAAAGACCCAGGTCACACTCATTTTGTAGAACCCATTGAGGGACATAATGGAAACTAGTGGGGAGGGGAAAGAGGAAGGAGTGTCAAAAGGGAGAGGGGGAAGGATTTGTAATTTTGTCACTATATGTATATGCACAAAATATTCAAAATCAACATTTTATATTGCATATGTACATTATCAATAAAATAGGAAAAAAACCCATAAGAACATCCCGATTGAAGAAACAAATAGCTGATTCTAAGGTTTCATATATTGTTTTCTTAAGAGGTGCTTTACAGTTCTCCACCATGCAGCAAAGGTAATGTCAAAAAGTATACAATGGCTGAGAGTCTGTACCTTTCTGTGGACTTGATTCCTAGATAATTTATTCTTAAGAACCATTTATGATTATGTAAATGATATGTTTACATATAATAACTTGGCGCCATTTCCTCTTACAACGTCTGTAGTTTCATTTATTGTATTTTTTAATCTTTACTGTGAAGTCCTCAAAGTTGCAATCACAGACAGAAAGAGTGAGCATTGCCTCTCTAAGCGCTACGTTACTACAAGGATGTGATCCCAAGAAATAAAAGAGTCCAATTTTTTTTCGTAGAAGATTCTCTCTAATCTGTAATGTGTAATATTACAGATTACTCATTTATAATATCATTTCTCAACATGTTATTATAATAAAGAAACTTGGTGATACCACACACTTCGAAATCACGTCAGTGTTTCAAAGCAAAACAAAACTTTGATTTTTTTCCAGCAATATTTATCGTCTGTTTTTGTTCTTGAGTATTTTTATGAACAATTGTTGGATTTAAAAAAAAAACTGCGTAACTGTACGAGCTAGCATTATACTTTATTTAATCATTGATAATAGCGCAATGTCTTTGAAGAAGCCTATGAAAGCTTGTTTATTCCTTCACTAGTCATGTTGAAGGCGGCTGGGAGCTCTTTCTAACACATCTGTGCAGCTAATCAACAGCCTCGGGCTAACACAGCCAGTGTGCACCACCGCCGTTCCAACTGAAAAGTGGCAAAATCTCTTGTGTTAATGATTAAAAATATTTTCTCTCTTCTTCTGTGCAAGAATAACCTAAATCTCTTGAAAGAGATTATTTGCTTTATTTGAAGAGTAGGATGAAACGAGCATCTACACATTGATTTTTGATTGTTTTTATTTAACTTTGTGAATAAATACTTGTTAGGGAATAGTGATTCAAAACAACACCACCAAAACAATGGTTCATGCCTTGTTAATTCAAAGGCACACCATATCTGTTGCTCAAATGGAACCAGTGCAGATTACATACAGAAAAAAAAAATGTATGAATGAAAGAAAATATTTTTCAAATACTAATTGCTTTAAGCTTTTAGCTCAGTTGGGAAGGATAGAGTGTTAATGAGCTTTTGATTCTTATGAGGGTAAATTAAATTTTCAGAGAGAAATCGCTGATCCCTAGCTACAGATTACACCCTGGAATCTCAGCTGGTGAGACAGTCGGTGCTTTCATTTGAACCCCATGGGGTTTAGCGGGGAAAGCTGGAGGTCTATTGTGCATTCATTACTAATCTGAAAAATTAACTCAAAAGTACTACCCACCAGGGTAAATTATATCATGTTCGTACCCATAAGAACAGGTTGGGAAAAAGATTTGGCATACTACAGAAACCAAGGAGATGGAACTCTGCTTCTGCCAATTCACAAAACAAACATAAAACCAGTTCTGTCTCCTTACTAATATCCTGTTCAGAACCCCTGAAAAATACATTTATTTTAAATTTGAGAATATATCAAAATTCATCTAGTATAAATATTAAATGTTTATTGTAAACTCTGTTTTGGAATTTGTTAATCTGCTTGTGCTAACAAAAGTTACCTTTTAAAATTCTTTATAGTATAGATACATAAACATTCATGCCCAAACTACAGGCTTTCTAATTGAGCATAATTTAGATTCCAAATTCATGTAAAAAGAAAGAAATTAAAGTTAAGCAGGTATTAAACTAAGAGCACCTTATTAGTATCAAGATTTTCCTTCTAATCTTAATATCAGTTGTTTACTTTCAATTTTCTATTGAGTTTATCTTGAAATGTCACTTGTAAAAATGAATTCTAATTTCAACAGTGATCTGGTTTTTTTTTTTGTTGTTGTTTAAAGGACATTTTTTTTTCTCCAACGAGAAACTTTTTTCATTTCCATAAGGATATGTTCATAAATTAAATCAGAAAGATTTAATAACCTTAAACTCATCCATGATGAACTAAATTACAAGTAAATTTAGCTCCTTCTTTTGTTAGGGAAAAATCAGACTCAAGGAATTGTGTAGGGTGGCTTCACAGCCTATTGAGCTATCAGGTAGAAATGACATTCAATCAACGAATGACCAAATTGAAAATCTTTTCTTGCGCCTTCTTGAAGATGCATCTCTGCCTCTCACGTTTCCTAACAAACTAACGACAGTGATCGACCTGGGTTCTTTCCGAGGCGTAAAGATCTGATGGAACCCCTGCTTCACCCTGCGAGGCGCCTGGTTTTGAGAAGGCACATTTCCTCCAGTTTGCTTATCAGTAAAGTAGAAACGATAATGTAAAAATAATATATACGAATTAAATCCATATTTAAACACACACACACACACACACACACACACACATATATATATATATATATATATATATATATATATATATATATATATACTGTTTCACAAAATATTTGAAGGAATTAAAATCTCATGTCACCCATAAAGTGTTTAGGACCACAGCTATTACATATTAAATACACAATAATGCTCGCTGTAACTAGTACGGTTTGTGAAAGTGTAGGAAAATGCTTTAACTCTCTCTAGATTTTGATTTCTTCATTAACACATTAAAGCACTGTAACATTAACTTTCATGACCAATTCATAGGTAATACTGCTATTATAATAAAACAAATGCTTCAATACCTTTTTATGGAGTTATATTCGGTACAAATAAAACAATCTGCTCTATATTTTCAACTGAGAAGTTAACGCTTACATTTCAAAATGAGCTTGGAGTTTTCAGAAGAACAGTGGAGAGAAACCAGCCTAGTTATTTCTCAAGTATCATATACTATATTTGATAAGAAAAATGATTGAACTTAGTAATTATTTTAGTTGAAGTCAAGGTACAATTAATAGATTTGTTGTGTATTAGACGGGAGAAATTATTTCTAAACGTGACTCATAAAAATTTGAGAAAAAATACGCAGTACAGGGATGATTATAATTCTAATTAATCTATGCAGTGATATATAAACTAACTCAAAATGTGTAAACTGACTGTGCAGTTGCTCTGCTCTAGGCACGTTTCAAAAGTGCTTTCCTAAAAGATGGGATGCAATCTCCCCTCATAAGAACTTTGCGTGAAGAATTATCTGCTTGATCAGATCTTGTTTTCTCACTCTCTCCACATCTTTGTAGACAATAAGGCATTGAAAGTCCTTCTTTAATTACTATATTTAAGATGTGTACTCCGTCATACATCAATCCCCTTCATCAGTAGCACTTTCACTTGTTCTAAAATTCCTGGTTTTTAAAACTTTAAATCTGTAGCGATAATCACTGCATAACATAACATGCATTTTACTTACTTTTTCTTATTGCCTCGTTCCTTCAGCTAAATTATAATTTCTCTCAAATCATATTCTCGCTTTTATTTCTACATAATGGGCCAATATGTAGAATAGTGTCTAGCATATAATAGACAATGAATATGTTTTAGTAAATAAAAATGCTTCTGAAATTTTGAAAAAAAAGATATTATCACTAACTAGCATTAGTCGGTGTCCAGAATACAAACACAGAAGAAAAATACACTTTAGGCTCTGTGAGCTTTGTCATACTTTTAGAATGAACACATTGAGTTTCAAGAATTCATATTCAAATATAAATATTTTAGTAAGAAAAGATGTCTCGTCAGAACTGTAAATAGTGGATGTGAGGAAGAGAAATGAGTTGGCTGACTACTAACTAATCTCCCATCTGTCTTCACTAAATGACCACTAGATTTTCCTGCGGCCTTAGTATTCAAGATAGTTCATTTCATTTTCTATGATTTTATGTCTTTTGGTGAGTGGCTATTACTGGAAATCTAAATATAAAAAAAGTTTGCTTTAACATTTTTGGATTTTCAAAGAGAAATCACTGGGCAATTCTATCGCCATGGTTTGATGAATTTTTGGATATAAATACATAATTCTGTCTTCATTCCTGTCTATAGTGGGATAAGAAAAGGAGCTTTTCTTTATATGTACATTTTCCTTTTATGATAAACTCTCCTTTATATCAATGAAATACTTTTTCAATTATATCAAGGTCATATGATACATAAAATATCAAGTTTATGTCACATGTATCAAAATTCGTGCCATGGGAATGAAAAGGCCTAGCTCTGAAGCCCTTTGAAGTGGCCCACTACAGTTGCTGTTGTCACATGTGGCCATTAAAATTCAAATTCAAAACAATAAAGAAAATTCAATTTTCAGTTACACTAGCCACATTCCACAAGCTGGATACTCTCATGTAGCTAATGACCCCAGCATTGAACAGCACAACTGTGGGACATTTTCATGACTGTAACACTACTAAACTGGTTTTGAATTGCTCTAGCCTAGGAAATATTTTTGTGCCCACAAATAAAGTTTTATTGGAATATAGCCACACTCAGTCTTTACCTGCCATCTATTCTTTTTCCCCACATTTTATTGATATGTATACGTGCAAAATTCAAGGTTTACAAATGAAGTTGAGCATTTTGTGCACATATGTATCTTGTCAAGGTGACAAGGGCTTTCCCACTCTAGCTTAGGAAAAATTTTAAAAGTGGATAGGGAGAACGAGATGAGAGGGGAAGGGGAAATAAAAATGATTAAGATGAAATTGTTTGTATAGAAGTTCTCCCAGTTTAATGTAATTATTAAATACACAAATATATGTTGATAAAAGGAATCAATTTGGGAAAAAATAAACAGCAGATATCTAAAGACTCTATGTATGTCGAACACCATGTCCTGGCAGTCCTCAGCTACAATACTAAAAATATAAAAATTATCCTATGGAAAGCTTGTGCACATTGCCTTAACTACATTTTCACTAGATTTTCACAATTTACTTTCTGTAAATTGTTTTTGATCCTAATTTACAAAAAAAATCTATTATGTGCAATATATGATCTCTTTACTTTATGTATAATGTTGATTACTTCATGAATTCTAAATCAAGTTGATAAGAGCATTTAATTACATTTTACTCATAATCTGTCCTGCAGTTATCACTTGACAAAACATTGAGTCAGAATCATATGGTTCAATCTCGTTATATAACTATTTAAAACAAAGGTAATTTTACAGGCATTCTAATTCAGAGCATAAACATTAGCTAACTAAAATTATCCCAGACAGATCCATTTCTTTCCCTTCCTCATATGACTGTGTCGTTCTAGAAGGCCTCCTGGCCCACTTCCCATACTCAGGTCTTTCACTTCCGCATCTTAGAGTTGAAGTCTCTACTTCCCTCAGATCTACAGAGCACCCCGGGCCCAACAGACACAGGAAGCCCCTCCTAGAACGCTTTCAGACCACTGTGCATCCTGACTCTACATTTGACTCAAATACTAATTTTTTGTTATTTGATAAAAACCATCTTTTCCACCATAATATTAACTTTATGAATGCTGTCACAAAAACTATTATATGTGCAACACTTAGCAGAAAGTGCACGGATAATCGCCCAGCCAGTAAACGACCGCTGCTTATGCTCCTTGGTGACTGTTACTTCTTTCCGAGTTCTTGGTTTGCTGAAACACACTCAGGCTGTGTTAGTAGTTTAAGCGAGTGGGTGGGGAAGAAACCACTTCGAATCCGTGCCTTAAACGCTTCCCTTCTCACAGCAGATTCCGACCTCCTCCTGTTTAGAGATTTTGCGCCACACTTCTAGCGTCGTGGAGTGCGAAGTACAGAACGTAGGAGTCAGAACACTTCTGTTGTCCCTTATGTTATTTACCTGCCCCGTGACCCTTGGAACAGAGCGTCTGCTCCCGAATGCGCGAGATGGGAACAGAACCACCTGTTTTACTTCACTGACATTATGTAGTCTTTTTAGGGGTCGTGTGATGTAATTATGAAAAAATATTTTTGAATTGTAAGTTATTATGCAAAAACTCTTGGAAAATAGTTGAGTCTGTGAGTGGTATCGTTCTTCGGTTTTACCCAGTCTGAGCATTTTGTGCACCTACATATCTTGTCAAGGTGACAAGGACTTTCCCACTCTCCTTTTGCCTCTCCCCCTCCCCACTTCTCCCTCCCTCCCCACCGTACCACCCTGTTTCACTTTGTTTTTCCTTTTAAATTCCAGAAGAATGGAGAAAGGAACCCTCCTACACTGCTGGTGGGAATGTAAATTTGTACATCCACTCTGGAAAGCAGTATGGAGATCTCTCAAAAGACTAGAAATAAATATCCCCTTCCATCCAGGGACACCCCTCCTGGGAATATACCCAAAAGAGGACAAAACAGAGATATATGTATACCCATGTTCATAGCAGCACAACTAACAATAGCTAAAATATGGAAGTCACCAAAATACCCATCAACAGACCTATGGATACACAAACTGTGGTATTTATACACAATGGAATACTATGCATCTATAAAGTCCAACAGCGTGGAGGCTTTTACGGGCAAATGGAAGAAACTTGAGAAGGCTATACTTAGTGAAGTGAATCAGAAGCAGAAGGTGAAACATTTTCTTGAACTTGCGTCTACATTGCTTTGTACAAACACACCACCTCCCTAGCGTAGTCTGAGGGCCCCTGCAATGGTCATCTGTATTCTAGCACCAAGTATTCCATCATCACTCTGGTACAGGTACAGATCTAGTAATCTTTACAAGTTGGTATCAACAAAGAGTGTGACTGTTGACTGTTAACATGGATAAAAGGCTGATGAGATGTCACAGAAAATTGGAATTGCAAACTGATTACTGGATTTGTTTACGTGGAAATGCTGGTAGACTAAATAACAATTAAAAAAATAGCCCACTTAAAGCAAATGTCAGACTGTACTGAGATCTTGTGTAAATGCTGACTTTAAAAATAAAAACAGTATGCATAGACAAATTTTCAAGAGTAAGAATTTGTGAAGAGCAAAAAATGTATACATTTTGCCAATGACTATTCTTACACACTCTAATTATATTCTCGCCCTTAATTTCTATTCCTAAAATACTTTATAGATGGAGCTTAGCTTAGCACTGAAGGAAAGATTCTTAATAGAATCTCTTCTGAACCTAACACAGTGCCACGCATTTCCATTCCACAACAACACAAAGTAATGAGAACAATTTTAGGTATGAAATATTTCAGGAATTGTATATGTCAAAGGAAAATATTTCTACATTATTAGAAGACTTTTCTTGGGAGGAAGAAATGTAATTTAATATTTCCTTTTTAGCCTCAAGAATTTTCACGGGAAAACCGATGCATGAGTAAAATAATTCATTTTTCTGGAGGTTCCAGATGACTTTCACAAAAGTGAAATATTTTGTAATTTATCTAACTAATCACATTAACATTGGAGTTGTTCTCCATGTAAGCAGTAGAATTCTAGATGTTATAAACCTTAATCTATTGATAGGAATTTCACTTTTTGATCTTTAATGTTCAGTATTAGAAAACTACTTGCCACATAATTCTATTCCTAGGAACCAAGATAAAACAACAGGGTTTAATTATGATGGACCACAAAAAAGAAAACAAAAGAGGAAATTCTCTTAAGGCTCAGCAGAGCTCCTCAATCTCTTCAGTGTATCCTTTCATTCTTTTGCTGTCAGTTGTTACATTTTCCTTCTCACACAGTAGAAGATAAGCACATCATTGGTAGTGATTGCCATGGTTTGCCTTTGACAGTGGTTAAAGATATAGGCAGGAAAGCCTTTAGTGTATTTCACATCTTTAAAACAAAGCTTCGGTTTACTTTGTTAGGCGTATTAACTAGGCTTGATTGTGACACATCAAAAGAAAGCTCTAAGAATCTTTATCCTCAATATTAGCTTCCTCCACTGTCTCTTCCACATGCCTTCCATGCCATTTTAAGATTACACTTCATAAAAATTCATACAATTATTTTTGTACCCCAAGTTAGAAAAGAATTCCTGAGTGCAAAACTCTACTTATGCCATTTACTCCCTTCCTGCTAATCCCCACACACAATAAAAGTCAACTACTTTGGGCCAAATGAAGCCTGGAAAGTTATCTTCACCCACCTCACTTTTTATTATTATGTATGTAAGATACATGATGGTTACATTAAACTTAGAGAATTCTGTACACGTATATGTTGATTCAACTTCACAATCCCTTCTCTTTTCTCGCCAAGACTATCAGTGGTAATCTTTCTGTCTTTTGGAATAAATGAAATCTGTCCACATATTCATAGACTCTTACAACGATTTCCCTGGTGAATATAAGAATTTTCCATTTGTTCCTATTTAATGACTAATTCTTAGGATTTCTCAGATTTTTCTGTATTCTTCTCTAGCCTTATGGGTAAACAATACCATGTTCAGTAAAATCAGAATATTTAACAGCAAGATCCAGACATCAGGATTTTTAGATTTCCCAGAGTAATTTCATTTTGGCCATTTTTGGTTAAAGTCATTGTTGATTACTATAACCACTCAAAACTCTATTTATTGAATTTCTACTAAGTAGCACATCCAGAGCATATCTTTACAACAAATTTAGAATGTAAACTATTATTAAAGACATTTTTCCGATGAAGAAATGATATCTATAGATTAAATACTTATTTTAAAAAACACCAAATAGTGGTTGAATTATACCCAGATGAAATGCCAGGTGTGGTGCCTAAACCTTTTTTAGTCTGTGCCTTCCATCTGGCAGGAACATGGAATAGCTCCTCTGTCCTTTTACTTTAGAATTTCAAGTTTTCTCATATTTCCATATCTTTTCAACCTTATAACTCTCTCTCCAACTACAGCCCTCCCCTCAGTTTTTGAAATTAAAAAGTGCATTATCGTCTCCATCTTCTCGCTTATTAAATTAAGCAAGTATGTTGCATAACAACCTATACTAACCTTATACTTACAGTTTTATGTCATGTAATTGTTGATTAAGTTTTGTCTACTTCAGCTGATTGTGATTCCCCATTGATGAAAATGAGCTGTACCTGGATCCAGATGTTCAGGTGGTAGAAATCTATTGATACTTGTCAAATGTACATAAGTTTGGGAAAAAATTACTGTTTTTATTTATTTATTTGAGACAGGGCCTCATTTTGTAGCCCATGCTTGTCCTGAACTCCAGGCTATGTAGTCCAGGCTAGTCTTGGATTTCACAATCTTTGTGCTTCAGCCTCCCTAATGATGGGATTACAGGTGTGTGCTACCATGCTCAGTTTTATGTATTCATGGGAAATCAAACCCAAGACCTTGAGCTTGCTAGGCAAGTCCTTTGACAGCTGTGCCATTCCTCCAGCCCCCAAATCGATGCTGAGACCTTCAAACCCTTCAATTTCTTACTTATTCTTGTTTGAGTATAGTGGTTTAAATTATCTAAGTGTAGTGACAGGGTGTGCATATATAAAAGGGATACAGATATACACAATTTTAACTTTGTGTTTGTTTATATCTTTTCTAGTGTTCTAAAACGTGTTTCATTCCCTAGATTTTGCTGTGAAAAATACAGAATGGGACCATGGTAGGGATGTTTACAGTCTATTTCAATGTAAGCAGCACATTCATACTCTCTCCAGTTAAACAGATATTCAGCAATTGCAGGTAATGATTTATCACACTAACTAATTCCATAGAGATTCGTTTGTGGATATTTTGTTAAATACCTTTCCCTACAGGTTTGCTCTTAAAGGATCTGACAATCTCATTCAAAAACACATTCAGAAATCTTTACTGAAGTATGTTCAACTTGTAATTATTTGTCTTGGAGAACATTCTTCACTCTGTGTGTGTGTGTGTGTGTGTGTGTGTGTGTGTGTGTGTGTGGCAGATGCAATAGATTTTAAACACCACTATCAGCTCATCTACCCCACCACACACACACACACACTCTTATGCCTATCTTTGCAAGCTCATTCCCTAGGTAACAAGCTTACTGTATTTTCCCTTCTTTTTTGAATAGGGTGTCAGACGTTGTGCAACACTCAAGTCTGTGCTTGCCAGGGCAGCTTCCGAAATATCTTTCATACTAAATCTCCTGGTAAAACCAACAGTTTTCTATCTTTGAGGAGTAAAGATTTGAACACCAACATGCAACTTGCAGGTTATGCAAGCAAAGCTATTATGTAGGAGATTTTGCTCCAATGAAATTGCTTCCCAAACTCAAGCTGCTAGTTAGCAAATATAACACTTAGCATCTCTCAAGAATATGTTTCCATCAAAGCAATGTGTTAAATGAGCAGAGTAAATGAAGATATATTTTTGGCATAGGGCAGTTTCAAAACTAATGGAGCCGCTGCTCACCGTGAAATTCATAAGAATGATGCTTTAACTATTGATTCTCTAATCACTGTCATTGTAAGAAGGCGTTCTGCTTTTTCTCTATGTCATAAATTCGACTTTAAACAGAGGAAGAAGCTTTTAGCGAGAAAACTCTACATCTGTTTATGTCTGAAATTAAAACCACAAGAATTGAAAGGAGAAAAAAATAACCAAGGGGGTTTTCAAAAATTTAAAACTCCATCATGCATAAATGGAGCTCATCAAAGAAAGTAATTTCCCTGCAGAAAACACTCCATCTTTTGTTTTATGTAAGTTATCAACATGAATATTTTATTTTCAATGAAACTGCCTTTTCCCCTTTGTGTTTCATAGTTTTCACATGGTGTCTCAAATAAATAAGCTTCATTTCTTCCATCCCACTCTATTGTTCAGGTCAGTTGCAATAAAATATTTTCTTTGCCTGGTATAAGCAGTAATTATAGATCGAGTTTTACTAATTCAATGTTTTCCATTCCTTGCCTTCTTGTGCTTTGAACTCTATAAACAGTAACCACTTGAGTTTTCACACAGTAAACAACATTTTTTTTTTGATGTATGTTATCTAGGGTACCTGTCGTATTGGAAATTATATGTTAGTTTAGAATCATTCTTATCAAAATTTTGACCTGAAAGTTTCATGAAATGCTAATGGTAGTTCTACAATTTACTAGGTGCAATTTAATCCACCTAATTGGATATGGTATATCAGACATTCCCATTCACATAAATCCCAGTAGTCATTATATCCCAGTCATGTAATTCTGCCCTTTAATGAATCATTTTTCTGCCTTTTCACTGAATTGGAAAATATCTGAATATATTGCCATACCTTCTTATTCTGACCCTATCTTGAATATTACATGTTGTTGTATAGAGCATCAGAAAAGTACAGTGAACTCATAGATGTCATAATGTTTTATTATTACTGGCTACGCTGAAACTTTTTGAGTCAAGCTTTACTAATATTTGCTTTAGAATAGAAGTAAATAAAGCTAACATTTCTGTTCTTTAGAAGTAAATTAACTTTTAAATAATTGACATGTAATAGAGGAAAGGTTGATTTTGGCTCATTATTCTATGATCACATAACCCTGTTATTTGAGCTTTTGGAAGAACCTCAGGCAGGGAGCAGACCGTGGGACAAGGCTGTCAACCTCGTGGAGGCCAGGAAGCAAGGCAATAGAGACGAAGGACAGTGCTCACCACACACCTTCCAAAGGAATCTCCCTAGGACTAGGACTGCAGTTCCCTCCACAAGGCCTCGCCTCCTGAAGCACGGGGAGGTGCCTGACCTTTTGGTTCACCTGGGCTACATTAAGTGAAAAAGAATTGTCTTGGGCTCAACGCAATATGGCTAACACAGCTCATATAACTGAGTTACAAACATTGCAAATATATCTCATATAACTTCAACACAGTTTACAAATGTGTGGTGGGCCACATTCAAAGCTATCCTGTGCTGCATGTAGTCCACAGGTCAGAGGTTGAACATGCATGCTTGTGCTGTCTAACACCTCCCCACAGCACAATCAGCCGGGGTCCAAGCTTTCAAGACATTAGGCTTTTGTGTTCCTTGATGATTAAAACCATAACAGCCTAAGGGATGGATTCATTTTAATACAGACTACAAATATTTTCATATTTTTAAGCATTTGAATAACACATATTCTCAGTTCTTCCCCTGTGCTTCCAGATACATGAAAGAAGTTGTTGGTTAGATTTTACTTCCTATAGCTCAATTTAGTGATAATCTTACTTGTAAACATTTCAAATTTTCCGATTCTTATAAGTAGTGTTACTCACATAGGTAATAATTAACTTATATGCCAAACCATAGTATACACATCCTCACACAGCCACTTCATGTCTCACTCGCAGAATTGAGCAGAGGCTATTAGTAATTCATCTGTTATTTCTAAAATTAGTCTGATTATAGAAGATGCTAAGAGAACCCAAGCTGAATATTCAGAATTTAATTCTCATCCAAGGATTGTAATGAGAAGAGAAAGCACACACGTGTTTCTGCTGCCATATAGTTTCATATGTCTTGGATCTGAAGCCATCTTGAAACTAACAAAAGGGAAAATGCTGAAAAACAGTAAACAGGCAGGCATCAGTCACATTTGATCTTGTTAGATTAGCTTGATTTTAAATGCAGCCCTATAAATAGAGCGAATAGTCAGTGATAATAAACTATGTCAAGGCCGAGTTTTTGACAAATATAATTTTTAGCTTCCTTCAGTCTCTGGTTGTAGTATAGCATTGCCTTTTTAAAATGCAACAATAAATCAGTACCATTCCCTGCGCTGTAATGTAAAAAAATGACAAAATCTACAGCATAACTCACACAAATAGAATGTTATGCTAATACTCAAATCTCTCACTCAAGGCAGTAGAATTTAATTTCAAAGCAAGACAGTTACTCATTCTTTCCATTTAATGTATTTCAAAGAATAAATAAAGTGATTAAACCACATTGTCCCTATTTTATCCAGATGATCTGCCATTATAAATATTCCTTACCACCTCGTAGCTGTATCATTTAAAATGATATAACTGTATCATTCAAAATAAATGTAACTGTAGCTAATATGAAGATATAATTTTAAAAGTAACTAGATTCTCTTCCCATGTAATCTATATTTATTCAATAAATTATAACTATGACATCCCATATTTATGCAATCTTTAGTAGCTGTACACTGGAGATATTTCATTTTTAGCAACTTCTTATTACATGTGGTTTCTTTTAAGAGTAAGAACAGTGATTTATTAAAATATTTAAAGGAGAATAAAAACTCTAATGTAAAACCTTTGTAAAATTGTTTTAAATCACCAAAGACACCGCAAAGGTTCATGCTCTAACCAGTTAAACTACAGGAAAGTGATTGTAAAGGCAAAGACCATGTAACCAAAACATAAAAACATCTCAACACTGTATGAGTAATGGCACAGACATAGTCTTGTTCATACAAGGGGACTTGGGGCCAGCCTACCATTCCCACCCTGTGGATGCCAAAATCCTCAGAGAAGCTCTTTTTACATATAGAGCACTGTGTATAAAAAACTAACCGCAAATTCCTTTGTTCTTTAAATTATCTCTATATTATTTATAATGCCTAACAGAATGTAAATGCTTTATAAATGTTTGGTATATCAGTCATAATCACAATGAAACTCTGTACATACTCATTAGAGACTCGTATGTATTTTCTTCTTTCATTTAAATTCTAAAGTTTTCCATCAACAGCTTTTGAATTTTCAAATATTGAATATGAAGCTACAGAGGACTAAAGATATTTGTTGGAAAGATTTGTTTCAATAGAACGATTTAAATTTCATAAAATACATATTCAATGATACCATTTGATCAAAATCATCTGAGAAAATTAGTCTGATTCTTCTTGTAGCTACTGACAAAAACTCATTTAAGTGGTGCTATTAATAAAGTATTGAAGGGGCTTGTGAATAGTCCAGTGACTATAATGCTTGCTTAACAAGTTGAAAGCCCTAGATTCAATTTCCCAGCGGAGCGTAGTGACACATTTCTGTAATTCAATTACCTGAATGTAGTGGCATAATGCTGTAATTTCAGACCTTGTGAGGCTGAGGAAAGAGAAATACCATGAGTTCAAGGCCAACGTGGGCACCATAGTGAGTACAGAGCCTAGCTGGACTACAGTCTCTCTTAAAAAATAAATAAATCATAAATAAACAACATATTCTAACCTATGAATTGATAAGAACAAACCTAGATAAAATATTTTATTTGAAAATCTTCATGTTGATTTTAGATGTATATACTATTTGAGTTTCAAACTTACGGTGGCAAGTTCCACAAAAAAATCAACAAAGAAAACTAATTTAAATAATTTCCCTTTATCCATAATTAACTTTCCAGATAGGTTTGAGTTTTGGAAAGTTAAAAAATAGTTCAGATAATCTTTTTTAGCTGTTTTTTTTAAATAACTATCATTTGTCGTTCAGATATTTATATAATTTTTAATTTATCATCTCTTGATTTGAAATTTGTTGTGTGAAAGTATAGGCTTAGAACTTATCTCTCATTTTATAAATATTCTATATGCCACAAAATACAAATACATTTTTTATGATGGTTTAAATGCACTCCCAAAGCAAATGTTAAAATCAGTCTAAACTATATTTGTTTATATACAACAGTGTAACAAACAAAAGGGGTTAAACAATTACTAAATTCAACCTAAACCACACAAATAAAAAAACACATATGCACACTTCTATAATTTTATCTAAAATTATCAGATAAGGATAACATATGACAAAATTTTGGGAAAATCTTGTTTTCTTGTATGTTTTCTCTGCTTCTATGGGAGAGGCATATACTGTGAAATAATTAGAGATAACAATTTACAAATACTTCTAAAAAGATAATAAAATTATAATAATGAAAGTATGCAGCAGATAACCATAGATAATAATACAAAGTAAGATATATTACTTATGATAAAGGTCGTTAAGTGTTTATATTCTAAAAAATTGTATTATGATTCTGGGGCAGAAAATAAAGTGATATTAATGATATTATGAAGTATTAGGGACCAAAGTTAACATTTTATGTCTATACTTTTGTATCAAGTCAGTATGGTTATTCATTAAGTACATTTCAACAGCTAATAAATTGTATCTCTGTACATTTCAGGATACATTGCTACCCTGTGCACCAGTCAGTAACATCTTGCTCTTCTATCTGTATATGTCTTTCATCTTTCAGCTTTATCATATCATTTTAATCAGGGATCTTTTTGTTAAAGATAAGGTAGTCATTGGAAAGAACTGTGAATTTTGGGAAATATTATTTAAAATGCATTTTAAGTGAACACAGAGAGTGACTTAGTTTTGCCAAATCTAGAAAAAAAGTCTGACACTCCACCTGCACAAAAGACAGAATAATGAATCATTAGATTCTTATATACTTAATTTTGCTAACTTAGGTACACCTGGTATTGACACAAATGAATTAAACAACTGTGTACATAACTTTACTTTGAGAAACATGTCCGGAACTGTTCCTCAAATCTACCATTTCTGCTAACCAATCTTTATTTTCAAATAGAATTTAATTAGTAGTTTGTTTGAAGCATTCTCTTGTCAGAGCCAATAAGTTAGAAGCCACTATTTCATGAAAAAAGTAAAGAATATGTGATTTTAGTTGATGAGAGTATAAGAATAGACGATTCTTATCGCCAGCCTCTGATGGAGCATTGGATCAATCCCTGTTACCTTATAATGTGAAAGTGAAGCTAAGAGAGAATGGGCTTCAAGCTAGGAAGGAGCTGGCAGGAGGAAAACGGTCCCAAGAAGATCCTAGCACACACATCAGGCACAGAGATGGTGAGGGAAACCTCTTTAATCCTGAAAACAATTAGCATACTCATAAAACAAGGGAATTGATCTTTCAATGGTGACAACACAAACTAATTGAAATCTGATCATGAAAACTTGTCACTGGGGGGTTTGCCCGCACATTCCTATGCACTCTGTCCAAGTTAATTAACTTCCAAACATATATCTAAATTTTTAATACTATTGTTACAGTTTGGACCTCAAATTTTCTCCGAAGTGCCCATGTGTTAAAGGTTTGCACCTCAGTTTAGCATTATTAAAAATTGGCAAAACTTTTTAAAAGGAATATCCTAGGGGAAGGAAGTTGTGTTGCAGATATGCGTTCCTGAAGAGGTCGTTGGAACTCTCCTGTCTGTCAATTCTTTGTTTCCCAATTACTATAAAATGGACAAGATTCCTGTGCCACTTTTTCCTTGCAGGAGATGCTGTACCACCGCATAACCAAAGCAGCAAACCCAGGAGACCAAGGACTGAAGCCTCTTAAACTGTAAGTCAAAATATATATTTCTCTTCCGTGAGCTCATCACTTAAGATATTTCAACACAAGGATAGAAAATTGGCTAACACAATACATGCCTTGGAAGAAAAGCGCCTATTGTACCAACCAAAGTCAATTACGCTATAGTGCCTACTAGTGTAATTCTTACAGCATTTTAATTATCAAATCAAATTTTCATACCAAGAAGTCTTCCAAAATGCAATATGACTAAAATATTCTATGAAAAATATCAGAAAGATTTGCTCTTTCTGACCTTTGGGGAAACAGAATAAAGGACACATAGACTTCAGGTGCCAGTTTGTGGCCTCTGAGGAGCCTAGCAACTCCAAGAAGGTCAGTAGCAAGTAAGCGAGCGAGGCTTCATCAGTATTTACAGCCATGCCCATCTTTCCCCTTTCAGCCCACCATCAGGAGTATGAGATCATCATAGAAACGTGAACCTCACTCTGGGCTGGGCATGTAAAAGATCTGGGTTGTCTTCTCCTTGTGAGAATCTAATGCTTCTTGCTCTGAGGCAGAGGTGAGGCAGTGATTCCAGCACCAATATTCCCTGTCCATGGAAAAACCATATTTCATGAAATGAGGATAGCAAGCTAAGCCCACTGTAGGGGCCAGCAGCACATGCAGCTATACACAGACTCCAAGCTCAGGAGAGCCCTGCAACTGTGATGTTCTTCTGCCACCATGTTAGAACTACTAATTACATATATTTTTATTTTTTAAAGGAGGTTATTTATTTTTATTTTCAATTAAGTCCTGGTTCTAGAATAGACTAAAGCAAATTGTAACATCCTCAGCAATGAGTGCAGAAAAGAGAGAAAGGTGAACTGGAAGAAAGACCTAAAAAAAACTCAAAAAACCCTCTCAGGAAAATTTCTAGAAAGAGAAGAAAGCTACCTTTGATACTAATGAATAATAGTAAAGAAAAGGGATTGGTTTGCGATATTTGTTTAAAATAGTTGTTCTGAAGGTTAAAAATCTAAAAATTAGGAGAAAAGTAAGACCAGAAATAAGTAATTAAAAATAGTTTAAGAGGCAATTAACTCAGAAGTTTTGAGATCCTGGAAGAGATATCACACAAAAAAACGACAGGTACAACAATTTACTGTTACTATAGAGGATTTTTATATAATACAAGCATACTCTTCTAATTCTTATATCAAATTGTATCAAATATAAAGTATATCCATTATTTTTTACATTTTTTACATTTAAATTTCTTCATAGAATCCCTACTAAGTAAAGGGAGTACACTCATGACATAGTTTTTGTTGTTTTGTTTTTCACTTTGCAGAAACTAAAGGTAAGTATACAATTTTAGTCAGTTTTTTGCTACCATACTTTTATTATCTACTCTACATTCACATATGTGTTTAATTATTGGTAAAACTTTATAAAATTCTATAGAAAATGGTCACATATAATGATGAAGCTTCAAACATCTTCCATGTTATATGAATTTCTCTACTTTAGTATTACCTTACATTGGTTTGTCGGAAATCAAAAGTAAATTGACACATAATAAAGAATTATGAACAATTATTTTTCATAGAACTATGTACTTCCCTAGTTCAAAAAAATCTTTGTTATCCATCTTAATACATTAGAAATGAAGATGTTTGAGATTTTATTCTAAAGAATGAATTTACCCTATATTAACGCAAAGAGAAGATACATGAATCTAACATGCTTCACTAGAAAAAAAAATTCATTTGCAGAAATGTAATGTCAAAGTTAATCATCCAGTCTTAGGTAAGAAAACCTAAGAGAAAGATATGGTAGAATAATCAATAGCCCCATATGCGAGACTTTACACCTTGTGTGTGCAAATGGACATATTGACTTATGGTTAAATATAAAACACATGGCCCAGGTTCCTGAGTGGTGTTAACAAGAAAGGAAGCCCAGTGAACATTTGTTCAATCTCTAAACAAAGTGTGATTAATACAAGGTGATTAAGTATTTTTTCCCTCTACAAAGTTTGTTTCCTAGATGAACAGAAGCATAGACAGGTAGACGCGCCGAAGAGATGGGGAAGGGCCCGGGCTCTGGAGCCCAATGCTAACATGAAAAGTTTAATTTTACTGCTTGATTTCGGCACTTTACTTGTCATCACCAAATTTTAGGTTTTATATACATAAAACAGGGTTCATTACCTCATTGTAAAAACATTATTGTAGAAAATAAAATGATACGTTACACAATAACTGATGAGGAAAAATAAGTCTGCTCTGGTTTACAACAAAGCTTGATGTCAGAAGTGGAATTTTATAGGAGAGCAGCTAAATAATGGACTAAACTCTAGAATTAATTCCAATTCAGCATGTTCAGAAATAGAGTCTTATAAAGACTTATACTATTACAGAAAAGTAATTTGATTGCATCTGCGTTTTGGACTTGACCTGAAGTGAGAGAATATGTGCCTATTTCAGACATAAATAAAATGAGCTCATGCTACTTTCATAAATTATCAGAACTGTGATAAGTAGAGCATGCAAAATATTCAATCCTTGCCCTCATCTCTTTCTTAAGAGTATTATGATAACATAAAATAAAACACGAGCAAAAGTTCTTTGAGCTATCTGAGGGGACACATCCATGAGCTCACGGGTATGGTCTCCCTTTCCTCCTGTGAGACTCTGGTGTAATGTGCACGATTCTTCAAGTGCTGTTCCAGGACAGCCTCTCTTGGCTACTTCACTGTCCTTTTAATAGCTCCACTGCTGAAAATTACTCTCCAGCAGCAGTGATGGAGCAGTTCACATGATTCAGAGTCATGAATTTCAATATTTTATTTCAGACCTTGCCCATGTGCAGAAACTCAAATAAGTGACACCCAAAATATCATTATTTATAACAAATTGCTTTAGTCAATAAGTTCAAATCTCTCTCTTTGGGGCATTATCTTGAAAACATTCAAAGAATTGAATAAATCATGGATGATTTTTTTTCCTTTTCTTCTCTTTAAGTAAGGTCATACTTCCTTTTTTAAAATCCCATATTGAAAGGTTTATGAACCCAGCAGCTCATATCCAATTTTGAGAAAGGCAAAGACCCCTAAAAACAAACCTACAGTAGTAATGGACATACCAACAAATAACAATAAAATTCAAACAAGGAATAATATAAGATATATGCCTTTTTAATGTTAAAATCCCAGGAGAGTCTTCCTTTTCATTTGGACCTTTTTAGAGGGCTAGAAATATTCCTTTTAAGATAGTAAGAGCTCTTAAGTACATTGCCACAGGGTATATAGAATACTAATTCCCCCAAAACATAGAAAAATAACCCAGATGATCACAAACATTGTCAAGGTTTCTTTTCATTTTCGTCTTGATAATCAGATCATTGTCACAATAGAATTGCATTGACATTCTTTTCTGGACTATTTTTGCTTCAGAAAATAATAGCCAGAGAATCCCTTGATATTATTTGCTGTCATCTTGACATATTGCTGCTTCTACAGGTAGAAATATTTGCATCATTGACATATATCTCCATAGACTTGATAGCTTATTTTATTTGACATCATAACATCATGTCTATGGATTTATATTACAAAAATCTTATCAGAATGTCAATGACACAAAATCTCATTACAATGAAATGGAATTAGTGACATTACAAAAAACATTGTGAAAAATGCCTAGAGTACCTCATCTGTGGGAACTTTGCTTCATTAAAATATGAAACTTTTTGATGAACTGATTTAAACACATTTTATATGATTTTCTTCTTAAGATATTACCCCCAAAACAAGCATATAACAACACAGGTTTCATTGAAATGCTGTAAATTTTTTTGTCTGCCTTACTTTTTCTCTCTGACAATGACAATATCTAATGACAATATCACTCAGGCCAGGAAAAAGGAAGGAGAAAGGGAAACCTCACTAACTTGTCACTGCCCCAACATGCCTGACATGAGTACAGGAAAATCTGCTAAGAGTTAAGCCAGCATACTGAAAACGTAAGCCGGAGAATATTTTTGTTACTTGTATATTAGAATTCGCTAGGTTGATTTAAAAGCTATGTGGGGATAAATTTCAATGACTTCAAATTTCACAGTAGATGAAAGGGCCCCTTTTATTATGTTTTATCTTATTTTAATTTTATTTTGAAGTATGATATCCTGTCCCATGGCTTGGTTGTACCATCATGAGACAAATTATTCAGTGACAAACACAGGAATAGCCCTTCCGGCAGCTGCTCTCATTCACAGCATGTGAGAGGATGGGTTGGATGCTGCTCAGATGACAGGGTGGATCCATGAATCTTTCAGATGTCCCCAGTTCTGTACTCTGCTAACCAATTCATTTGCTTCCCTTCACTGATACTGACATGAATATATAAGTTTCCCTAGAGTTTTTGTTGTTGTTGTTTTTATGCTTAAGAAGGTTAGGAGGTTTGTGAATTAAAAAAAAATAAAGATTCTATGAATTTCCTTTCTGGATTTATGAGAACTAGCAGTATGACCCAATCATTTATGACTTGCTTAGCTGAATGGAGCACAATTATATATTACATATATTACATATATTACTTCTTACTTGTCTCCTTGGTGATCTTAAGTCACTTCTGAAACCGATCACTGATATGAGTTCAGCTACTTTATCAAATGCATTCATTATAGAAAATAGATACCATAAAGAAGACAGGAAAAAATAAAATTTCTGGTATTCCTAAATTTTAAAAAATTCTGGAGATTTTTCTTTAAAAAATAGTTTTAGTTCTTAGTAGGTAAGTGATAAATTTGTTATTATAATATCAAATTATTATTACTTATGCTTTCTAGTGGAAAACCCAAACAGGCAGTGTGGAGTTTATACCAGTCATCAAGTGTGCTGGAATGGAATTTCAGTGACAACATTTATCTTTGACTCATCTGCTCTCCCTCCTATCAGTAGGCAACCCCAATAAACTCAGTGGTTCATAAAGTTCGACTTTGGTGCAATCATTATTTTAGGCTTTTGGCTGTGCCTTATCTGGAGTGTGTAGGCATTCATTCACATATCTCCAGGAGAAGTTTCACATAACACATTACACACACACACACTTGCATGTACAAGCACACATGTGCATGCATGCCCTCTCAGCCCAACATGTACAACACTTAAACTACACTACACAGAAAAGCAACTAAGCATCACCAAAAATCCTACTCTAGCATAGATGCCAACTCAAACAGACTGCCTATTGCCTCATGGGTAAGCTGGAAGTTACATAGTAATGTAAACCTGTTATCTAGCTGTGGATGTCAAGCAATAGGAGAAGTCAAATCAATTGATACTACGATAGTTGATTTTAAATGGCAACTTGACTACGTCATGAGATATGCAAATACCTAAACAGAATTTCTGGGAGTGTCTGAGAGGACTTTTATAAAAGAAATCGTCTTGGGAACTGGCAATCTGCTCGCTATCACCACTAATCAGTAAGAACTTAAATTTAAAAAAAAAGACAAGGGAAGGTTGAATTTATGCTCTTGAGGTATGACACTAAGCATGTACTCTCAGCATTCCTGTTTTTCAATCTCCATATTCAGAGTAGATCTGTTTATCAACTCATCTCCAAAAGTTCATGAGTCTTATAGCAAATCTCTTTCCACATACATGTGCGTATCTTCCATAAGCGGTGCATGCACACAATCACCCCCCCTCCCCGTGTCTCATTGGTTCATTTCTATGGAGTACTCCGACTAATAAAGTGGTACCTCGAGGGCTCCACCACACAACCATGGACATCTTTCCAATGTGATAGGTTTTTTTTCACAAGAATTCCAAGAAAAATGCATATGCATCTTTAAAACTATCAATTTTCTCATAATAAACATAAAAGGCTTCTCCCAATGTAAATTATAAGTGGTCTAGATAGTATAGCCTAGGTCAATTTTCCGAATTGGAGTGAGATTCAAATAACAGATTCAATGTTTCAGATGTATTTCAAAGATCCATCTATTTGTCTTTGCTTTTAAATTGTTCTTCCAGCTATCTTTTTTTTCTTCTTCTTCTTTCTTTCTTCAGTTCTGGTTTGACTGAAGAGGAAATGCACACATTGAGCAGTTGTCTTATTTTGTTATCCAAAAACTTGAAAGTCAGGAGGAGCAAGAGTAAGACAATGAAAAAGTCTATTGCCTCCTTAATGGTTGTGTTTCCAAGGGTGATTGCGCATCAGCCATTTTATCCAAAATATTTTTTCAAACTCAGTAATTTTGTAGAATACATATAGTGTGTGTGGGGGGGGGAGGGGGACATATCATTGATGCTTTGATAAATGCATGCATTTTGCAATGATTAAATTAGGCTAAATGTATTTGTTTTCTTAAATATTTATCATTTCTTTTGCATGGAAAATTTGACTATTTTTCCTTGTAGATGTTTGGCACATGTGGCTACTTATCATTAATTCTTCCTGCTCTACGCCATGTCTCCTGACCGTTGATCAGCCTCGCCCTTGCTAACCTCTCCTCTGCTTTCCTTTGTCATTAATAAACATTGTTTTACTCTTAAGCTTTATGAAACCAACTTTCTCCCGTTTCACATATGAATAATATGGCCTAGCTCTCATCTCCCTATGTCTGACTTACTTCATTAAATGTGATGATCTCTATTGCACTCTTACATTCTTTCCTCTGTTAGTTGATTGAAAGCACATTTACAGACTGGTATTTTTTTAAAAAAGTAATATTGGTTTCATTCTCATTTATTTTGTGCGATATTTGAAAAGTGTAGGTATGAGTTTTGGATGACTAGGAAGAAATTATAATATTACTCACTGAAATCACTGATTTCAATAATTGTGTTTTTCCTGGGAATTTATTAAGTGTGTTATGATGAAGAAATGAACTGTGACTACTCCTTTCCAACTTGATTTGCTTGGGAGCCTCCTTGTTGATCAGCAAATTATCATTCTGAGGACGTTTGGTTGGGTGATGGAGGCATACCTGTGGTGTCTGTGCCTGAACTCTAGCCTCCTGTTGGGAATTGTTTTAAACACTCTGTTTTCCCAGCTGCCGTAATTAAGAAGTTTTCCTTTCCCGTACTGTTCTACTAGAATGTTCTTGCAAAGAAAGTCAGCCAGCCATGGAATGAATACTCTGAAACTGTAAGTAAAATAAATCTCTCCTCCTTTAAATTGTGTATGTCAAATACTCGGTCCCAATGACAAAGAACTGACCAATGTTAAGGTATGAAATTGGTATCAGAGAAGTGGAGTTTTTGCTCTAACTATATATAACAATGTAGTTCCAAACCTTTGAAACAGTTTCATGGAAAGATTTTGGAATGGCTTGAAAATATGGGATAGAGAAATTCAAGAAAGCTCTAAACAGAGCCTGAAGTGTGTTTTTGGTCAGAGCTCAAAAGAACCAAACTCTAATTTTTAAAAAATGCAGATCGTAAAGACCAGATGGCAAAGTTTCAGATTGTGACCTTATTGGGAGTGTACTAGAGGCCATGCATGTTTCAGTCTGGCAAAGAACTTGTCTATGTTTTATCAACATCCTGAGACTTGGCAGAAAGCTGAGTGTAAGGCCATGAACTAATAGGTCTAGATAAGGAAACTTCAAGGCAATTCAGTGTTCAGGTTAGAGTGCGTACTGCTGACTGCTTTTGGCAAGATTAAGAATCAAAACTGGGATCAAATCAGAACACAATTTTTTTTGAAAAACTTAAAAACTTTGGCAAGAATTAAAAAGTATAAGTTTGGGACCAAAGGATATGTGATTGCTAAAGAGACTAGTGCTATTGTGAGAAGGAAACAATTTGACAAGAAAGACAAAAAGCAAAACACCTACCTTGAGGGCATCTCGAGAACTGGCAGGACCTCACCCATTACAGGCTTATGGTGGCAAAATATAACTTTTTCTGAGAAAACACCCACTGAGCATCCTACCCATAAAAGTTCACTGGGATATATTTCACTATTCTCAGCGATCCACACACTCAGAGACCACAGTTACTCATGTTCTGAGAAGCTCTGGTGAGCTAGCGAGCAGCAGACCTTAGAATCATTCATGTGATATTGGTTGCTCAGGCCTGGAGAATATGAGTTGTGTGGCCAAGGAGGCTTCTGCTAATATTTCCAAGAAAGGTCTGGGAGCCCACACTAAGTGTCTCGGAGTCGTATTTACATTACAATGAGATAATGAACCCAAACATACCGGAGATCACAGAAAGTCAGAGATACCCGGGACATGGTACATCCGACGTGGAAAAAACTGTATGGAGTGAAAAGACAAACCCAACAGAGAGGGCATGTGGGCTGCAACCAACAGGGCCATAGGAGCAGGGCTGTCCAAGCCTGGTGAAGCTTATATATGACCACTATGTGTTCTAAAAATCAGATATGGAGCAACAGACCTTAACGTTCGCTCTGCTGAATGCAGGGCTTCCTTTGGTCCTATTCTTTTATATCTTAATATTCTTCTCTTGGAGTGCTTATCATGGACTGTTGTATACTGGGAACATACAACTTTTATTTTGAATTTTTATTGTTTATGGTTAAAATTTTGCTTTAAATCTCAGAGAAAACTTTGGACTTGGACTTTTGAGCAATGGTGAAAATGTTTAGGCTTCAGGTAAGGCCTTACTGCATTTATAGTTGTTCACAGTTATATTAAGCATAAGAATGACCTTGCTGCTTATTTGGAGATGAAGTATAGTTGGAGTCGATGTGGTTGGGTGTCAGGTTGACAAAGGATCCGATGTGATAGTTAAACTTGATTGTGTTACTTTGATTGGCTTAAGAATTGCCCAGGAGATTAATAAAGAATCCATCTGGGTGGGTTATGGAGTCATCACCTTGGGGGTTTATGTTTGGTCCCTAGACTTTTACTTTATAGTGCTGCTCGCCTGATTTATTTCCCAGATGCTATGAATTGAGCAGTTTGGCTATGCCACACTCTACTTCTACATTGTTCCTGTCTTGTAACCAATCATTCAGGGATTAAAATCTCTCAAACCGTGAGAAAAACACACAAAAACTCTTCCTCCTTCCTTCTTTTATTTATATGCGTCATTTACATTTATTTGGTCCCAACTATGAAGAGTGGACAGAAGGGCATAAAATATTCAAAATTAGGAACTATATTCTTTTATTATTTTAGTGCTAACATCTGATAAGTAAAAGCCCTGTGCAAAAATATAATTTTTAAAAAATTATAATCTTTTCTTAACTAGGAATCAACATTAGGAGTGAATTTGGACACTTCATCCAATTTAGGTTCTTGTGTAACTTGCTTCATTGTACAAACTATTTGAACATATCTACTCATATATATATATGTCTATATTATGCATAATGTGCAATTATCTCAATACTGTAATATGAAATACTGAAGATAAATAGTATTAAATATATAATATGAAATCTTCCATTGATAATAAAGAATCATTGAAATAAAGTTTGGAATTAAATTTAAATTTCTATATCAGGATAATTAAGGTGATTGAGTAATAGTCAGCCATCTTATTTACCTCAGCAATTTAGTGAAATGAAATGTCCTTTCCTTTCCCTCCAAATGCTTACAGTGTATAACCTGTGGACTTTTCTTTATGTTGTCATTCTTTTGATTCTCAGAACCAGGCTGATGGAATAACCCCCACCTGGAATATTTTAGTCACAGGGAGAAAAAGATGCTGACCAGGCAGGTAGTCAAGTACAGGTGACAATTATGCTTACAAGGTATTAAACAGAACTAGTCATCCGTATCACATGAAGACAGGTGAGATAGGAAGTGAAATTCTGCCTCACATATAGGAGAACGGGACCATCTGGAAAATGACACTAGCTACTATCTAGCTATATCAGTGGGTACCAACAACTAGGGCATCTTAGACGCGTGCATTTACTCAGGAGCCTGCACAGAGCTTGACACTTAGAAGCTGCCCAGGAAATAGGTACAGATGAGAGAAGAGTTCTGTTAGAAGCAAAGCTAAATGTCAATAATTTTAAAAAGGTATTGTCTCAATAACCTTAAACTTCCTGTTGAGAAAAGAGTTGGAATTAGCATAGAATCAAGTAAAATTGGCTAGCACTTCATGGTCGGTTGTAATCAATAACCTCCAAGTGTGTATTTTGGAAAAGTACTTGAAATCACCTGTTCTATGGCAAATATAAAAATACATTTTAACTAGAATATGCTTCTAAGATTTAATAGGTCTCATTCTGACACCCAGAATATGAAGCTACAAAAAAAAAAAAACCCAGCTGGGATACATTTGTGATAAAAAAAAATGCAATTGTAAGCACAGATGGAAATATAAGGCTCTGGATAGTTTCTCTATGTATAAATCCAGGAGTCGCAATGACTATTGATTGGGGAACATAGATGCCCTCAATTAAACATTCTGGAGTGCCTACCATGTTTCCTCAATTTTTCCCATGACTTGCCTGTCAGTATTATGTGTCATCTTGTAGTCAGTTCACTGACACCCTGTAGCTCAGTTGAATAAATGAATCTGTAAACAATGAAAAATATGTTGAGGCTTGCTGTCACTTACAAAACAAATGCAGGTTGGCTAGAATTACAGGGAGTATGAAGTAGGATGCTGAAATATAAAAGGAAAAAAATGTGTGAACAATTACATACGAGGTCATGCACGAGTCCAGGACAAGTGAAAAGCCGATCATTACAAGAAAGGCACCCCAACTGAGATAGATGAGGTCCACGCTTAAAGTATGAACATATATCTGATTTTTAAAAAATATGTCATACTAATTTAAGCACCCCTTTCATTTCTTTAAGGTTACTCCTAGCCCAGGTTTCAAAATAAAAATTATTAGATTTTTCACATGTTATTGGAATTCTGAGTTTCGGCCACAGTATTGCTCTGCTGGGGACCAGAAATATTCCTCAGATAATTGGATTACATTGCCTGCTGCTTTTATATCTCATCTCACTTGGGCATGTATTTGATATTCAGAGAGAATTCAGGGTAACTAATGAAGGCTGCAAGCACAAATGAATATTATTTCTATGCAGATTTTTTGGCAACTACATTAAACATTTGGAGAGAGAGGCCCAGTCCCAGCATCATGGACGGAGGACGGAGCTTTGCATTCTAATCATACGCCTGCTTCTAGCGCCATACTCGATATGCTAGGGTCTCCCTTCTGTCTTTTGGCTGTACCATCTGGCTAACTGAACTGGGATTCCTCGTGTTATATGTTACATGACAATGGAATGGGGATCGTTTAAAGTTTGAGTTGAGAACTAGAAAGAACTGAGTCATAAATCTCTGTTTGCCTTAGAAATATTCTAAAGTTCCAAGTGCCCTCTGGGCAGCTCCTTTACATGAGACAGAAAGACATAGTAAAAATACACAGAGAACTTGAAGTCAGAAGCAACAGGACTTACCACCAAAAACTTAACTGTGTCACTTCAGGTCTCTTAGCAAATGCTAGTTATCATAGAATTTTCAAAGAATATACTAAATCCTCTTACATTGCAACTCGCTAAATGTTCTACAACCTTCAATAATAAAGAAGCACAAAATGTTATAAATATTTAATATGATTCTAAGAAATATTCTAGGAAAACAGAAATGCCTAAATATACTAATAATTCTTGTGTATCTAAATCAATGCTATCTCACATTCAGTCAAAACATGAGTGCATGATCACCGCATAGGAAGTATTTTTGGCAGCTATACTGATTATCAAGTTTACAGAAAATAATAGATCTTAGTGTCAAAATGATCGAAAATCATGGGGTAGATGCATTCTTATGACACATACTTTTAGAGTACTATTTTATGGAAAATGTAACATAGCATACTATTATATGGAAAATGTGAATAACTTGGGAAAAAGCAAGACAGGAATGCGAGAACCCTGCTTCTCTGAAATACTTCCTGCCTACATGTATATACTCTTTTTAATGTGTTTAGTTTGTTAAAATAACAATTTTCTGCTTATATTTAATCCAAAAATTAATTTGTCTTGGGTTAACTATAACATTCCACAAACTAAAACAACTTGATTTTTTCTAAATAAAGCTCTCAAGTAATAATCTATTTTTTCTAATGTAAGCTATTTCAAATAAAACCCCAGAAATATAACATATATCAGGAACTTAATATGTTCCATGTGTGGTTTGCATAGGTGTATTTGTGCACATATGTGTATATCTGTGTGCTGTTTTATTAAAACTGGAAGAAATTGCACAAGAGCTTCTTCATAGAGCCATGTAATTAGGGAAACACAGACTTACTCGAGTTCACTGGATATACAGTTGTGTCTCTAGCCCTCTAATTACTAGCAAACTGCACCACACATACTTTAGTGACTAGACAACAGGTTATTAGCAAACACCACAAGTTTAAAAATTTTTTAAAAAGGATTATTTTTCACCTTTGGATAAACATCAAAGAAAACACAACAAAATACAAATAGAAGACGCGGAGGTATATGTTAATTTTTTGGAATGGTTTTTCTCCAGAGGACAAAGGAACTCAATTCATATTCTAAGCAGAGCACACATTTTAGGAACAGCTAGAAGCTGATTACTCTTCTGCAATTTCATTTTAATTATATACTGCCATTAAGCATCATACTAAATAATATTCTAACATTTCAGTCTATAGATCAGATATGAATCCAAGGGTTTCCACCATCCAAGTGTTGAGAGATTCGATTTAGGAGTCCAGTAGCTTTTCACAACACTCCCTTTTCTTCCCTGAGTCTTGTATGTACAGAGGCACAGGCGCACACACCATGGACACACAAAACTGAATGTGCCACCTGGTGCCCGTGTTGCACGCACACAAGTTCAAATGCTGAGTGTGATGAGGAGAACAACTGGGATGGAGCCTTGGGTTTTGTTTTTGTTTTGGCACTGACACTACCAGCCTTGAAATACAATATTCTACACAATGACATTGCAAAGTAACAAGAACTCCACATCCCACGCCTCTTGTGGCGTATCGTAAACGGAAACTTGGATAATCAAAGTGATTTGCAAAACATTACACAGATATTGAGGCATCAATATCAGTATGATTAAAATTCAACATCATGAATGACTCACATTATTTCTAGAGATATCAATTAATCCTTCTGTAAAAGTAAAAGTTTAAACAAGATTGCTTCCTAGATACATCTACCACAAAAGCTTATTAAACCTTCAAATGAAAAATATAGCTGCATGGGAAAATAAGAAAGACGGGCAATAGAATTAACTGACTCAATCTCTCAGGCCTTAAAAACACTCATATTAAACACTTTTTGTTTTGGTTTGGTTTGGTTTTGAGACTGTCTTGTTCTTCAGTTCAGATTGGTCCTAAACTCACTCTGTCAGTCAGGCTGGCCTCCATCTTTAGCCTTAGTCATTTTACTATTGTTGAGCAAAATACTCAACACTTTCAACTTCAGTGAAAAGGGGTTACTTGGCTCACGGTTTTAGTGCCAGTCAGTCCATAGATGGATCCATGACCACCTGGCAGAAGAAAGCTTTTACTCACATGAGAGTCAAAATGGAGAGAGGAAAGGGAGAAGTTGGGGACAGAATTCACTATCTCAGGCCAACCCCAATGACTTCCTCTTTTAAATAAGTCTCATCTCTGAGCAGCATAGTCAACTATGAGCTCATTGATGAAAAAGATTAAATGATGAGTAGAGAAATCCAAGATCCAGTAATCTTTAAAAGCCCACTCTCAAGACAAGACTTTTGGAAGACATTTTATATCTGAACCATCACAAAACATGTCTGCATATATGTAGTTGGGAGAGGCTTGTCCTTCCTAGCTGTTGTTGTTATTTGGAAGTTTATAGAATATAAAATCTGTAGAGGTTTATCTTTTTTGGCTCCCTCTACATAATATAACATGAGCTTAGGATATATAAGCTTCAGACAAACCATTTTCAGAAGACATATCTCCATTTGGTCATACATACAATTTTACATAAAAAGGAAGTTAATATTAGTGCATATTTATTTATGTAAGGCAAATCTATTCAAGTTTTGTTCAAAATATTTTGTCATCAGAATTTTATAGTGCGACCTTTAAGGGAAGATGAAAGTCTTCATTTGCTTATAAGTTGTCTGAGTCCAGAGTAGGTATTAAGACAACCACAAATTTTGCATTGTTTTGTAAGATTGAAATGCTAGCCTCCGGTTAATTAGCTATTTTACATGCTACACAGGGTTTTAGATCCCTGAAAAGAATCAGTGACTTTATCTGTAAAATTGGATAATAAAATAACCATTAGTACTTATTATGAGGCAAACCAAGGTTATATACAAAATATGCGTAAGATAATGCCTTTCCATCCTGAAATAGGAATGAAATTTTAAATTATTACTACTTTCATCAATTTCTATGTGCTACACCTTGAGTAAAATGTAAGCCTTCAAAAAATAATTTCTCTTTTGACTCAATTTGCTTTTTAACTAAAATCTATAATGGGGTTATAAAATATAACACATTGGACAAAAAATAACTTCCAGAAACTAGTGCTAACAAAATTTCAAGATACATGCACTTTTAGAAGGCATATGATATACTTTAGAAAAATAGCAAAAGGCAAAACACAAGAATAAAGAATAAATGTGAGAAGCCCATTATTAATTAGCTGTTAACTATTTCCACCAAAGATAATTATTTGCTTTAGAAATGAAATATTATTGATTAAAATATTCTGTTTTCTGAATTAAAAATATCTGTGCACGATGGCAGATTTCATGTCATTTTTGTATTTTGTTATTATTAGAAGGGACAATATTAAGTTATAAAGTTATAAGGGCAACAATGATAAAACAATAGCTATAAGCTGACTAAAGAATTTCATGTACATGTACTCAAATTTAAATTGATAAGATGACTGATCACCTTAATAAAATAAATTAAAACAGCTAAGAGCATAAAATTGAGACAATTTTGTACCAACACTGGAAATAGATGATCTGATGTGTATTATTTAGTATTATAAATGATGTTAACTGTAAGATCTACCTCGTAAGAATCCTGGTTCAATGCAATTCCACTTGTATAAAAATAAATGAATAAAAACTCTTGTTTTTATTTTTTAAAAAAGTCCACTGTTTTCATTTATGTATAGATTAAATGCTGGATGGAAAAAATTGGCCAGCAGTAGAATTTCAGAAAGTGAATAATTAGTACTCTTACATTTCCAGGAAAGCTGGGTGAAGCAAAATATTAAAGTAGCTATGAGCTTGGAGGTAGACGAGCATATTAGCGCACTGATCGTGTGTCAGATAGAAATGTGACACTTCTGGACAGCTCCAGAGAGGGGCTGCACTCTGCGGAAGGAGGTAAACGCAGCCACTGCAGCCACACTGTGCAGCTCTACGATGCTCAAGTCGCAGCAGACATTAGTAAGTCACTAGCAACTCTCACATGCTTGTCATAACCTTTGTGTCACGATTGCAGTGAAGAGAGAACAGAAGACAAAGACCTTCAGGGAGAGGACGTCAGAGCCAGCCTGTCAGGGATTGGCAGGCCCAGATTTGATCTGCCTCTCTTCCTCAGAGCTCCTGAGAGGCTTGTGTCAATCTCACTTGGGCCAAAGTTTTCAAACAAAGTACCTAATTTGGGATGTGTCAGAAGGCAATCAAGTTGTCACCAGCTCATCTTGTGGGCATTTGGGCTTTCTGCTAATCATGCTAATTTGAAAAGCCAAATTTTAATCATTGTGCTTACATTAACCTCTATAAAACTGGAATGTAAATTTTGCCTTTTAAAGTGGTAAGTAAGCATAAGACATCTCTGAAAGTACCTCTAAAGTAAGTACCTTAAAGTAAAATCTATTCTTAGGTACTGCAAACGTGCATCTGACTCAGTGGTGCTCTGGGAATGACTAATGGGTACTTACCTGTGGTCTGCTCAGTCACATGGTGATAATGAAGAACAGGATTAAGAGGAGGGAATCCCAGGACACCATGTAATGCTTTTGAACTAAAGAGGTTTCAGTTGAATAACTTTACTAAAACTTCATTGATGCTAACTCTAATAAAAAGTTAGCATGTAATAACTACCAAGAGATTTTCAAAATATAAATAAAAAGATTAATCCTGCAAATATCTCTGCTGTTGAAATTGTTTACTTGCTCCTTTGGGTACCTGAAATTGGGTTGATATTCAGGTTAAGATGAGTTAGCCATTCTAACTCATGTCTTATCAGCTACATGTTTTCTTTTCTTCCTGATTAGTTATTTACTTGTTTGTTTGTTTGTTTTGTAGTAGTGACTAAATCCAGGGCTTTGGATGCCCAACTTTGTATTTCTACTTTATTTTGAGACAGACTCTAAATTTCACAAGCTGTGCTCAAAGGTGCTACCCTCTGGTCTCGGATTTTTTAGAAATTAGAGGTGTGAGCTACAACACTCAGCATCAAAACATCTTCATGTTTTTGAACACAGCTTTATGCAGAGTCTGCATGGAGAATAAAGACAAGCTCTCAAACCCGGACCCACAGAAAGACAACAGCACCTGTTTCACCTTGAGCACTGGACAGCACTGTACACAGGATGCTCAAGATTTTAAAGACAGCAATTTTAAAATTTATTTATTTTTCTACAACTGAATAATATGCATTCAAATGTTTCCACTTAAAAGGAGACATGAGTATATAAAGAGTTTGAAAAATTATGTATCTGATAAACCTGATCTAATTATAGTACTAATTTATGATTTCAAGGATTTCTTATGCCCTTAACTGGACACAAATATGTTATTTGAAGTCTGTGCCAGCAAATTTTAAAATGTATAGATGTGTGCACCTACATAGGTATGTAGACATAAATATCCATCTACATTTGTATTTTAATTACATTATTTAATAAATACAAATATGCAGAAATACAGTGCACTCTTCAAATCTTATTTCTCATATTTTAGATTCAGCTGATGTGGGCCATTATCTCTATAGATGGTCGATGGGCTGAAGTGTCTTCTGATTCTTTTATGCTGCCATTTGATTGGCTCTATCTGTCTGAAGCTGGCTTACTCCATCAACCTCAAGGACGGATGAATAGCAGTAGAGGATTCTGTATGCTTGCTGCGTATGTCCCATTAGGATGAGCTTAGTCAAGTACACACAGGCAAGAAAGCCAGGAAATGTAGTTTCTGGCTGAAATCCCACAGACTCTACTAAAACAAGTTTAGAAGGGGATAAAGAATACTGGAAAAGTTAGCAAGTTTTGCCATTTGAAAACTTTATATCGTATTTTCCAATTTATTTTTTAAGTTGACAAAGCTTCTGTATTTTACTGTGTGCATCATGCTGTTTTAATATAACACTGGAAGGGTTTATTCATCCAATTAATGTACACATTATCTCACATATCTTGTTATCATTTGTAGGGAGAACACTTACAGCTGTCATCAGCAATTTTTGATGATATGATGCGTTACCGTTAACTCTAGTCACCGTATTGTACAATGTGCCCCTGGTAGTTATTCTTTCTATTAAACTGACATTCTGGTCACTTTTGATCAAACATTTAATCAACATTTTTATCAATACTTCTGATCAAGAACTCCTCAACTTTCTACCTCCCATGGTCCTTGATAATTACCATTTTCCTTTCTGTTTTATTTTTCAAATGTAACAAGGGCATCTGTCTGTCCGTGTCACACTTCTTTCACTTGTCATGTGGTCCTCCAGAGTTTGCCACATTGTCAGAATGTAATAGATGACTGGTATATCATAGGCTGTGCGTTTGTCATATTTACCCTATGCACCATGTTTCTGCATTCATTTATTTATCCCTCCATCTGGTAAGGACACTTAGGTAGTTTCTATATTTTGGCTATTATGAATAAACGGCTAAAAACGTTGGAGTACAGATATAGCTTCAAGATATAGATCGCATTTCCCTTGGATGTATGCCCCTAAGATGGGCAGCTTTATTTCACTGTAACAAAATGCCTGAGCAAATAAATTTAAAACAAGGAAAGGTTTATTTTGACTCATCATTTCAGAGGTTTCGGTCCATTGTCACGTGGTTCTACTGCATTTTACCCATGACAGATGGTACATCATCCCGGGAGCTTGTTGCAAAAAAAAGAAGAAAAAAAGCTTACTTTATGAAAGTAGTCAAGTAAAAAGTGGGAGAAGAGGGCTCCTATTTTCAATGTCTTCTTCAAGGACATATCTGCATCGATTTAACTGCGATTCACTTTTCCTCCAAATGGTTGACCCCATCACAACAGTGCCACAGGCAGAGAAAAAAAAATTTCGATTCCCATGCCTTCTGGGAATGTTTGCATCCAAACTATAACAGCCCTACAGTGAGAAAGATTGCGAACAGTAGGATCAATTTTATTTGCTTAAAAAATCCATACTGTTTTTTAATAGTAACTATATTAATTTACATTCTCATCAACAATGTGTGAAGACCCTCCGTCCACATTTTCTCCAGGTTTTCCTAATTTGAAAAGAAAATGTGTACGTACTTTGATGTCGAAAGGTCCTTGAACCCTGCCACTTCTTGACAATAATTCTGTTTAACATTAATCTGATGAGAATCTTCCCCATTCTGCAATCTCCTGCTTTACAGAGTCACAGCAGGATGAATGCCAATCAACCAGATGTGCTCCACGGTCTAGGATGGTCGCAGCAATCAGTGGCAGTGTTGCCCGCATTTTTAAGAGAAAACAGTAAATTATTCTTTAATATTATATGACAACCAAAACTCTCCAGGTAATTATTAATCAAGAGCAGGTTGCATTTTGATAATAAGAAGAAAATGAACGTTTTTTTCTTTAACTCAAACAATATTAGTAAGCCTGTAGAATACAATTGAAACTTTCATATGTAGTCATTCCATTTTGTTCTAATGAATGAATACAAGATTCTTACATTAATCCATTATCAAGATTGCTTCCTAGATCTGCTTCTATCACCTGTAGAAATAAATTTCTCTATAGTTGAGAGGCCTCAGTCCTTACTAATATATAACCGATCAAATAGCAGAGTCAAAGAAGCAAAGCTAATTTTCCAAAGGATGGGGATATAAATGTGTTAATGTATATATGTCTACAAAGCAAATTGAAAGGCAATCCATGAAATAGGTAGCTGGGAAGAAATAGTAGAAATGGGGATACTGTCAAGGATCAAATTTCATTCAGTTACTCTTTAAGTCACATAGTCCTCACATTCATTCTTGATTCTAGATATGAAGAATTCAGCAGAGACAAAATGATGTTTGTGTTGATGGAACTTGTATTCTAGAAAAAAAAAGATGGCCTGCAAACACAGAACTACAATTTGATGAATATTATAAAGAAGATGCACATTGATCATTCAATCAAGCACCCAGTCTGCCCTGAAGATATGGACCAAGTGAGATCTACGTTAACACATCAATCATAAAGCAATCATACTTAAATGAGGATGCAGTGGTTGGGGGTAAGAGATCCAGGAAGGAAGAATATCCTCATTCAGTGTCAGGATGTCTAAAGAACAAATGCTCATAAAATGGATTAAAATAAGCACCATTTGCCTGAATCAAACACAAATATGGGTCTAGGGAGGAGCCAGAGATGAATTTCAAGAGTTGAACAGAAATGAAATGTGAGATTTCCGAAGCAGTTGCTTGAATAAAATGGGTTCGTAGAGTATAAACATTGCAAAATATTCGTATAGCTTTCAATACGCACTTTGAATTATGCACATCTGCCATGCTTAGGTTCTTAAGACTATCTTCGTGGGTTTTTTTCCTTCGTAGGGTGCCAGAAATGGAAGTGAGTATGTCTTTTCTCTTAGGAGATCTCAGTCACACCTTACTGGACATAACCTTGCCTTTATTCTTCCTTGCTCTAGAATAACTTTACTATATCATAGTTGTCTTTCTTTCTAAATTCTCCTTGAATTAGGTAGTAATAATACTTTATTTTACCTGACCTGGTTAACAACAATTAAGCTTCTGTGGACATCGTTGGAAATCTCACATTGTTAAATAGAAGTTGAACATCTGGTTCCCATATGAAACTGCAAGTTGAATAAGCATTTCTTTTTCAAACATTCATGGAATTAATAAGTAAAAAAGAGTTACTCTTCTAAGAAAAACTCTTTCTTAATATCATCAAGAATATTTAAGTGAATATTCCCCATTTGACTATCCGATGCTCAGATTAGTATTTTCTGAGTAGTATGGTTTGACTTCCCTCCATGTACAGCTGCAGAACTTAGAAGTTTATGTAACTATTCTGTCTGAAACTTTTGCTAAGGCTTTTCTTTTTTTTTCCATGTCAGTATCTAACTCTACATTACAGACAAGTAGCCTTACAAGGGCTATATGCAGTATGTGACAAGTGTCTGCAGTATATGCAAACACGAATAAAATTAGCTTTCATTCCTCACAGGAGTCATTAAATAGTAGATATGAACAATATAAATTACTTCTTGTCATCTTTCTCCATTTGATCAGTTGAAAGATCCCTTTGCCGCATGTGGAAAAAAGGAAAAGCACTGGAAATATGACACCCCTTTATGTTCAATTTGAAGATTTGTTCAGTTTCATATTCACACGATTCTACTGTCTGATGGTTTTTCTTCTCAAAATGAGATTCCTTTGATAGTCAGGCATCTTATATGCTATTCCTCCAGGCTAAGATCTCTATTTTCACTGCTTCCTTTGGAAAATTAGAATTTCTGTCTTTTACAATATTAAGCAGAGACTTTTTAAAAAGTGCTTATGATTTGACAAAAAGTACATTAACTGTGAAAACTGACAAGAATTTGTGCATGTGGTTGACTGCAAGAAGTAGCAGAGCCTCTATTACTAACACGTTGCTTTTTATTATAAAATATAACTCCTATTAGTTTTGGGCTACAGCCAAGTCTCTTCTCAGAGTTTAAAAAGGAGTTACCTTGATAAGATTTGACTTAAATTACATCTTTATCTACATTATGAACACAAAAGAACCCTTTCTGCATTAAAGCAGCAATAAAAGACTGATTTATTATCCTAAGGCAAAGAAATTCAGAGATAAATAAATCAAACGACAGCACTTTACCTAGTTTCTCCCCCATGAAGTGTATGAAAAATGGGGGGGGGGGGGGGGAGAATGAAAATGATAGCAAATATTCTGCCTAGAAAATATAGGTATTACATGGATATATTCTTAAATGTTTTCAGTTTGATTAATTTCAAAAAGATAATTAGTAATAAGAAAATTGTCCTCTCAGAGTTACAATATAATGTGTGGTGATCCTGGACCCATAATAATGGTGATATGCTGTCCTTCTTTTATTATTATTATTATTTTCTTTCTTTACTCTTTTTTTTAATTGGAAGAATGTTCCAGATTTGTAGCTAGCTCACATACTTCATAATCTTAAATATCACCTGAAAAATTTACTTGAGAGTTAAAATTTATTTTGCCAGTTAAATGATCTAATTTTTTTTCCAAGTCTTCAAGCACAAAGGATCTATGTAAGAAATAGTACTTGTACAAATAACAGGGAAAGAGATAAGCACGTTCACATTAAAAACAAAAACTAAATCAGGGTCAAGAGCCACTCGAATACTAGCAAGTTAAAGAAAAAAATCTACGCTCTCAAAGATCTATAAATGCACCAATGGAATGATAACTGGTAAGTGTGGAAAGCTAGCACAGGCCCGTGCTCCCTCGGAAGGGTGTTCTGTAAGCTGGAGCAGAATAGACATTTCAGTCACTTTCCCTCTTTGACATCCTATGCTCCTTGGTCTGTCTTCCACTATACAACAGGACAATTATTCTCTATAGAGTGACCAAGGTGGAAACAAGAAATATAATGATTTTACACACTAAAGCCAATATTCTTCATTTTCAATGGATTTGCATGCAACTAAATTGTGCATATTAACAATTCAGTAAATATTTTAAAACAAAAAGGATTAAATATTAAAATATTATAAAACAAAAATAAACTAGGTGTGAAACAATTTATTTTACCTTCAAAAATAGTATAGGCCTGTCCAACATGAGACCAACAAGTTTTTGTCCTTATTTAATTTTAATATTTTGGTAAACACATTTTAAAGGAAGTTTTACTACTTGTATACAGCAACAATTTTGTATATTTTATATGTGAGCCAAAACAAACCCTCTTCCCCAAAAAAAGTGAGAGGAAAAAAATGGCATGCTATCGGTTGGATACACAGGGTTTAGAAGATGATTTCTTGGTGAATATTCTACAAGAAAGCTCATTGCAATTTAAAAGTGCTTAAAGAGTTTCATAAGCAATAGAATATTTTTAATTTTAATGCAGTTTCTATGCCTTATTAAAATTAATGCAATAAAAGTTATTATTTTATTTTATCTGTCAAAACTACTACAGTGTAGTAACACTACAATCTATATGACTATGTGAAACTTAATATACTTATACCAAGATATATAGAATATATATGTATATATAAAGTGCTTGTTTACATTAAATTGGAATACCATGCTTGTAATTTGCTATTAGCTACTTTTTATTCTTTGTAAATACAATGTTAAGTCAATGAAAAAATACAAACTAATGTCAGTCTCTAATACTACTGCTTCCAATGAAAATGTACATTTTAATTAACATACAACAAAGGAACTGATTACTACTGGACTCAAATTCTCATTGCAGAGACTAGGACTGACATTTGTTTTGCTTGTTTTTAACCAGCACACAAAGATTCCTTCCCATCTTTACATGAAATCAATAGTTTTTACTCACGCAAAGAAATATAAAACAAAGAGAACATCTGAAGTGAAAGATAATTTTTAATGATAAAATTCCACTCAGAATTTTGAAGAGTATATTATAGACAGAAGTTTTGATTCCTTTGGTTTGTTTGAATCAGAGCTGAAATCAGACCCAGCTTCCAACTGTAACTCAGGGTTCTGAGCAAGGCACTTTAGGGCTGTATGGTTACATGCCTTATGCTCTGCTCATACCAGTAAAAAAGTAGATTTAACCAAGAAAAATCTTAATGGTAAACCATCTCTCTTGCCATTAAAGTTTTGATATAACCTCATGAAGGATTCTGCCTTCATTCCTGCTACATAACATGGGTGTTATGAAGACAGAGCCTGAACAACATAGAAGTAAAATTGAGTTATTGTCTTCAAACATGTTCCAATAATTATAATTATAATAAACACTGCTTCAAGGAAAAATTTCTCAATATTATCAAACAGATGAAAGAGTCTGTATTGGATTCAAGACTGCATTTGCCTTTTGGCATACAACAGATATAATGAAGTTTACCAGCCATCAGCTTAATTGATTAATAGTCAGGTATACATCAAATAGCTTAACTAATATGGTTGTTTGAACAACTACATAAGCAATCGGTTGAGAGCAATGTCAAGAAAAATGCAGTCGGGTGGAGATGTAGCTCAGTGGCAGAGGCATGCAAAAATTCTGACTTTGATCTTAGCGCCACATTTATTAATTTTGTGGAAAGATAAACACCCTCAATTATTTTTAATAACTGTGAATTCATAGAAATAGCACTGGGCTTGAAACAGAATAAAGGGTAGACTCCTCTGTTTACCACATCTTAGCTAACTGGCTTCTACTTGTTAGTAGAGCAGGGACAAGAAATTACCTGACTTGTTCTTTACAGAAAGTTTGATGGACTCTCTCAAGTTTAATGTAACCATTGTGCACTGAAAATGTGAATGCATACCGGGGGTGGGGGGGTGGTCAAGTTCAGACCACTGGTGAGGGGTTGGAAAAACCTCTAGGTGTTAAAACAAATTAAACAGAAAACTCTCATCATGTCAATAAACTCCTCTTAAGTAGAATTGAACATTTGGAAAAATACTCCTTGAAAAAATCCAGTTAATCATATGAGTGTAACTTTTTTCAGTCCAGCTGCCACTTGACTGTTTGCCCACCTTCACTCTTTAAGATCAATCCTCCCTCTTACTCTGAAAACCTATATTTGCGATAAATTTTGTTTATGTTCTAAAAGAGAAAGCCAAATCAAGCAACTACTAGTTAATATGGCAGTATATCCAAAGTTTTAAGCCAAAACACGACATCTTTGCCTGGCAAGTTGAGTGAATTGTTAAAAAAAAAATCTTAAAACACAGTAAAATCAATTAGCCTTCAAATTTTTCCACCATCAAAAATCACCATATGCAGATCAAGTTACATATTTCTCTGTGACACACTGTTTCCACAGTCTTCCAAGCCCTATCTTTGTCCAGTGGCAATATATTAATGAATATCTAGTCTAAGAACTGGTTGTGTTCTGTTGAAAGGAATACATGCAATTGGTCACAGAAAGGAAAAAGATCAAGGAACACATACCTCTGGTTCTCTATCAGAGCAGTTTTCATAGCCCAGTTACATGTCCCAAGTGAACGCCACAGGTCTCATCAAATGTCTTCTCTAGTTATTCCTATATCTTTGTCTTATTGGGGGGAAATTAAAATTCATACCATATTGTATAATTCTCTTTGATTTTGCTAAGTTTTGCTGTCTTTGTAAATAATTTTACTGAACTCTTTTCAAATTCCCAGCATGACAATATAATTCATTTCCTGCTGGGAAGCTGACTGATACAAAACCGTAGCATTTACTAATAATCTCACAACTGCAGGGTATGACATCTAAGTTATTTTTTTCTAGCAATAACTGGTGATAAATCTAATTCCATCCCGAGTGTTTTATGCAATCCATATTAGGAACAATACGTATTTTTAGGCATGTGTTTTTATTAGGATCTATTATTCAGTAAATACTCCAAAAACAATCTCTGTGACCTGCAAATAAATAAAGGGAATGATATAGTTCCATAAAGCCATTTATAATATCCCTTCACAAGTTGTCATCGCCAATTTTTCACCAATTTTTAGTGTTAATTCTATGGGAGATAATGAAAACAATATCAGAATAATGGGGGAAAATATCAACACAAAAACCTTAGCCACAGATTACTTTGAAATCTAATGACAACCAAAAGCTATGTTCTATAGAAACTAAAGGTATCTAACATTTCTCTTTCTTTGCTGAATGAGGAATTTGATTTCACAGGTCAATACCTTAGGAAAAATAAATAGAAACATAAATTTCAAAGCACTGATCTCACAATTATTTTTCATATATCTGAGTTACATAGAAAAGCATTTTGTCTCTATTGTTTGTTATTCTGTTCATACTTTGAATGGTTTGAATATGAAACGACAAATAAATGGTCATACAAAGTACCTTTTTTAGAGAGGTGATATTACCAGTACTTGATCTACCCGCTCATCTTGGAAAACTGTTGTTGCAGTTCCATATTTTTACAATACAATGAGCCAAGTTTCTTAAAAACAGAATGTATGCTTTGAAGTGTTTTGTATACAAGAGTTGCCATGCATGTGTACAGCTCTAAATCATAGCTCAATATTTGATGATATTCACAGTTTAAAATTACCCAGTTTCTCGAACTAAAATGCAACATATGCCTTTCTTATAAAAGAATCCAGAATTTTTTCTTGTTTCTGTTATCAAAATTTTACTTCTCTGTGCCTTGCAGGCCAAATATAAAAAGGACAAGAACATGAAATATATATGATTCACTTCTCAATGTAACTAATCAAATTACAAGCAATAGCTTCCAAACTGAGTCAATCTGAGTCACCAAAAATATCAGTATTCACCCAATTTTCTTCTGTGAAAAATGTCATTCTATAGATAGAAGAAACAGTGTCATCAAATCTAGAAAAGCCATTTTTGAAACACAAGCTACACTTACACAAAATTCTCTCCTTTTAAGTCTAGACTGTAAAAGAATTTTTAAAAATTATATGCAGCTGTATATATGTTCCTCATTACATTTAGGACTTCAATAATACAATAAATTATAATAATGACTCATTAAATTTTATTAATGTAAATAGATTATCTAATGTTTCATGAGGTGACTGGTGTTAAAGTAAATTTCAGAGAAACTTAAAACCCCTCAACTTAAGCATGTAAGTTAGAAAAGTGGCTAAAGATTAGATATTGGGCTGCAGATAAAATAAATGGAGTGAGGAGTTATTGATTTGGCAATATTAATTTTATTCAAACATAATTTTAGGTAAGAGCCAGGAAAACTAATTAAAATTTCAACAGTATTGCTGTTGTTCTCTTTAGCCACATCTTTTAAAAATCATTATATGTTGTTTTAGAAAACAGTTATGCACTAGAAAGTCTTAGATACAAGAATAATTTCTATATGTGAACAACAATGTGTTCAGTAGGAAAAACGAATAAATACTTTTTATGTAAGTGAAATAACAAGACTGATTCTGGTGACATGTAATTTTAATGCAGTTCCTATACTTGTTTACATGAGTATGAATTGTTTTGTCTTATTTGAATTTCTTGGTCAAGAAATGATGCATCTAATGTGTTTATATGGTAATTAAGAAGCATTTTTTTCTATCTCCATAGTACCTGCATGATTTACATTAAAGCTTTTCCTGATCGTAAAGGAGAGACTTGGATTAGATTATGTCAGAAGCACCTTCTGATTAAACACACAGAAAATAAGAATTGGTTGTTTTTGAGTGAATTTTGTTAAAATAGCTAAGACTTTATTTTTTCGACAGTTGTCTGAATTCATACAATTTGCTAAGTATAGCTCCTCAGCAAAGCAGAAAAGAAAACACAACAGAGAAATATTTTCTCCTTACTGCCATATGCTGTGTTTGTTTGTGCTTATTTTGAATGTTTGTGTCTTTTGTTTTTTCTTTCAGAGTCACTCGTCACCAGAGACTGTAATTTTTATTTTCAATAAGTAACAAATTGTCATTAAATTCAATTTGGTGCCATATTACTCAATCAAGTGAGTCATTGAGAAAAGAAAGGAAAAGGAGGCACAGACAGTGACATGTAGCTCCTATCCACGTGTTTATACTAAATACCTGAATTAATTTTCAACAGAGACAAAATTTGCGTGTAATCTGGAGGTGCTTTTTTGCTAAATTTTGGGGAATTTTTTTTAAATATAACATGCTTTATTCCTGTGTCTTTTATCCATTATCTATAATAAATTCTAGATGGCCTCCTCTTCCTACATTCATTATTTATTGAACATACAGTGAAGATGTATTTTCTAGTTGGGGTTTTGCAAGACAGTATGGTATGAGGAATGAAAAAACTTTCTTCGTCCAGATCCGGTTGCCTCAAGAGGTAGGAATATTCACCGAGGTAGCGGATGCACTAAGCTAATTAAGGTTCAAAAGGAAGACAGAATTTTTTTTGTAACAGTACTAAGAGTGAGAGGGGAGGGAAAAGTGGTCAAAAGGCGATACATCCAGGGGTAAATTCAATTTAATAATATAAAATCATATTGTCTCACTAATTTTTATTAATGTGTGTAGATTACCTAAAAAATTCAAGAAATGACTGGTATTAAAGTAGCTTTTAGAGAAAATATCATTTTTTTTCCTATTATACAAAAGGAGAAACTCCCAGTCAAGTAGTTTAAACAGCTGTTTCAAGGTCAAAGAGTGACAGATTTGGCCTCAGTAGCCATGCGGCTCCTGAAAATTGTGATGACAACTAGCAAGGTGCATTCTCTTAAGTTTGAGGCTTTTCTTGTTCCGAGAACTCTGGGTAACATCCTCATCTGTACAGCCTTCAGGGTAAGTAGCAGTATAAATTCTACAATTTATTACTGCTTTGGATTTTATTTTGACTTGCATCTTTTTTGTTGTTGTTGTTCACTCAGTATCACATTTGGGAGTCTTACGATTGTGTTGGTTCTGTTTTTATTATAATATTGCATATTATTGCACAAATTTACGACCCTATTGAAAGCCTCAACTCTTTCCAATGTTGAGTTATTATAAATAAATTTGAAATTAAATTCTTATGTCTCTTTCATTGGAGTCATAACACTGAAGAGAAATCCTGTGTTAAAATAAGCACATATTAGGTTTAGCAAATATTGTGAAACATTGTCTCATCATGATTTTACCAATTTAAACTCTATTCAGAATGAGCGAATGATCTCGTTTCTCCATAACCTTGGCAAAACTTGGCATTATCTTTTTTTTTTTTTATTTCAGCCATTCTGGTAGTAAAGTACTACATTATTGTGGTTTTAAATTACTTGTGAACTATACTATTGAGCTCCTTTGAATTTTCATTTTTGTGGTGGGGAGAGGGGAACTCATAAATCAAACTGAGCATGTGTGTGTGTTGTGTCTGTGTTTAATAGGGTCGTTTGGCATTATAATTCATATATTCATATACGGCAGGTCTTTATATATCCTTTTCTTGTTCTTTGGTTCTAGGGATTCATTTCCTTTCCTTGCACATGGGTAGCACGTGTTCTACCACTGAGTTACTCCCGACTCTCGTTATTTGGCCTTGATACATATTTGTCAGAGATTCCTGATCTTTTTTTCTGTTCTGTAGCTTGAACTTTCTTCTCCTTACTGTGTTACTTGATAAGAAGGTCTTCTTTTTAAATTTTTGAGTTGATATATAATTTATGAGATGTTATACAAAATAATTTTATTATTGGTTTGAGTTTGGATTCAGGAAAAGAACAATAAATATCTAGTGTTAAAATAATTATAAACTTAAAACTATTATTTATTTATCATATTTAATGCTCCACAAAGGTAAGAACTATTGCTCCAAAATAGTATTTTAATTTATGGAATTTTAAAATATATGCTTAAGTTCTGTGTACTTTTAGCTTATTTTTCTGACTAGCAAGGTAAATACTAAATTTATTCTATTCAGAAAAAAACTCATCAAAGAAAATGTAAACTTTTAAAAATTTAAATGCCCACCCCACAAATGAAATATATATCAACCTTAACATGCACCAGATACCAAATTATTGTCCTAAGATATAAGTGTCTTCAAGCATAAGTTCAACTTTTAGATTTCTACAATTAAACTCATAAAATGTTATTCTGTAAATTGAAAAGTCAGAAACTGAAACTTACATTGCATTAGTTGTCTTAGATACAAAAAAGAAGCTTTCTAAGTTTGACTCTAAGAGGAAATATATGAAGTAGTATCAGAAATTATAAAATTTATGAAAGAACTATGAATATTGTGGATTATCCTAAATATGCCATAGTCAGAAAAAACATTTTTGAAAAATAGAAATGTTAGCTTTTATGAAAAAAAATTCAATATATAACTTCAATTGGTGTTTTAAAAATTTTTGCAAAATTGAAGCTTTACAGTCTTCCATCTAGACACTTGATTTAAAAATAATTATTAAAGTATCACTTCACAGAATGGTTTTCTCACTGGCATATGACTGTGATGATGGCAGATGGAGAAATGACTAATGAAACTAATGAAAGAATTTCAAGAGTATTTGAATGAAAGATACTTTAAGGTATATAAATATCAATTGTTTTAATACATCCAAAAGCAATCTAAAAGTGGCTGTCTTATCATGCTTTCCTTGAAAAGAATTTCTAATAGGACATTTGCATGATTTTTAAAATGACAAATAGCATTTTTTTTCCCAAGAAAAATGGTTACCATCCATCCACCGCTGTTTACCTAAGTCCATTTACTGGCTACACGACTAAATCAAAGGAGGACATTTAATGTTGTAAATAAGAAAAAGATTTATTCCAAACTAACTTCAAGGAAGCTGGTAGATTTAAATACTTTGAAGTACTTCTTTGCCTTTTACAGATGAGCAAGAGTCTTTAATATAGCACAGACGTAATCAACAGATTTCAAAACCAGAGTTTTGAGTTTAACAAAAGTTTCCTGGGCAAGGCTCACCAAGGTGCTTACTGTAGTCAAAGTTAGCTGCTGGTAAGGACTAGAGCTGATAATTACCTGGAGAAGGAAATCCTTAATGTGAAAGAAAACTCCCTCTCCTCTCCAAGTGGCATAAGTGGAGCTTTGTACCTGGGACTCTGACTCAGATGTAGAAGGAGGAGTTGCCATACACTTTCTGGAAGATTGTATTTGCATACTTTGATTTACTAGGGCCATTTTTATTTCCAAAAGAAAGAAAAAAAAAGGAAGTGCTGTGGTTTGGAGTTTGTGTAGAGCTGCAGAGACCAGGAAAGATAGAAAAGCCATTTCTTTCTAAAAGAAAAAGTAACATTCCAAGTTTAAAATGTCCTATTTTCTGGTTTCATTATAAATGAACATTTTATTGGTTTTATATTTCTTTTAAACATTGATTTAGCCTAATATTGACGAAAGCTGTTTAGCTGTCTATGACATTTCAGATAAAACTTTAAAGAATTTTAAATGAAAATTCATCTAGGGCTTGCAATTTCATTTTAAAATATATTAACCTTTCCTCGATAGCTTGCATTCTTCTATTGTGTGTGATTACTTTGCTTGCAAAAGAGAGAATCAGAGTTACCTCCACTGAAATGTAGAAGAACATTCTAGTAAGTGCAACAATCTTCAATAGAAATTAGTATGATATTTAAGAATGTAAAACTTGCCCAAGGAAATAGTCAAGATAAGAATTAAGAGGATAGGTGGAAATTTTGAAACAAATAAATAGTAAAAAATAAAAATCTAAACTTTGGGTTGAATAGTGTCATACAAATATAGTTCAAAGCAATTCTCACACCAGCCCAAACACATTCTACACAAGGGTAGCAGGAAAAGAAAATGATTTTGTTAGAGATCAAACATTACACCAAAACGTAGTGAGCACCATACATTACCTAGATTAAAAGTGCAGAAAGCAATCTCATTATTTCGATAGCAAAGAACATATGACCCATTATATGCATGCTTTCAAGATAAAATAGTCTTCAGATAAGAGGTCTTGAAAACACCTTTCTTGAGTTTTTGACTCATTGCACCTGAACTTTCTTTGGTACTTGAAATGACTTTCTGGCTTAGCTAAATGATTTTTCCAAACACTATTGTTACCACCAGCATTTAGCACTTCTTCATAACAGGAAGGTGGTTTGCAACTTAATAAAATCACAATTTGGGTTCCTGTCCACACAAACAGGGATTCCCTTTCACTTGATGTTTGCATTTCAAAGACTTGTCCCCTGTGATCTTGAAAAAGATATTCTTGAGACACACAGCTACCTGGCAAAAGGCCACCTGACAAAGATCTATCTCTCCTTCAAAAGGGTTTATATGCATTACAAAGAGATGAGAAAATACTTATAATTATGAGTTTTTCGAAGCTAGAATTCTCTAAGAAAATGGAAGAAAATTTTTCACGCATTTTCAATATGAAATACTAAATCTCTTCTTATTTATTTCAATTTGTCCTTACAAGGCCAACTAAGAATTGTTTTCAGAAAATCAATAAAAGGGAACTATTGTTTGCTTAAATTACAAAATAAGAATGTCATAGCAACTTTATATTCCTTTAATTATTTAATTTATTTAAATTCAACACAGTGTGTTTCCATCTGGGATGCTCTCCTTTTAAATGCCACCAAAATTATTTCATATATTAGCTATTCAAAAATAGCTGTAAGGATTCTAGGATGTTCATGGATCGTTTCAGAAAAGTTGTAAGGACTTGTGGAAAGAATGGAAATAGCCCTTACAATTGCCCATTTCTGAGATCGGAACTGATTAGTATTGGTTCACTTAAATGAACTCGAATTAAGTCTCAGGAATCCTAGAGTAAGATCTCCAGGATTTATTCTGTGTTAAGTGTGCTTCACTGATCAAAGTGAGTTAAGACCTTCAATCGCTAATCAAAGGTAGAGCAACAGTGTACGTTCATAAATCAACTCTCTTCATTGGGCAGAAAAAATGGCAATGCAAGGTACTTAATTGACTTTTTATAGGTGAGACTCACTGGACTTCACAGAACTTTATTGATTGACCAGTGTTCCCCATTTTACTTAATACCTCTGAATTCACCCATCACACATCCTAGAAAGAAATCATAAATCTAGGGCTTAATACAATTAAATATTTTGTGTAGTCAGATAGTTAAAATGGCTTGCTAATTTTTATTATCTCACTATTGGAAATTCTAAAAATTAGTAGCCAAATCTCAAGTGCCAGAATGTGTCTCCAGAATACACATCACTGTTTTTTGAGACAGGGTCTCATTCTATAGTCCAGGCTGGTCCTGAACTCACCACATGGTCTTGGATGTCCTCAAACACACAGTGATCCTTTGGCCTCAGGCTTCCAAGTGCTAGAATTCCAGGTGTGCACCACCATGCCAGACTTAGGTGGTGCTGGGGAATGGAACCCAGCGTTTTGGGCTTGCTTGGCAAGTGCGCCAAATGCTGAGCTGTACCCTCAGCCACCATATTATTACTTTTTGTATAACTAACTTAACTTCAGAAAATATGACCACTGGAAGCATGTGCCAGCCACCTCGCATGCTTCCAGTTTTTAGTTTTATTTAATATTATGTCCTTATATGTGCTTATGTTACATATAAATTACACGTTTATATAAGCTTTCACTGAAAACAACAGAAGTGATTTGAAAAAAGATAATCTTGAAAAAATAAAAGAGATAAAAACACATCAAAATGATTTTCAATGTGTCATCATCGTTCTGAACCTTGTAGTAAGTAATGTTTCAGAACACCATAGCCACTGTAGTGCCTAAGAGAGGATACGGGATAGATTTGCTGAAAGTGATTTAGTTTTAAATGGATGCTCTGCAATTCCTGGTTATCGATGGGATAGCTTGTAACATTATTTTTATTCAACTCTGACCAATGGAAAATTAAAACAACTTTGATCACTTTGGAAATTCTAGGCTTGGCTTTTCATTTGTAACTATCAATTATTTAAAGAATAGTTTAAAAAGGCTCTTGGAGCCTTTTGGGGGGAAAATTACAGTAATTTAGGTAGCAAATGTGAATGATCTCAAGTTGCTAGTTTTATATGCGTTAAAAATGTCTTATAAAACAGTCACATTGCCATCTACTGACAGCTTTTTGTAAAAGAACCAGCATTCTCTCATTAGCCTGTCTAACTATGCACTTAAATAATCTATTATTTGACACATGGCAGTATATAAAAGGCTAAGCATAGAGTATCCACTGCTCAGTGCATCTACTTGAAATAATCTCACCATTCTTCGAAGCCATTTCTAGCTATTCAATGTTTCATTTTTATATACTGCAATTAGATACATTTATTAATGACGTTATTGTATAGTATTTCATAGCTGGTAAAACTGTTTTCAGGAAAGTGACTACGAAGGGTATGTTAATAAATCTGCCCTGCATGTACAGTACCCAGGGCCTTGCTAATAGGATTTTCATAATAACAGCATTTATCTCACAGAACATTTCATAATACCAATCACTATATAACAGCAGTTGTTATTACATTATGTGAGAAATGGGATTTGTGTTCAGGACATGCATTATGACCTGGAATGCAACAGTACAATGGCAACTGAAGCACCTGTGCATAAACCATTTTCATTCCCATCCATTTTCTGTGGGTTTTTTCTACTTCTGTCAGAGCATAAGAGAAACACCTAGTGCTGTTATAAGTAGATCAAGGATTCACATAAGCACTTCCACCGACTAGTAGCTCAAATGCACAACATCCTGGTAAGTAGGAAATGTGATTCCCCAGGAACTGGGAATCAAGCCTTCCCACAGTTTGTATTAATCATTTCACACATTAAGTGCAACTTGCTTCCACTTACTGACATCGAATCATATTTTCATTTATTACTCTACAATATTCCAAGGTATTTTCTCTGCAGATTAATACTTAATTTTTGGTACTATATTTAGACAAAAGAAATATTATGAATACTTGTGTTTTCAGATAATCACATGAAATGCACATTTTAAAAAGTTGATGGAAAAAGAAAACCACAAACTTTTGGTAAAATGCCATACTAATACCTTACAAAATAATAAAATCTGAGGTATGAACTCTAGGTAAATATAAGCAAATAATTTCACTGCTCATAATCTTCACAAATGGAGAAAAATGATTTAAAAATTGCTTAGAATACGTTTAACATTTATTCAGGAAGCACATTATTAACCCACGATTTTACATATTTTGGGCAGAAATCATTCAATGAATGGGAAAACATATGTTACTGCAAGCCATGAACAAAGCCAGTAGAGAACATTGTTATGAATTTTGTCCTAATGGCACTCTTAGATTTATAACAAAATACAATGAACTTGAGGTTCCCTTGAGTGGAGATGCATAATAGCAGATCATTTTGCTCTTAGAGCTCCAGCTAGTTAGAATAAGAAATCATTCAAGAAAAGATTAAGGGCTTAGAGTCTGCTACCATCAACTAAGTCTAAATTAATGTTAGTTTGCTGTAATGTTAAATAGTTTGCTGTATCCCTGACCTTGCAAAATAGGACATTCCTAAGTGATAATTCAGTTATAGAATAATCACTTTAAAATATATGAATGCATATAAAATGTAATCTTACATGTAACAACATGAGAGTGTATATTAATATCAGATATTTAGTAACCAATAGCCACAATTAAAAAATAAACAATATGTAAAGATTTTTAGATTTTTTTGTGTTTCATGAAAGGTACTGAAAAGATGGTAAAGTTGAGCAGAGCAAATATAAAATATTTCTACTAGTAGAACTCATATTAGGTAGCTTTCAAAGTGCTGGACAGAAATACCTGCCAGCTACAGCTTACAGGAAAGGTCTATCTGGCTCAGCGGTTCAGAAGACTCTGTCCATGGTGGAGGTTCCAAGACAGTAACGCTAGGGCAAAAGTTTGCAGGCACAGGCTCATTCACCCACTGAGGACCAAATCAAAAGGGTCATTCGGTTTGGTGAAAAGAAAAACTAACCCTGAAGGTATGGAGGGGTCTCATTTGCCTCAAGTCATGGTACTCTTGTGTCCAGGTGCGCAGCCACTCTTGATAGTAAGGAATAGGCAGGAAGAGGTGGATACAGCGAGACCACACACAGCTCTTGGTCTACTCTCTCGGTTTTCACTTCCAGCTATCTTCAATTTGTTTTCCCTTTCTTGTGGATAGGAAACTGCACACCTCCAGGGGCTGGCATGAGTGTGTTCGTTTTTGTTTGTTGACCTATATAAGTAAACAAAGCAAGGCATATATATATATATATATATATATATATATATATATATATATTATGCACCAGGCAGAAAGAAGTTTAGAGACTCTGCACAGCTCTAAAAGATAAAGTTCCACTTTCCTTTGCCCCTTGCAGAAGGGAGGACCTGAGCAAAGCACCTTAGTTCACAGTGCTTAGGAAGCAGAAGAACGGAGGTAGCACCCCAAAACCAGACATCGTACCCACAGTCAGGCCTCTGTGACCCCCCAAGACATACCCTGAGGTCTGCTTTGCCTGACCTCTCTGTGTCTCCCACCCAAGCCAATCGAGGTGGCAACTAGGTTGAACTGTTATAAATGTATCATTTCATTTCATAGAAACTTGATCATAAAATATTTATTAGGACTACAAATGATTTTTACTCTGTCCTGCTTATTTTATGCAACACACTACTGTGTCTTGAAGTTAAAAGTGATTTCCAGCTGTCTACAGGGTTGCCCAACATTTCGGGCTATGAGGACTAGTTTTGTGGACATTACTTTGTCCACAAAGTGGGTGGGAATGACTTTAGCATCCTCTATCCATCACGCATTAGATTTCCACAAGGCGCATACATCCTTAAGCTCTCTCATGTTCAGTTCACAGGAGGCTCGTAGTTCCTGTCAGAATCTTAAGCCTGTGATCTGACAGGCGTTGCAGCTTGGGTGGTAATGTGAGTGATGGGGAGCCACTGTAAATACCCATGAAGCTTCACTTGCCCATGCCTCATCTCCTACTGTGCCACCTGGCACCGAATAAGAGGCTAAAGACCTATAATGGTCAATGGCCCAGGAATTGGTGACCTTTGTTACATGACTTGACAATAGAAGTGAAAAAAAAAAAACACGAGAAAAATAATTTTAGAAAGTCTTGATATGACTGAAATTTGAACTGGTGGTTCTGAGAGAGAGTTTTGCCTTGGTAAAAGACAGTCTGAGAGTGAAAAATAGTAGTGGCTCTGGAGCCCAATCACCAACATCGTTTTGGAACACAGTGCCTATTCGATTCTTACGGCTACTCAGAACTCTGATTCAGTGTCTTCAGGAGCATAATTAGAAGCTGGACACACAGGCACAGGCCTGTTGTCTTTAGAGGCAGAAGACTGAGGAAGAAAGTTTGTAAGTTTGAGCTCAACTTGGACAATTTATCTACTTAGCCAGATACTGTCTCAAAAATAAAAAATGGAAAAGAGCTGGAGATGTAGTTCAGTGCAAAGATCCTGGGTTCAATCTCCACCAGAAGTTCATAATCACAACAAGCCAAGTATGGAAGTACATGCCTATAACATTAGCTCTCTGAGGGGCTAAGATGGATAATCACAACTAGTGAAAACTTTTGTACACACACACACACACACACACAAGGACTGATGATATAGCTTAATGTGAAGGTCTGGGGTTCAATCCCTAGTACTATAAAAATAAATACATAAATAATAAGTAATAGCACATCATAGGAACTGCATATTGAAGGAAACTCACAGGATGAATTAAGAAATAAATTTGAACACCAACTCCTCCACAGCTCCAAATTTTCTTCACGGAGTACTAGGACATGTCGAGAGTCTGACTCACTTCCCTCTTCTTAGAGTCTTTTATACACTGGAATGGCTCCTCCGTGAGTACTGACAGAATGGCTTATTGTTCTAGGGGAGAATGACGTCATATGTACAAATAACAAGATGTCTGTAAAATCAAATACTGATCTTAAAGAATTTAAAATTAGCCAAATATAACTGAAATGAATAGACAATTCTCAGAACAAATACAAACGATCAACAAATACATGAAAAAATGACCAGGGTTTTTAGCCATTAGAGAATGCCAGTCAAAATGGCATTGAGGCTTCACCTTTCCCTGGTAAGAACGAATATTACCAAGAATATAGAAACAGCAGGTGCTGGCCAGATGTTGGAAGTACACCGAACCCTTTGACACTGTTTGTGGGACTGTAAACTGGTACAATCATTATTGAAATGAATAGGAGACTCCTCAAAAAAAATGGAAAGTAGATATTCTCTTTGATGCTGCTATACCTATTCTGTGTAAAGTCATCATGTAACAGAGACACATGCATAATCATGTTTATAGCAGCACATCCATTGATAGCTAAATATTGTGAGACCCTGGCATGAATATCAACAGATCAAAGCATAAAGAAGATGTGTTATATACGCACAATGGAGGACTGCTATGCCGTAAAGAAAGTTTGAGTGATTTGTATGAAAATGGAGGCACTGTAAGACCATTGAGCTTAGTAAAATGAATCAGACCCAAAAGGTTAAATATCCTGTGTTTTTTCTGCTGTAATAAACTCAAAGTATAAATGAGTTAGTGAGCCAAATAAGAGAGATGGGATGATTGCTTGGGAAAAGAAAAACACAGGAGATAAAAAATTAAAGTGATAAATATCCAAAGTAACAATAAACATTAAATTTCCAATTTTGTTTTCAAAAGATGTCTCAGTTTGAAAAGTCTCTCAGAACAGACAAACAACACAGAAAAACTCACACATAATCTGGCAATTTTAGGCTATGAAAGGAAGAGGTTCCCAAATGGGATGAATGGGTGATAATACAGCTGAGGGCTGTGAGCCACCTCAGAGCCACAGAGAGGTGTAAGGAATTAGGGTTGATGATTGTGTAAAGAGAAAATATCAAAAAACCCACAAGGAAGGTCAAAGGAGCCTGGAGCACTGCTTGCCAAGCACGCTCAAGGATTATTTCGCCATCTGGGGTCAGACCTTCGTTTGACTTTTACTATTAATTAAAGGCTTTTGAAATTATACATTCACTTCTTATTGTTTTGTAAGGATGTACCTAACACTCATTAAAAAGATAACCTACAAATGGTTTCTACGGGTCTGTCATATGTTAGCCCATTCTATATTTAATTGTTGAAATACCTTCAAATAGTGATTTCTTCAAAATGCTTTTGGAGAGAGCTTTATTCCCTTCTTGGCACAATCACTAATAAGTTAATACAACTTTAACAAATGTTCATTCTATATTTTTATAACAGTAATTTTAACTTGTGAAAATCCTATTTTGACACCTGAGAGCCAGAAAATAGTAATTTGTAAAAAATGATATTTAGACACATTTTATGTTTGTACATTGTGCACCATTAGTACTTTTTTTTTTGAAAACAACTATTCTTGTGATCTCTGACCACAGAATGAGAAAGATGTGTGTTTGGCCTAGATGCATGAACTAATTGGGGCAAATTAAGTAAAAGAATTCAATCTCAATTTACTTAAGCAAAGATAGAAATGATGTTTTTAATTTCCATATTATGTTTTGAAGATTAAGTATGAATAGCTTATATAATATGCATGCATGGGTAGATAGACACAATAAAAGTTGGCTACTACAATTTTTACTCAAAAAGTTGCAAAAAAAATCAAACTTAGTTTGAGAACCATTGGGATAACAATGTGGTCTTAGAAACTGCACATTTTTAGAAGAGGAGAGAAAAAAGCACATTGTTTTGGAAATCTCTGTGGCATATTTATATTTTTATTTCATTATGTGCCTTTTGATATCTCATAAGAATAATATTAATCGTGAACTGTTTATTTTTATTTGAACTTTTTGAAACCATTCAGTTACGGGTTATCTGCCAAGAATCAAAAGAAGTTGATATTTGTTATCATTATGTTTTACTGAAACTTAAATGAATTAATTTTTTGATTATCCCAGAAAATTGTCTTTATTTCTCTGATTCGCAAATAGAAAATTGGAAATTGGAAGTATTTATGTCTTACAAAAAGGACAAAATCAACTCCTTAGTAAATAAAAGTAAAGAAGAATAATAACTCAAAAAATAAGCTAAAAGTTGCTTTTGGTTGAGGAAGCTTATTATGTAGATTAAACTTGTCCAAACTGCCATAGCACAGAGGCCTCATAGGGTCCAGGACAGTCTTTAATGCAACCAGAAACAAATTTGTAAAGTTTCTTGAGTCATTATAAGCTTTCTTTGCATGAGTTTTTTGTTTCTTTGTTTCTTTTGTTTTATTTTTGTAACTTGAATGTGTGGTTCTCAGGCATAACCTTTGTAGATGATAAAAGAATAGAATGGCACGGTCCAAAGTGGTCCAGTTTATAGCCTGTTTGTCACATATGACCATGGACAGCTAGTAATAAAGCTCATACAATGTTGTAGCCTTTCTAATATGTGATATTGGGAAACCTTTTTTTTTTTTGCATTATTGAATGTGTGCTGCTTGAGCATTATAGGAGACAGTGACTTTATAGGTGACTTTGTAGGTTACAATGAAACATTTTTTGAAACAAAAGTCAATGGCAATGTAGTGTCATCTCCTAGGCATGCCATATACGGTCATTCTAATTAAAACCTATGTATCAGATGCTACATGCTGTTCGGTTTGGTTCTGGAATGTTCCACAAAATTCTTGTGGATTCAGATGTTATGGATTACCTATGGATTTCACCTGCTATTAGAAGGTAGAGCCTGGTTGGGAGGGACAGGTCACTGAGAATGAGGACTGGAAGACTACACTACACTACTGTCCTGGTGTCCCCCCAGGCCCCGATCCTTCTTCATGTGATATCCTAGACACCAGTGTCTCCCTGGACACTTCGCCTGCGCCTATTACCTGTCAGCCACAAATGGACTGAAACCTCTGCACTGCCCTTCCTTAAGTTGTGGGTGCCGGGCATTGGGTTTCCGCGATGACAAAATAACTAAGATCCAGTTCTCATGGCGCTTGGTCAGTGGTTATCATAATAGGATTCCAGCTTACATACACACTTGAATACCAAAAGAGACATGCATGTATTGTATGATTCAGCAGACACGTAAGGTTTTCTTATTTAAATAATAAACACGGGCTAGTTTTACTTAATGAAATAACAAGTTAAAATAGATTTTTAGAAGATATGGCATGAAAGTATAAAATGTTGTCAAGTACTTTTTTGTTGACGGTATTGTTATAATTATAAAAGCAACAGAATTAATACAAGAAAACTAAATGGTGTCAGTATTTTGGAAGCACAGACACTTAAAGAAAAATTTAATCATGTCTCTTTACCATGTTTTTATGAAAAATACCTTCTCAGTGAAAAACAGCCCTCACTTTGTAATCACACCTTCTTCATGCCAATATTTTTTGGAAACAGAATTATTTTTAAGGATGAAGCACATGAAGAGTAAAATTAGATTTTTTTTTAGAAACTCACCTTACAACTGAGAATTACAACTACTTCCATCCAGCTAGACATTAATGCAGGAGTTTCCCACAGAAGAGTCAAGCTTAAAAATGTTACCTTTTTTCAAAATGTTATAATAAAAAATGCAAGAAAGAAGATTACCATCGACACAGAAGACATTTTATATGTGGCCCAAGACAACTCCTCTGCACTCAATGAATCCCTGATAACCCTGAAAGGTAGAAAACCAGGATGCACTGATAGATAATAATGGAAGGTGAATAAACCATCAGAGAAACTCAGGAAAAGAAGTTCATTTCATAGGTTTGTATTTCCTGCAAATATTTGATCCTTCAGTGCTCAAATACTATAACTGCTCTTTGTTGATTCAAATAGACTTTGATATTTAATTTTAAAATAATTAATCATATGTGTGCAATTAAATGAGATGTTAAACAGTATGTTGAGTTCCTTAAGAGTTGTGATCTGGGTCTCTCATACCAGAGAGACCATTCAATATTTCACCTTCTGCTTCTGACTAACTTCACTAAGTATGATGTTCTCAAGTTTCTTCCATTTGCCTATAAAAGACTCCACGCTGTTGAACTTTATAGATGCATAGTATTCCATTGTGTATAAATACCACAGTTCGTGTATCCACTGGTCTGTTGAAGGGTATTTTGAGAGGAGGGGTGAGGGAGGGACAGAAAGAGAGTAGGAAAGCCCTTGTCACCTTGACAAGATACATATGTGCACAAAATACTCAACTCCATTGTAAACCTTAAATTTTGCATGTATACGTATCAATAAAATAGGGAAAATAATAAAAAATAAAATAAAGTTTATTTAACTGAAAAAAACAGTACGTTGACACCTTTAATAATTCTGAAAAGATACTGCAAATAGTGTCATGTATAGTAGTGAGTGATTATATTTTATTTCTGCATAAACTGGTATAAAAATTTAGTAACTAAAAGTGAAAGCATTAATTAGATGAAAAAACAAAAACAAAACCTCAAAGACCAGCCAAGGACCAAGGTTTAGATCAGCGGTAGAACACTTCACTAGCAGGCACAAGATTCTGCTGGATTATCAAAATAACTAATGCAAACAAAAGAGATAATGAAATTTACATATGAACAGGTGTATGTGGTTGTGCACGTATCTACAGATACATAGATGTCATCTATATGCTTCTACTTAAAGATACATGGAAAACAGATTTGCATTCATGTGACCTATTTGGTCATAAATAGGTTCAAGATGGCCAAGCACGATGGATCAGGGCTCTCAACTTTTTTAAAACATGACCTATGCATTTATGATCATGAAGCAGAAGTCTGCTTTGATTTAGATGCAACGCTAGGTAAAAGAGGAGATCTAACGTCCCTAAACTAAAGTAAACTTTTGGTGTACTAGAAATTTTGGGTGAGAAAGATAGTACCAAACTCAGAATGAGCAATACGGAAATCAAAACCATGTACCTACAAGGGCACAATCTGACCCACCTGCCTATGTTGACTAGAGTTGTTAGCTCATTAACTGAGTAAGCCCTTCAGAGCAAGTGCTGACTGGTAGGAAGGTGAAATGCTCCGAGTGTGGGTGACACTCGAACACTATTTTTTGAAGTTTGTAAATGAGTTTCGCATTCTGTTTCAACAACTCATATTTATACTGTTATTATATCTGAATCATAATTCATTTACATGCCCTCCTTTGTCAAAATAAATTTCAGATTTTAGATAGGAAAAAAGAAATTGCCTGCCGCGAAGAAACAACAAATGTTTAATATTTAATTGGTTATATAATGATAATATCTGTAAGACTAATACCAAATTCAAATATGCTTTTATTGAAAAGTTCTTGAGCTCTCTCTCTCTCTCTCCCCGTCTCTCATTTTCTCTCATGTACTGGACCTAAATTGCCACTTAGAATGTGTGATGAACATACAGACACTTACATGTTGCCTTTTGTTTTATCTAGGAGCAAGTAGATTATACAAATAGGCTTGATTGCTCTGTGATAGGAAATGTGACCATCTGTAACAATTCATATTGTGAACTTATTACACAGATAATTATTATGATTAGTGTTACAATTCAGCAATCAGAAATCTGTGCAGGATCCAAAGGAACGCAGCAGGATAATACTTCATCTAAATGGGCTCAGGAAAAATGCAATTTATTTGACACACTCCACAAGAGAGACGAAATCAATTGGACATATAGCGTAACCATTTTTTCTCCCCTCAGAGTGTTGCACAGGGGCCGGCTCCACGCACGAAAAAGGGCTCGGCACACAGAACTGCGGATATTCCATCTGCATGTGAACAGATCTACCTACGGTGCACTCAGTGGTGCTGGAATTCCCTTAACCTGGACAGGGCAGGCTCCTCTAAAGACAGGTTCCTCATATTAAAACAGGGCACACATTTTATCTCCAAGTGCTATTTTTAAGCCACTCGTTTAGGAAATGAAACCTTCCCTTTCTAACTCTAGTTGGTCTTAAATGCAGCAATTACATTTAGAGAGGAGTATGTGTTTTGCAAGAAAAACACACCCCACTCCCAGAGTTCTTCATGACTGTTTTATGAACTATTGAAAAAACAATGGATTCTAGTATGAGAATTATAAACTTATTTGAGTGTTTTCTTTCATATAATTCTCTTCCGAACCTGAAAGACATGGCATCTTTTTATTATCATGCTGATAAAATTTGTAATTGTTCAATTTCTCAAAAGCTGTTGTGTGTCTTCAGTTAATCCACATCTGCTATATTAAACAAGATATGACAGACGGGAACTTGGTGGGAAGCGGAAAGGGAAGAAGGCAAGGAGCCTTAAAGATGTGCAGGTGGAAACTTGTTATCTGAAACATCTGGACATATTTATTTGATAATTGTTATCCTGAGATAGACACGTGCTCTATTTAAAACTCCCCTGGTGGAATACAAACAATATCAGAAAATGGAACATATTTCCTGCACAAAATGTCAAAATATTAAAATGTTAATTTTTGAAAAACTAATTATGTCATCCTTTAAAAAAAGATTCATTTGTTTTTAATTGTAAAAATGCATTCAAACTTCGATAAAAGTTTTTAAGTGATATAAATTTGAATATTTTCTATTTCTAAGCTGTATGTCAATCATTATATAACATTTGTATGAAAATAGAGAATTTCATTACATGTCACTCTTTTCATTCTATATGTATTTTTTTGCCAGATATTTCTGGAACCACTTATTTAAACTATATATTTGTGAGGAGGGTAATTTTTTATCATGCTAGCCCTTGTCTTTCTTCCCATTTCTTTATATACTATTAATTTTCAAATGCATATAGTGCACTTTTTATAGGTACAAAATTTGTCATACGATAAGTAAGACTACTTCTATACACCTTTGCTTTCTCTGTATATCAACAATAAGTTTGATTTTTTTCTTTTACCTATTGAATTTTGCTCCTTATTTATTTATTTTTAAGTTATACAGTGGTTCCTGAAGAAGTTCCTTATGTCCATAAATCTTGCACCAAAGCCCTGAGCTCCTGTTGTACTTTTTCACAACCCAGATTGCTGAACCCTGGAGTCATTCATTACATTCAACATCTTTCACTGCGTTTTCTATTATTCTTGATTTTCAAATTCACATAAGTATACTGTTCTTTTTTGATTAGTCAATTGTAGGCAATGCAGCGTGGATCTGGAGTGTCTCACAAAGCCTCACCTACAGGTGGACACGATGTAACATTGGGAGATGGGACTTGGCTTGCAGGGAGGAATGTCCGAGGTTTGACCTGGAGGGGTGGGTGCTACTTCCACTGTTGCTCCTGCGCATGGCTCTGTGCTGCCCTGCTACGAGGAGCTTCCTTTCCAGCTCCAGCCCTGCCGTGTGGTTCCACCGTTCCCAGGTGCCCTCTTGTGAATGGAGTGTGACCTTCTAAAGCTGTGCGCTAAAATAAATATTTCCTCCCTGAAGTTGTAGACGTCATGTATTCTGTGACAGCAAAGAGAAAGTAACCGAGAGGGTTGATAAGTATAGACCTCCCAAAGTGGAAAATAGAGCAGATGGACCAGACTTTCGTATCCTGCCTACTCCTTGCCAAAAAATTATTCAGAAACACATGCATTCTCCCAAGCCAGTCCACTTACAGTTTCTTCTAGTAGAATTTTAAAATATTGAAGTTAATTGTCACTGATTTCATTACTATGACTAAGTAAATATTACACATATCTAAGTCAAATCAAATATCCCATGTAGCACAGTAATCATTGCATGGCGTCTTTACTCATGTCTTTGCTCCCTGGAGTTTAATTTTCCATTTGATTTCTTCTCAGCATGGCCACCTTAAGGTCATTCTCAGTGTTCACATATATTCTTAACAAATCAAAATACATTCACATGGTTCAGTTTGCCGCCTACATGTTCATCTATTTACATACTCAGGTGCTATGAATTGAGTGTATAAACCAAATTTTCAGCCATTCTTATATATTTTGAAATGATGGAAAATTAACATATTTAGACCAAATGATCCAATTCTTAACCTTTGCGAGCTTTTATAAGAAGTATACAGCTCAGTAAACTTGATACAGAAAGGAAATAAAGATGCTTGTACCAATAAATGAGTTATTTTGCTCAAGAGAGGTCATCAGTCAAAAGCTTGAAAAAAATCAATGATTCATTCAGCATTTTTCATGATTATAATTAAAACAGTCCATTCATGACATATAGTCTCATATTAAAGACAATATTCTGCCTTCTGTTTCTTTTTTCAAACTGAAACTTTTAAGATACAGATCAGTTTTGAGAGAGAAGCTGAAGGTAAATTAAATAGCAACCCAGAACACGGAGTTCAGAACAGCACAGGTTTTGATTGCTATAAATAAATTTTCTTTTTTAAAAAATCCCACACTATTGTTAGTAACAAAAATCAGAGATTAGCAGAGTAGAAACGCTGCTTCTATATCCAGGATCAAGTCATTTTGAAAGATTTAAGCATGATGAAAATTATTGCAAACCAATTTGGATATGTATGAAATATCTTCTTAGTACAGAGAAGAAAATTCAGCTTTGTAAGAAATGACACTAAGTATACATTTGTGTGTTTTAATATATACCCTAGTTGTGCATGAATCTGTTCAAACTACATGAAATTGTCAATATTTGGCTGTCTTGTGCCTACAAAACAGCACTTTTTCTGACTCAACCTGATATTCTGCGGACTGTATTTTTTCTATAATAAATGTAGAAAGGGCAAGGGAATAAACTGAATCACTATCCAACCTTGACATAATTTGTGCAAACAAAGCTTCATTTAATTTTGCATATTTATTTATATATTTATGGCAAGAAAAATGCCATGCCATAAAATTATAGCTTTAAGTAGCCACAGCGTATTTTGGTGCTCTTACCTACATAGTTGATATTGTTCTTATGAGACTGTCACGTCAACACTTTGGATTTTGCAATATCTAACATAGAACGCTAACATGAATAGCCACCTAAGTAGGTGTCCATCTTATGCTATACATTAGCAACTTCACAAATACCATTTTAAAAAATTATATAGCTTATGGTGAAAAAATTAGGACAATAAAAAAATAAATTCCAAAAACATTTCAATTAAAATTCAGCTATCATTATTTCCTTGATTTCTCTTTTTAATGCACTCCTATCATTTTTCTCAGTGCTTGTGCTATACATTTAATAGACACCTCATCATTTTCTTGTATTGTTTTATATCACAATATGATTGATTTTACTTGCACTAATCTGGGAAATGGAACGCACAGAGAGAACAAGCCTACATGCTGAGAATCGCTTTAGCACAGTATTTGATAGCTTGCAAATCATAATCATATGGTCTCTTACTTTCCAGTAAGTATGAGTCCAGTTTTATAGCAATTTGTGTGTAGCTAGGACTGTGATTTATAGTATCTCATTTAGCTTCCTTTTTTAAGGGATTACATTTAACTGAGAACTCGACCAAAGCCATTTTTAGAATCTTTTCTAAAATTTTATGTAAAAAGAACTAGCTAAAGTTTACTGTTCTAAATTCAAACATAAATATATCAAAAATAATTTTACATTTATACAGGAGATAAAATTAAATATACTACAAGTTTCAAGTGTTTTAAATTCGCTTATATTTAGGTGAACTGACATATCATAAAGTTGTATAATGTTTTCGGGTATAAATCAGTAACTTTTGAGTGCATTTCCAGTTGTGTATCTATAACTGCTATCTAATTTCAGAACATCTACATCTTCCCAAAAAATCTTGTGCCCATGGCTGTAGATGTTCACAATACTAATAAAGAAATTACTTACAATTTGTTCTGAAAACAGAACCAAAATGAAATCTTACATGATTTTCACTGCTTAATAGAAAGCAATTAGTGACCGCAAGCAGTTTTCTTTTGGATACACTTCTGTGTCATCCATACTCAGCAGTCTGACTTCATGCTTGGAAGAAGACCTCTAAGAGATCATATTAACAATGATAACTTTTTCTGAAATTGTACACTGTCTGGACTTCCAGTTTGCCTAAATGTCTCCCTCCTGTATATACAATGAATATGCTCATTGAATGCTGCCATGGCCCCAATTTCTCACCTACTTCTCATTTCCATATCCAATAATTTTGCCATGTAATTTTGCCGGCTCCACAATCCAGTCTTTTAATGGTTATGTGAGGTGCTATAGGTCTACCTGGTTTTAGCAGATATAATACAAACATAGGCATGAAATGACTTTGAAGTTATGGACTAGCTTGCTCTTGCCATCAGCCATTGTCACATAATAAAATAAAATAAAATAAATAAGGTAAGCCTAAGCTATCATTTTCTTCCTAGGGAAAACATTAAATGAGCCATGTGACTCGCAGTCTGTCTATAGATATGTTAGTGAGTCAGTTGAACTGCAGATACGTGAGTAAGCCCGGCCAAAGTCCGGATCAATGACCCAGTGGCCACCTGTAAAAGAGCTCAACCAAGGGCAGACTCCCCTCCCCCACCCACCTCTGAGATGTGAGCAATGAATGGGCATTGATTTATTTGTTCTGAGCTTCTTGAAGTTGTCTGATAAGAGAAATGTGATGCTAGTAGAAAACTCAAGCCATAAACAGCGATGAGAAATAAAAATACTATGACATCATGATTAGATATGTGACAATTTCACAAGCTAAGGACCTCAGTCTATAAATAGAATTTCTTTAATCACCATAATCAAAATCTTTTCCTTAAATCCACAGCAGTTGTAGAGTCTGCTCTTACCACAGATGGAGTGTGCCGGAGAAGAAGGGAGATTTAAGAATTCTCCTAATAGTTCATTGAGGAGAGCAACACTTTTTCTCCCTTAACTTTTACTGGGATCTAATGAACATATTAGCTTGTAGAGCTGAAAGACATCTTGCAGAAGGTGGCAACCACAGAACCAAAGAAGTTTTAAGATAAGTGAATATTGATTTGTTATTTTAAAGAATAACTGGTCATATAAGTGGCTAATTAAATGTTCAGAGTGTCTCAGAAAGTTCTAGAGCATTAATTGCAAATTTGTGAGTTTTAATATGAATCATATGAGGAGAAAGAGAATCGTCATAGTGCCAGCCAGCAATTTTTGGATGCAGATTTTGTATAGCCAGAGTAGGCTAGCTGGAAGCAGAAAACCTAAAGCCATAAGGCACTGAGCACCAAGGTGATGATACAAGGTCTATCAGGGAGTAAAGACAAAAGAAGGCAAAACTAGCACAATCATGAAATGAGGAGGTTATTAAGGCAAGATTTAAGTGCTGAAGAGAACCTGGAGCCAAAGAACAATAATGTCTGGAGGGTAATGTTCTGGGCTATGGAACAAAAATTCCTTGAAATAATGTGGTTTCCTTAAAAATTTGCTTGAAATAATGTGGTTTCCTTTACAGGATTCTAAGTTCTTGATACGGCTGGTTGAAAATCGCAGAGTCAAGCCAAACTGTTTTGTTGAATAACATCAGGGACCTGTGCATAAAATTAAGAACCTTGACCCCCGCACCTTTGGAGGAGACTTATATGTTGAACTCTACTGGGCAAGGTCCTCAAATATGGTCCTATGTGTATATAGGGTCTGTGATCCCAGATAAAACATGTTTTGACAGCAATAATAGAAAATAATGGAAAAACTAATACTATCATTCAACTACAATATGCATTAAATAAATTCCTGTAAGTCGGTTGGGAAATCTCGACTGTAGCACTGTGTTCCAAGGTGCAGAGCCCTGCTTCCAGATTAACCTTATGCCCAATAAACTATTTTATAACTACATGATAAGTATGCCTTAGTCACATCTTCTGTGCTGACACATAATATTCAATACCTACAACTTAAGTGAGAAAAGGTTTATTTTAGCTAACAATTTTAGAAGGTCACAATCAATTCATCCATGGATGACTGGCAATAGTAGAAACACACGAGAGAGGCCTATTTAAAGAGAATCGGCTAGAGCATGGTAAACAGAGGCAGAGCGTAAGATCTTCCAGGTCACATCCCAGTGATTCACTTCATCTCTGTCAAGACCCTGTGATCTACTCTCTCCAACCAGGGCCCACCTCTTAACAGGACAGGAAATCAATGGATTAACCCCCATGATTTAATTGGTTTCCAAACATGAGGCCTTTGGGTATATTCCAGATGCAGCCTGTAACAGAATAAGTAACTCTGTTGCCTTGTGTCCTTGGCTCTAGTCAACACATAATGCTGCATCAAAGATGTGCTCCTGTGCTCCGGAAGGAATGTGTAACAATAAGCACGTAGACTACAAAATACTGTGAATGCGACATTTTTTCTAGTAATTGTTGTCTTTTTAGCATCTATTAGGGTATAGTACTGTAAATAACGTACCAGTTTTGTTCCAGAAATAAGAACACTAACCTCCTAATTTATTTTCTTCTCGAAAGATCTAGTCAAATAATCTATTATAATGAAAATAAAAATTTATGGTTACAGAGAAAATTCAGTCAAGACGAGCAGGTAAATAGTTGGGAAGATGCATTTTTAAACTTACTGCTCTGGAAAACATTTTTGAGGTATAAATATTTTGACATAAATTGAACAAACATAATGAGGAATAGCATTCTAGTCAGAAGACAGAGTAAGCCCGAAGACTGTCAGCAGGGACATATGTGGTGAGCTTGAAGAATAAACACCTTAAAATCAGACAAGAATTAAATATCCAATTATATATCTAATTATCTGATAAAACTCCCAATGATCTCTAAGCACAATTTTCTACTTTGAAAGGAATGACAAGACAAAAGATATTTCAACACTAAAGCACATAGCCAAATTGAAATTATCTGTCTTTTTTCAAACAGCTATTTTCATTTTGTGCTTTAAAGAAACAGCTCTCCTACCAAGTACCCCCACATTCAGATCCCATCTTTGTCTAAACTCATTATTCTGTCACTCTGATATAAATTAATTCCACCACCCAAACACTTGTGGTGATGAAATCTTCAATGCCATCTCATAGAAGAATTATTCCATAAATACAGGCTTTAGATTCTGTAGCAGCAATTAACTTCTTGAGTTGGCATGTTCTTGTGTATTTTAATGTACATATACTAACATATGGCTTTACAAAAATGCCTATTTCTCTCATATAACTAATTCCAAATTTCTCCAAAATTTATGAGGATGTTACTAAAGAAAGAATGAAACCAAATTAACAATTGCTAAGAAAATAATCTACTTTGAGACTCAAGGAAAAAGGTCCTTGAATCTTAATAATTATAAATTGAAAGAAATGGCAACTCAAAGTTAACAGAACTTGCCTCCTATGACACTCTTAACAAAGATAAGAGAAAACCACAGAAGACATTTAGTAGGAAGTCAGCAAGAGATAGAAATGATGTCATGGACAATCTCAAGGTTAGAGACTTAAGAACAACCTTAAAACCTTTATGTGAACACAAATTGTTAAAAGTTTAAAGCAAATCAATAGTAGAGTATGCCCATTAAAGACAAAGTAATTTTAAACTAGAAAATAATTTGTGTTCTTTGCACCATGACCTGTTCAATTTGAACAGACCAATAGCCAAATCTAATACATCAAGAAAGCCTTCTGTCCCTAAAAAGAAGAAAAGAGATTTTTTTAAATTAAAATTACGTTCGAGCAGTCAAATTAGTTCTATTTTTTGGTAAGACATAACAGACAAGTCTATATCTCTTCTTTTTACAAACTGACATTGAAACAACAGATAACTGGAAAATTAAAATCAACAAAGTGCAGAATGAATTCGCTGAACTGTGAAATTTGAGAAAACTAAGTCGACTTAATTTCTTCTAACTGCTAACAAAAACACCTAATACACTCTTATTCATAAATAATAGAGATTTCTAAACCACGTTTTTGGAGACTGGGAATCCAAAATCAAGAGGGTAGAAATTTGGGGATTCAGGGAGGGCTTGCTCTCCAGAGATTCTGGCTTCTGTGTGACCTCAGATGGTAGAAGGGTCAAAATAGCTCTGTCAATACACTTGTGTAAGGATTCTAAGTCCATGAGTGATGGAGACACTATCATGACGTAGTTGATTACCAAAGATCCCAACTCTTAACACTGTCGTTGGAGATCAACCTTAACCATGTGAATTTTTGGTCATGTAAGTGTTGAGCCTATAGCAACAAACACCAGTCATTCAGGGGCGCATAGATATTGCAGTGTAGAATAGATAGTTGGGAAAAAATCACTAATTATAAGGATTATTTAACACAAGCTTCAAGAAAAAGAAACAATTTGAAACAGTAATATACATGGGTTCTTTGTTTTCATAGTTTTCCACTGGGCCATACATCATCTAAGTTATTGTTTCAAATAAAAATTTCTTACCACTAAATAAAAATTTATCTGAACTTTATATCTTGAAAATCTGTTTTTAGTAAGTCTGGAAAGAATCCAGATACATGCATGTAGAAGGGACTTATAAAGGATACTCTTTGTCATGAATTACTGCCTTTTTTTTAAAGAGTCTCACTCTGTTATATAGCCCAGGCTGGTCCTGAACTCACTATGCAGCCCAGGCTACCTAGCCTTGGACTCACAGAAGTCTTTCTACCTCAGCCTCCCAAGTACAAGGATTAGAAGCAAGCACAACCACACCAGTAGTTATATGGTGCTGGAGAATTGAACCCATAGCTTTGCGCTTGCTCAGCAAGAGCCTTATCTGCTGCGCCATTCCTCCAGCCCCGCGTTTACAACTGGTCATTACTTCCAGACTCCCGTCTTGAGGTGAATCAATCAGTGATTTACTGAGAACTATGTGATTATTGGTGAGATTGTAAGCTAAATAACATATTTAACAAATTTAATTTTTTTGTTAAAATGCTTTATGTTCAAAGGGATTTTATAAAAATATTCATTCTGGTCATTTTTGTATGGCCTAAAAAAATCCTGTATTTATTCCTATGTACAAAAGTGGAATAGTTCCAACAATTTAATATAATAAAATTAAAGTGATTCTGATTTTTGGTCTCAGAATACATTATAGATATTAGCAATCTCAGAACACAATTTTTTTTCCTTTATTAAATAAAGAACTTTTCACTTTTTACTTAAAGGAAGCACATTATGACTTCTCTTTGAACTTTGGGATCATTATTGAAATAAAAGACAATTGAACACAACCTATTATAACACATAGTTTATTCAATAAAAAGAGGACTACTAAGCAAATAACATGTAGGTATCTCAAACAACATTGAAAAAAACAAATTAAAGCTGAGTGTGGTGGCGCACGCCTGTAATCCCAGCACTAGGGAGGCTGAGACAGGAGGATTGCCATGAGTCTAAGGCCAGCCTGGGCTCTGAAGTGAATTCAGGACCAGCCTGGACCACAGAGCGAGACCCTGTCTCAAAAAAAATATATTGACAATATTTCATTATGCTATTTAGAATGATATATAATCAAAACCATGTGACTTGCTTACTTATAAATTTTTCCTTTAATGTATTCTGAAATAATTTTAGACACTGCGGTCCAAATTACTAGAAGCAGAGAAAGTCAAACCACGAATAAGGGGGAGCTAATGTGCAATTTCTTTAGAGATAAAGATAGCAGATTTCCTGGAGAAATCATTTGGAGATGTCGATCTATCTATCTACCTATGTATAATTCATGTGAGAATTTTATTTTCTAAATAACCATGAATTTGATCAAAAAAGCAAAATATTTTAAGTATGGAGATAATTATTTACGTATCAGAGAATAGCACAATTTTATTTATTTTGACATTTGTCAAATAAAAAGTAACTCTAGAAAAAAGTCTTTTAAAAATAACATTTCTGTATTAATGGATTCGTTTAAGACATAGTCTAATAACACACATAATGATGGAAGTGGATTTTAATGGGAAGAGAAATTGATAACCACTTTAGTTTACACCATAATGAAAAATTGAGTATAAATACTCTCCTCTCTGTTCATTCCAAAAATATGCACATCCATAGAATATATCAACATCAAACCACTTCAGGTCAATAATCTACTTGAATGATAGAGGACATTGGGACACAACGTTGAGTAATTGTCATTATAGATAAGATTTAAAAATCCTATGGTTTTTCATTAATTATCAATAGGAATTAATAGAACTTCAATTTGCATTTTAACGTTAAGTAATTCTTACCCTCTTTTACCTGTTGTTCACAGAACTCAAAGATAATTTGGAAAAAGAGTTACTAATCTGAATTGGGTGGGAAATTCTAAACTAGCCTTTGCCTCATTTTTTCTGCAGATATGTCTGTCACAGCTGTGAGTAAACAAATCAAAGATTTATAAAATCATTTCCACGCTGTTCTTTTTTTTGTCAATTCTCCCAAAATTCCCCCTCAACACATACACAAAATTGGTTTACTGGAACGTTATTCAGATTTGGATTTAATTTACTAATTCAGAAAATAAAATGTTATAACCTTTAATTTGGAAATATTATGGATGTTAGGTTTATTGAAAGATTCTTCAATATGAAAATTTGAGATGTGTGAGAATGCCACTTCTAATAGAAGATTCCTCTCTGACATGTTCCTTAGGACCATGCCTCTCCAGGATGACAATGTATTTAAGTTATTGAGAGTGTGATTTCAACCTACATTACTACCCAAGACCTGTCTTTCTCCAATTCAGTATATGAAGGAAAGGGCCTGCGCACTCATATTTCTGGCAAGTTCCAAGTCATGATTATGCATTGATACAAAAACCCAACTTTGAGAATAATTGGCTTAAGATATAATCCTATTAATTTGTCAGCTAAAATTACATGCATCTGGCTAATGAAAAGCAGCTTATTCTGATTTAGACTGTGTTTGTGTTTCTAGAACCAGTTGTAAGAAATATCGACATATAGTTTCATACAAAGTTACTAAAGAATAACAATTTTAGTTCATTCTAAGCCCAGAAGGAAATCCTCTCACAAATAATAATAATAATAACAACAACAACTTTAGTTTGAGGAGAAACTTTACACTATTAATCCCTCATACAAAATAATATAAACCTGTAAATGTTACCAGTGCTCTTTTATAGAAAGGCAAGGCGATATTTTAGATTAACAAATTTTTAGTTTTTAACGTTCTGTGTATTTTTAACTTCAAATAAAATCTTACCTAAGATAGGCTCCAGCAGTTGTCCACGTACATCACTTAAAGTGATTCACAGGCTGAAGATTTGCAGAGGTTAAGCATTTTGATTAATTTCTAATTATCTCTACCCACGTTCTAAAGGAAATGATCAATATTAGTATTCAGAGAGGACAGGCTCAGATCCAGTAGCCGAGGCACAACATGCACAATTGATTTCTGACAATTCAGCTCAGTTACCTCACTGGAAAAACAAAAATTCTGGTATTCAGTCACAACTCACTAGAAAGTTCTTTTCTTTTTTACTGGAGAAAGTAAACCTTTCGCCATTGAACTTTTTTTTTATTATTTTACTATGAAAGAGAGAGTTTTGAGTCACCCAATTCAGTGATTAGCATTAAAATTATTACTCGATGCAATGAAAGACAATCTCAAACATATGTGTTGAATTTTAAGGAAATCACCAATTTCCCTTGTAGATTGTTTTTTTTTCTAACAAAATTGGTATACTTAAAGCAGGATTGGAAAGGGTTTTTTAAAAAAAAAAAAACTGAAATACAATTACTTTTAAATAACTTTTAATTTGGTTCTCTTGGCAATTCAGAGCATCTGTTTTGGGATGTAGTTGTATCAAATCTTATCTCAGGGACTGAGGAAAATGGGAGCAAACAACTGTGTAATATATATATTTTTTCTTGGTGGGGAAAGGTGCACTTTTTTGTAAGACAAATAAAATCATCCTAGGCAATATTTTATACCTGTAACTCTTCAAAATAAAAAATGAGATGCCACAAAAATTCCTTGTAAATCATTTGAATTTAATATTTTTGCAAGATGGTGACTTAGATTTTTAATATATAGCATATATATATGTAAACATATAAGATATATGCAACACATAACAGTATGAATATTTTCTGGCATCACATAGAACTCCAAACAAAAAAAAATGAGAGAACAGAAATAATAGGTAATAAAATGTGTAAAATGTTAAACTCAAAATTAATGATGTGTTCCATGAGGTGATGAAGTCACCACAGTCTGTTGTGCATATCTACAGGAAAGAGCCCCAGCACTGTGGCAGGCACAACTTCTGCAATGTCTCCCCAGCACTTACAGCTAGTCATGTTATCTTAGCTGAAACTTCCAGAGTTTGCTGCTGCTGTTTCCATCATTCCCCTGCTTCCTCTCTCCCCAAGTAACATCTGGTAACTCAGGAGGCGAAAGTGCAACTTCTTTATCACTAATGGCAGTTTTTGAGCTATGTCTTGTGTCTTCGCTACAGTGACCACGTAACTGTCAACCATTCTTAGAGAATATTTCTCACATCTTTTCAGTAACTTGTCAAAAGGCTGCAGGGGAGACAGTTGCTTTGGTTGACAAGGTCCATTGTAGATAACCTTCACCTTGACTCATGCATGACCTTAATTATGACTCAAAACATCTGGTTTCCAACATGGATAGAGATCATCCATGCTCCCATGGCCACTGTGGCTGCTTCCTACTTAAAATTCAGACATCTCTTCCCAGTGCAACATAATTCCAGCAGAATTCTGAAGGACTAGTCTCCATTCTTTTTTTTTTTCAAGGCAAACACATGACTATTTTCTCTGTGTTAGATAAGCATTGTACAATTTACTTACTGATACATAGCGCTTTGCCCTAAAATTTACCCTAAAACGAGAAGCACTGCAGTGGTGCATACAGCTCAGTGGAAGTGTTTGCCTAGCATGAAGAAGGCAGTGAGTTAGATTCCCAGCTAATCCTAAACACAAACAATAATAGCAAAAGAAACAAACAAATATTTATTATCTCATGTAATGCCAGTAAGTCAGGAATTTAGAAGAAGCTTAACTGTAGGTCACAGGTGACTGGTCTTTTACAAGGCTGCAAATACGCTATCTGCAGAGGCTTACCTGAGATTGGAGTGTGTGCTGACAAGCTCTTTCCTGTATGACCAGGATGGAAAGTGAAGTGTTTTATATAACAGATCTGCCGAGTGACAAGCTATCGGTACTATTGAATTACCACCTAGAAGGAGCTTTAAAAAATCTAGAAACAAATTACGCAAACCATGAATCTCAGAAAAGGAAGATTATTTTGTGTGTACGGGGAGTATAGGTGGAATTGGTGACTAAAATTTGTGGGGTTTTTTATTTTTTTATATTGAGACAGTCTTACTAAATTGTTAAGTTGCCCACAATTGCAACTCTTCTACCTCAGACTCTCTGTGCTGAGTTACAGGTATTGGCCACCAGGCAGGTCTAGGAGGTGAGGATCTTTAGGGACCATCTTTGAATCTAGCTCACACATCATTCAAACACCATTTTCTGATATTAATATGTGCAGTTGCTAGATACAATTAATCTAGAAACAGACGTGCAGACTGAAGAGTGAAAAAGCAAGAGGAAATACTAACACAAAAAGAAAAAAAAAAGAACTTCCATGTGTGAAAGGGAAAGAGATGAATCATTACATTTTGACTCATAAAATGGTCAAAAAGACGTTTGAACAACAGATCCACAAATACCAATAAAGGGGCACATGAACACACACACACACACACACACACACATGAAAACCGGCTTTCTCAAGCTGAGATATATACACTATGCACCTCCCTTCTGCGTTCCCATCACATTATTAATAGAGATTAATTTTAAGAGGCTTTTGCTTCAGGCTTTAAAATAACTTATCCCAAATTTTAGAGCAGTAAATAGCAGACATAATCAGAATCCATATTGCTTACCGCTCACCTCTGTCAGCATGCCACTGCCTTCAGCTGTAAAACTGACTGACATGATTCCACATGGAAAAAGGTATGAAAGCCAAAATATAAAGAGAAACCACCTGACTAAAAATTCAAAATACACAAGAGGAAAAAAATTTGGATGAACATAATTCTGCCTAACACTTATTGAAACAAGCCAAGACACTAACAGTATTTGATTTCAATGCCGGTGTCTATTTATGCCGTGTTACAAGGGTCTGCTCATTTTATCACTTTCTTACACAAGGTCACCTGCAGAGGCAAGGAGTGAAATTGTCTTTCCTCGTGGCCATGAACCAGGTAGAGGTGGAGTGTCCTAACACCCTTTTGTCCTACCATCCCGACGCTCCGGGGGCGTCTCCCTGGGGATGGTGAGAGGAGCAGTACTCCTAACAGAGAGACAAAGCCCCTGAACTGTAGTTCTCTCCTCAGCCGCGCAAGGAGAAAGCGAGTGTTGGTGGCATCCAGCGTCACAAGCCCTACAAAGTATCAGACGCCCCAGCGTGTCCTACCCACCCCCAACATGGCTGTCTGAATTTAAATGGGGAAACGTAGGAGCCGGGGAGACGTGAGGAAGTGGGGAAGGAAAGGAGCGCTGTGCGGCTGTGCTGGTAGCAGGACCTGGGCAGTAGGCGCTGCAGGCAGGGACACGCGAACCCTAGGGAGCAGGAGAACTACAGTCGGGACCGTCCTGAGCAACTCTTGTTCCTCCCTCAGCCCCAGTAGCACCGTTGTCCAGCAGGCCAAGATTTAATAGGCTCCGCCCACAGCCCCCTATTTACTGTTCTGCTTTATTTTGTCAAGTTGAGGTAGCTCTAGCAAATGCCAGTTACGAATACTCAGTGATCATAGTAGTAAATATATCAGTTAGGTACATGTTCTTTAGCGTACCATGTACAGAAGCAAAAATCTTGACTCAACCTCTTTGCGGTATGACTCAACAGGTTTCTCATTCTAAATCTTACTTTCCTTAACTGTTAGTTTCCTTAACTGTAACATGTAAAGTTGATTTCAAATACAGTTGCCTTGTAGAGTTGTGATAAAATGTAAGTTAAATAATTTCTAAGAGTTTTATAAGCACCATCTTATTTTAATCTGTACAACACTTCATGAACAAATGTCTACACAAGAGCAAACTGACAGCGAAATGGGCTAAATCTCCCGGTATTGCAGAACCAGTAGATTAAAAGTTGATGTGAAGCTCATGTAGACTTATTTCTGAAACATGTACCTTGTCTGGCAAAGAATAAATGTTTAAATATTTGAAGATGTCATTATTGAGATGAAAGACAGAAAATTGAATAAAACCACTATGAAATGTTTGCTCAAAGTAATTACTATTATCGCTGTTCTCATAATGATAATTCCAGTATATAATTAAGACCTTTGCATATTTTGTCTCATTCAGTCTCCAAATATCCTTAATGGTACTATTTTCCCATATTGAAGATAAGCCTACTCAGGAATGACTTACTTATGGTCATATAGTAAGTGAGTTGAAGAGATAAAAATATAAACTATGCTCCTATGACTGCAGAACCTGCCTGTTAGATAGAGTACAGCATGTCCTCTGCAACCACTTGAATCGGAATCTCATTCAGATTCTAACTTTATCCTCATGTTTCTGTGAGTATGTAGATATGTGCATATTCAAATAGCTTTATTCATATTAAAATATTCTAAAGTTGTATTGATGGCCTACTTAATGTTTTCATGAAGTTTCTTCTTCTAGCATTCTCAGGTTTCCTACAATATTTGAACTATTATAATTACATTTATTGATGAAATATTTTATATAGTAATGTTCTATTATAAAAAATGGCATTTGTCTATGATTGGACACTTGACTTAGCTTGTAGTTTTTTGTCTACCATAAACAGACCCACAATAAAGTTTATAGATAGATAGATAGATAGATAGATAGATGATAGGTGTTATTAAATTATTTCTAAGTTAAATTTTCAGAGAGAAATTAAGGACACAAAAATTGCAGGACTTGTTACACACACTTGTGCAAAGGTGATCCGGAACTGTCACAACCTTATCTGATACTTACACAGAGAGAAATACCAACCAGATAAGTCTGAAAAAATATTTTGTTTTAGTTCATCATATGCATATGTACATGTCTATATCTGGACATTACTGCAATAGACACTGGAGTACACATGGCTTGAGAGTTCACATGAATGATGGGTTACCATGTTCCTACAATCAGTCCACACCCTGGGTCCCAGCAGCATATGGAAATGGATTGCCAAGTCTTTTCTGTAATCAGAAGCCACTTACGAGTACACCTAACTGACCTTGACGTCGACAGGGAACACTCAACCTTGGTCTCATTAGCATCATGCATAACCAATGGAGCTAATGTTCCAACTAATGCATCACAGCAGGTACTTAATACGTTCTTGTTTACCATTCAAGGTCCTTTGCGCAATTCCGCATGCAACATTCTTTTCTGCTCCTGAGTCCCCAACAAATCTTGCAAGCACTTATTCTTTTTTCCAGATTGAAAAAAAAAAAAAACCTCTCTCAAATCTTTTCATTTGGAGAGTGAAAAACAAGCAAATTTTATTTTCCCAGGGTCAACTGAGCCATTATTTATCTGGTTATGAGATTTATCTATCTTTCTGACTTTTTAATTTTTTAATAAAATTTGTATGTATTTAAGGTACATAGTTTGATATTTTGGTATACACAGTGAATAATTCCTACATTTCAGGAAATTATAATAGCCACCTCTTCATGTAGCTATCATTCTCTCTCATGCTTTTTTAAATCATAAAGATACTTGAGATCTTTCATCAAATTTTCATTACAACTCATAGTATCATTCACTATTGTCATAAAATCATACATTACATATCTAGACATATATGTCGCACACAACTGCAACTTTTTTTCTGCCAATTTTCCCCACTTCCTCAAACTCACTAACCACAGTTTTATTCCATGCATTGTGGATTTGAAATTTTTAGATTCCACATAGAGGTACAACTATGAATTGACTCCCACCATGGTTGAGTTTATTTTAATGGGTATAGTGTCAGGTATTATAGAAGGTTAATCTTATTTTATTAATTCAGTCACATGAGTAAAACATGAATGCAGTTTAAAGGGAAACTATACATTAAGTTTAATATGGTATCTTTAATATGATGCAGTCATTTTGAGTTGTTAAGTAAATATATATGTAATTCTTTAAGTGGAAGAAAAAAAACAGTGTGTGTTCTTTTGTGTCCTAGTCATCTATGTATAAGCCCCAGGCTTTACTTATGATAAAATTAACTGCAAGACAAAGTTTATCTTACCCATGATGGAATAAATCAAGAACAATCTATTACAAAGAGTTATTCTCTTCTCCTTTAATTTTAATTTATAAAATACTTATTAAGGAGCTGTTATGAGGCAGATGCTTGTTCTAGGAGCTAATAGAACAAAGTTAAATAAGACATTTCACCTTCCTTTAGAAGTCTATGGGTAGAAAAATACACCAAAATATCAGTGTATCACTTCAATCCATTTAAGGGAGTGCTAAGATACAGGTCTGATCAACACTTGGCAAATGTTTCCAGTATATTTCCTATTGCTTTTATAGCACCAACATTTCTGTTTTCTTCAGTGTAAGAAACAATACAGATTTCACTAGTTTTTGTCAAGTTCTCTTGGTTTTTGGGGTAAGCATATGAGAACGTCAATATTAAAATTCTACTTTCTCATAATGATGTTAATGAGATAATATTCATTAACTTGCTTTGAACTACAGCAAAAATAAGTTGTTTTTCTTAAAGGAATTTCTTGTTTTGATCTAGCACCCTGACACTTTGATCTGCCCTTACTTTGAAGATCTTGCTGAAAGGAAGTTTCAGATATATTCAGTAAAAAATATTTACATAAAAGACCCAGAATCCCAAAATGAAGATGTAGCATTGCAGTGTAAAGAAGAAAAAAAAAAGTTTTTTTTAACCTTATTCATGCTTTCCCAGACAACGATGACAATCTAAGATTTGGTCTTCCCAAAAGTATACAGAAGTTCTTTTCTGATATATAACCATTATTAACTAAAAATCTTTTAATCTGCTAACAGCTTCTAAAATATGTGTCAAGGGGTAATTACATATATGCGCTTTTGGTAGCTTCCTATACAACTTAATTTTGAAATATTTTGTTTATATTAAACATTTTATATATATACGCTATTCATAATGGTTACAGTGAACTTGGGTATTTTGTACACAAGACATTGCGTCGACATTCCAATCCCTTCCCCTTCCTGTTTTTGGCCCTCTATCCCTCGCTATACCCCGAATTACCTCTATCGCACCCATTTGGCTCTATAAATTGCCTACATCATGGGTTTTTCCTACTAGAAAAACCATGTGATAGTAAGGTAAAAGCAAAGTTTTACAATTGTGAGTTCGAACGTTCCCTTGTTTACTCTATGAAAAATGTGATCAGTTGAGTACTTTTCATGGTTTTGAGAAAAGCATAGCTATTGTGTCTCTGTATGCTCTTGCTGTATTTTTTTAAATGTGATAAACCTGCTTTTATTGAAGGAAGTTTTATCTAAGTGCCAGAGATCACAGGTATCTATTGCAGAAGCTTCCCAGACAGCCCCTCAAAGAAATAAAAGCTCACACAGAAAACTTTCATCATTCATTTTTTTCACATTATACATGCATTTATTTATAGCCCTGATCTTAACGAATACACTAAATTTTGGTTTGCATGGCAATTTGTTTCACTAAATCATAACCTGAAATCTCGCATAATGCTGACATGAATCATATTAACGATAAATGAATGTATATTCGTGGTCATCCCTGGATATTAAAATAGCAAATATAATAAATATAAAGATAGAAACGTTCTTCTTTTACTCCCCATCGTGTTGGAATATCAAAGGTCATGATTTCAAAAAAAAGAGGGCAATCTCAACATACACTGTGGTACTACTAAATTACAACATAAACTAACAAGCACTAAGTTCCACAGAGAAAAGTTTTAAGGTTTCTCTCAGCGAACAAGCAGTGCTCATTATTCTTTGAATTAGGACTTTGCGTCTGCCGTTTTCACCAAGATTTAGTTGTAATTTATGAAAGCAAAGGGGAAGTACGTTACTACATCAGGATTTGATGGAAATTACACTGTTTTATAGCGGTGATAAACTTAAGTCAAAGAGTCCAACATTCCTGAAATTGATTTTTATGAAATGAACAGATGGTGAACCATATAAAATACTTACAGAATAAATAGTGTAATGTGTAGAAATACTCCACTACGTTATTTGCAAAAGGAAGATAAACACTTTTGAGATCATTATCCACATATAGAACAAATATTTATTAGCCCTACTCTGCGCATAAATGCTATTTTAATTGCTAGAATTAAAGTATGTGGTGGGATTCCACGAAGAGTAATTGTTTCGTGAATGTTTAAAATTTTGTCAGATTGGTGCAGGGATTGATGATACAATGCTGAAAATTAGATATTTACAGGAACGTTCTAAATTCTAAGAGGAGATTACACAGTGATATACAAGCTACTGTGTGAAAATGAGTCTAAATTTAAAAAAAAAAACAGAATTTAGGAGTTAAAAACATTTTTTACTCCAATTTGTTTCAAAATTAAATAAGACGTCAAGCTTCTGGTTGTGATTTTGCTGAGAAATGAGACTTTGTTTACTTTCCTTTTTTTCTCCCCTTTTTTGTGTATGAACACATACGCTGGCCTTATGTCTCAGTGTAGGGTATGCCAAGACACCTACAGGACAGCACACAAGTAGATGTGTAGCTAGAATATAACACTGAAATGACCCCTTGAGTTAACATTGAGCCTCTCCTTCCTCAGAACTAATCTCAATCAATTTCTCAGTATTTTTTTTGCTCTACAACATATTTAGCATTTATTCAGAGAATTTATTTTTTCTTTAAAGATTGCTATTTTGTGCCTGTTTTGCTTACTTATTTATGGTAAAATTTTTAAGTATCTTAACTTATTTTTATTGCTTTCTGTTGTGATATTTACTATAAAAATGTACAGAATAACATTTTGGAATATTGAAATGTTTCCCATATCCCGGATGTATTTAAATATTTGAAAGACTAAATTCTAGTTCCAAATGTAAAATATAAACAGCAACTCGCCAAATAATAATTCTACACTATCTATATTTTCTACTGCATTGTGTACCCAATAACTAGTATATTTAATAAACTGGTTTTAATGACCGAACAAACCAATAAATTAAGTTTTAAAAATTGACTATATGTCAATTAAACTTTTACAAGGAAAAAAATGTATCCCTTTAACTTCAAAATAATCATGTTTCATTGTATTAGTTCATTCAACAAAATTGGTTATAGTGACATCAGTGAAGTTGGATCATTTTATAAAATCATGTAAAATTTTCTAAGCTTGTAGCAGACTCTGACTTTAACTAAGCATTGAAAAGATAACTGAAAAGAGTATCAAGATAATGTCTTTAAATGCAAAGCTGTTGAGATATAAGTTTATTTTCTTTGAAATCATGGAAGCATCTTTAAAAACTGAAATGAATTGCCTCTATAAAAATATTACTTTATGTATTCATGAAGGAAGGATTTTGCCCCTGAAATGGTAACACAAAGGAGCAACCCTTTGTAAGCCTAGCATTTATTTGAACTAAAGTGCTACACTTACATTGTACAGAGATTTCACCTTTTTATTTGATCCTACGTGCATACCTGAAGATGGTTTTGTACACAATACTTTCCTTACTAGGAAACGGTAGCAAAGAATGAATGGCTAAGGTGAAATTCTGGGTCAAGATGGAATCTGAAAACAAATACTTATACCTTCATCTTGGAGAAGTCAAGCAAATCTTCAGCAAACTAGAACTTTTGTCATAGAAAAAATGAATTGGATTCATAAGTCATTAGTTAGGTAAAATACCCTAGTTTTTTAAATTTTATAAAGTCTTATTTCTAATTCTTCTTAAGGTTACATAAATACGGATAACTTGATATTTGGAATCAACATATTTTAATCTATCTGTTATATGAAATCTATACAACAGATATACTAACATATAACACAGATAATAGATAACAAACATAAATAATATTATATATAAAAGCTTGATAGCTCACTTATTGTTAAATGATATCCCATTGCGTAACTTACACGGTTTGTGCGTTCACTCTACCTACTGAAGGATATTTTTATGCTCTGAATGTGTTTTGTCCCCAGAATTTCAGGTGCGGGAAGCTTAGTCCCCAGGACAGTGGTTTAGATTGGTGGAGTTGATGTGACACAATTTTCACGAGGCAGAGTCTAACGGAAAGTGCTAAGCCATGACGCTGCACCCTCATAAATGGCATGCCCTTGAAGGTTTGATGCTGAGCGAATGAGGTCTTCCTAGAGGCAGTTTGTTACGAAAGAAAGCCAACCGCCGGACTCAGTTCTCCCGCATATGTCTGTTTCTTGGTCCACTTTTTCACTATGTTCTGATGCACAAAGGAGTCTCTTGCAAGGACGTTGGAAGTCTTTGGACCTTCCAGCTGCTGATATTATGAACCCATTAAATCTCTTTCATGTAAAATGCCTTGCCTTAGGTATTCAGTTATAGTAACATAAGACAAATGAATACATTGAGCACTTCTAGGTAAGGGCAACTTTGAATAAAGCACTCATGTGTAGGCTTATATGTAAATATAAGTTTTAAACCAATTGAGAAAATTACCTACAGATGAGACTGATGCTTCCCATGACGATTTTTTTGGTAAGAAATTGCCAACCTGTCTTCTGAGAAGAACATACAATCATTCTTCTATCACTGAAAGAATTAACCTATTCTTTCTCTGTCTGACATCCCATTTATACATTAAATTTCGTAACTGGCCCACATTTGTGGATATTCAGTTATGGTTTCTTATTTAATTTTGTTCTTTATTTTCAACTCTTAAGTGATGTATCTATAGACTTATTTGAAATTCAATGATTTTGTCCATTGGTGATGTATACTCTGTTGATGAACCCAACAAAGCAACTTGCCAATTTTTATCCATTCGTTTTGAATCCTGTTTTTTTTTTTTTTAAATTCTTTCTGAGGCTTTCCATCTGTCCACATTATCCACTTGCTTGGGTACATGGTTTGCTTTTTCTATTAGAATCCTTAATATAGTAATCAGTTATTAAATATCTTTTCTACTAATTCTAATAACTGAGTCTGGCTCTGATTCTTATTTTAACTCTTAGGGTTTTTTTTTTTTTTCCTTCTTCTTTTTCTTGCCTTTTGTCACCATTTTCATTTGTTGTCATTGTTGTTGTTGTTGAAATCCAGCTAGAACTTTTCTTAAGTGACATAAACTGAGAGAGGTAGTTAGGTTTTCAGAGAGAACATTTACTACCAAGTTTCATGACAAATGAAGGACAAAAATCTAACTTTATTTCTTAAAAAAAGAAAGAAAGAAAAAACTGGCTCCATATGAAAAGCCACCACAGAAAAGTAGGGTAATACAGAGGAAAAATTAGAAAAAAAGTTGTTACCAAATTCCTAGCTTGCACAATCTTTCCTTGCCCAGTTCTTGGGAGCTGTTGATCATTTTTCTTACCAGAAAGTATTACAGACCCTTTCCTAGATAAATTTCTGACATGAGGAGCTCTTCACTGACACATACAGACAGCTTCCATTAAGCTTTCTCTATTCTTCAGTAAAATTGCATGCTTCCTTATTCAGTAGTATGCCTGGCCATCAGTTTCTTTGTCGATATCATACTGCAAAATTCCCAGCACTTATTTCATCTACATTACAATCTGATGCAAAATTCCTTTGGCAAAGTCTTTTAGACCTGTGCATTCGTGTATTTCATCCATTCTCCATATCCCTAGTCCTTAGTCCTAAAATTGCTGTCCCTCCTCTTCTCTTTAATCTTTTTTCTTGGAAGTCTTGTTGCATCCTCTATTTATAGTTTCTTTTACTAATTTGCTTTTCATAGTTTCACAAACAATTTGGTGCTGACTTTCAAATAATCTCGTAGGTGTATCTGCTGAATAATATTCTCTTTAATATTTAAAAGTTCTTTACATCTCTGCACTGAGGTTTTCTCTGTGTGTTATTTTTATCAGTAGAGTGAGATCATGAATTATTTGTCTTTCTGAGATGGAAGTTTTCGTTTATCACAAAGTCTTTGTTTATTCATACTGACACAAATAGCAGGGTTTTTTTTCATCATGGTGGAATGCTACTCCATTCTGTGTGGCACCGTATTTTGTTTGTTCTTTCATCAGTCGATGTCTATTTATGTTAATTTTATTTTTTAATAATGTTGCCACAGATAGGGGTGTACAGGTGTGTCTTTGGTATGTTTATTTGCTTTCTTTTGTATTTATAGGCCCAGTGGTGAGATTATGGGATCATATAGTACTTCCATTTATAATTTATTGAAAAATCTTCATACCGTATTCCATAATGGCTATGCCAATTCAGTCTCATTTGTGATACAAAAACGTTTATAGTTTGCCAAGAGCAGATACTTCAATAAGTTTTGTTTTAGAATCTACGATACAAACTAATATCATATTAGACCTCAAACATTGCTAATATTTTCTCTTAGCACTCTACCATTTTTTTTTTTTTTTTGAGACAGCGTCTTGCTCTGTATCCCAAGCTGGTCCTGGATTGACTATGGAGCACAAGCTGCCTTAAGACTCATGGAAATCCTCCTGTCTCAGTTTCCTGAGTGCTGGGATTACAGGCATGTACCACCACACCTGGTTTATGTGGTGCTGGAAAACTGAATTCCAGTACTTAGCACTTGATTTAGCACTTGCTGGTCAAACAATTTAACCACTGAGGCATTCCTCCAGCACTTATCTATTCCTATATATGCCGTGTGTGGGTAATATATATATATATATATATATATATATATATATATATATATATATATATATAATTGTTTATATATCGATTTATATTAAATTATATTTTGCTGTCAGTCCAATCAATATTTTGTGAGAGTTGCTTCTTATACTGAATAAAGGGTTAATTCTTAACAACAAGTCAGTGGAAAATTTGGTAAGGTTAAAATAACCTAAGACAGATTAACCAAGGCCACTTGTTTCTCTTGTACCCCGTACCCCATAGAACTGGAAAAAATGCTACAAAATCAATTAAAATCTACAGAAAATCCTGGAAGAAATGCCATGACTGAGTGTTCCCAGGGAAAGAGGGATGGATCACCATAAGATGGGACGTAGGGTTTATGTTTTTCTATTTTTTTCTGTTGTGTTACTTAGAAATTTCATTCTAATTTTCCATTCCTGTAACGGAGTAGCATGAGGAAACCTGAGTTCTTATATTAAAAGTGACATATTATGATTAAAGTGATTGTTTTTATAATAATGCAATAAATATTCAACATTTCCATTGTGCTTCTTCATACAGAGATTGTATTCTAGGCTGTGGAATTAGAGCAATAACTAAATAGAGACCTTGGCATTATGAAATTTACATTGTAATAATAATAACAACAACAATAATAATAATGATTGAGAGTGCAGCTCAGAGCGCATGCACAGATCCTGGGTTTTCCTCCAGCACCACATAAAAATTAGCCTGCATGATGTTGCACGGTTGGAATCCCAACACTCAAGGCTCTGGCAAGAGTATGGCCCTGAACTCAAGGTCAGACTGGACTACCTGATGAGTTTTGGGCCTGCCTGGACTGCAGAACAAGACCCGGCTCATTTAATAGTAATAATAATAGTAATGATAATAATAATAGGTTCCTTTCTATTCTTTGGTCACATGCGTATCTTTCACTGCACATGTGAATTCTGCACTGGGGTTGCCCTTCACTGTGGGAATCCCTGAAGGGCCGGGAGACTAAACAACTAGCCCGATTTCATGAATGCTGTGAGAGGTGGACCTGGACTAGAAACTGAAGCCAGACTTCATTCATTTCTTTTATAATAACAAAGATCAAAATGGAAAATGGCATTGCATGCTTCTGAAGAAGATGGGGAGAAACCCACTGTAACTAACTAGGCTGGTCCAGCGACTCTGGAGGTCACGTGGGAGGATTTACGTAAGTGCGTGCTGTGTGATCTACTGCTCGCACCTTGAGGTTTAAACATTTTTTCTCAAGGATGTTGTCATGGGGGCTCCCTTGCAACCCTTCTGCTGGAAAAAAGCTCTACCTTGATGGTTTAAGCCATTACCTACTATTTGAAGAAGGACCCAGCCTTACCTCAACTTATGACCTTGTCTCTAACCTGTTCATACTGAGTCATTTCTTTTTCCCAGTTTATTTCTAGTTCCAGAAACAGCAAATCTTGCAGATAAAATATCGCAAGATGGGAATCAGCCTCTCCAACCCTTCCTCACATCGTCACGGGCAGTTCAGTCATCACACCCCGTGCAAAAGCAAGGTCTGCCAGCCAAACCTGAGACGATAATTGAGTCAACACACGATTCTTTGCTTCTGTCTCGGTTCTTCCCTCTCATAACTCTACAGCTATTGTCAGTCCTAACACATGTCTTCGGATGCTGGTCCTCCTTTACTTTCCAGTGTTGGCCACACTGGTACATATATATTCTTTTCCTGTTTCACTCATTTCCCTATTGTTTGGATCCCTTGAAACTGACAGCTAGAATTGGCCTGGCCTACAAATCCTGTAACAATATTATAGTTGGATGGAAAAAGCTAGAAAAACTCACCTATCTACACCTATAGTAATAAGGAGCACAGTAAAATTAAGTGCTGTTAAAAACAGAAAATTCTAAGTACATTCAGTAATAATAACCAGAGCTCAAGTTCACAGAGTTGTATAAGGTGAGCAGAAAACAGAATAAGGAATCATTTAACTTAAAACACATATAGACACATGGATATTTAAAGGACTCATAAATATTTAAAGGTGCAATTTAAGCATTTCAGAGAGGACGAATGGGTTGAGTATGAAGACCAGGCATGGGAGAAAAAGCAAAACAGAACAAGAGAATGGATTTCCAGAGATTGAGAAGAAATACAGATTGTAGTCCAAAAATGTGGCCAGCTCTCCTCTGTGTGTGAAGACTAAGTGAAATATTCAATTAGTCAATGAAGAAAAGTAGAGACTTTTTTGCTTAGACTCAAATCGTAAAAGAAGTACATGGAAATATTTTTTCAAGATGTTATCGTAAATCAGTCATTTTTCTCTTTACTTAACCGCAATCCTTCTATGTCCTGTTCCACTTCCAGATTTTTAAATTTCCCCTTAAAAACTGAGAGGGTTAACTGAATATGTACTAATATTGTAGGGAGAAGGTATCATTAAAGTCTAAAAAGAAAACATCCTGCTTCACTCTAAGCCTTTTTATGGCAATGTAAATTCTCTTCATTCAAAACACATCTTTTAATATTTTAATTAGGATACTGTGTTATGTGAAAGGAACATCTGATTTTAGAAATGCAAATGAGGGTATGCTATGAAACAAAGATGCAGAAATAAAAAGGTAATGTGTGGCTTAGCAACGGGCTAGAAAGGGAAAGAATGCAGAGATGGATCAAGGAAATAACCTGATGTTTGAAGAGAAAATCATACCAGCATTTTTCAAATTTAGCAATCTGACAAGGTTAATGGCAATTCTATTTTTTACTTCCAAGCACAATAATTATTCAGGCTAATAAATTCAAAATCAATCAAGCTGTATATATTTATGGAGGTAAACTAGAGGCAGTGACGGTCCCAACACATTTGCTCTAGAGTGTTCAGCCGGCTGAGTAGTCGAGCAGTATGGCTTTGTCTTCCTTCTTTCTCTTCTCCATTCATTCTTTTTTGCTCATTGCTATGTGATAAGACTTTCACTGAGATGTGTTATGAACTACAGCTAGGCTGTGCAGCTTTCCCATCTTGATTATGAGGACAGTTAATCCCTGAATCTTTGAAAAATGTTGCCAATGACAGGGCTGGAACTGAAATTAGGTTTGTGTTCAAAGCCTGTGATTCCAGCAATTAGATACCGGTGTCCCATAAGAGTAGGCTTGAGATGTCTTAGTTCTTGGAGGAGATTGTTGGCCAAATTTTTAAATAAATAAACCTTTATTGTTTTTGAATTGCTTGCAGGAAAGAAAATATAGCTAGAAGAAAAACTTTAAAGGAGCCATGAACCTTTTCTCAAATAGGGGAATAGCATTCATCAGGTGAGAAAAAATGATAAGGAAAGAAGAAGGCATCCTGAAACCATAGAGTAAGCAATGGGTTGAACCAAGAACTAGACAATCTGAAACAAAAAGTATTTCCTGGAATGTTTCAGGGCCGGCAAGCTCCGGCCTCCACTCCTCTACATCGGGAAGGGAGATTAGAGGCTATGTTTTTCAAATCCTTCCTGACTAAATCTAAGTTTGCTATGCCTACAGGCTAACAAGAGCAAGAAAAAAGGAATGTGATAATGAAAACATATTTTTCGAGTTAGAAAAGTATGTACCCAGGTAAGAGAACTTAACTGACTTAACAAGGGGGCTATTTATTATCCCATCTTTCAGGTTCAGATTCTAAATTGACTTTTCACACAACCTTTGACAGGACTGATGGTCCTGTTCTATTGAATTTCACACTAGGCGTTGAGAAACAAACCAATAATTTCCAAAGGACTCATTTGAAAATATGATAATGCTTTGTGAGCAATGTATGGATTATAATTATGAATTTTTTCTAAAAATAGTAAAAAAAAGCATTTTGGTCTTTCACATAATCCCCTGAGGACTCACATTTTGTATTTGTGAAAAGAAATAAAAATGTCAAATTTTTATAATACTTTTGCTTGTTAATTTAAGTGTTGTATTTATATCGTCACAAACATGCACACAATATATAAACATATATATATATATATATATATATATATATATAAACTATAAAGAAAGTGCTTTAAACAGTTTTCAGTGCATATATATTAAATGACTTGCAAATATGTTATTAGTATTAGTTATAATAGCACCATGCTAATTATAGGAAAATTATTAATATATTATTTGATACAAAAATCTTTCACCAATAGGAAGATATCTGTCTAAGTAAATGAGTTCAATATGGCCTATTTGTTGAAAGTTTTGAAATGAAGAAGTTCCTGAAATGAGAAATATCAACGAAAGGACCAACACAGAAAAGTATTTTAGGAGACGTCAAACACAATTTTAAAAAAATAAAAGTTATAGAATTTATAGGAATTTCATGGGGAAGTAACTTGTATAAAAATGTTTATTTCTTATAAGAAGAAAAATGCTACCAAACTTCGAGTATTAGATTTTAGGAATATTTTGCTTATTTATGCAAGTTCAATGTAACCAATGTATATTGCATATATATAATTACAAAATTGGGAAAAATTAAAACTCCCTTTATATGAAACCAATAGTTAATTAGAATATAGCAAACTTCTAAAGATAATCAATATAGTTTATATAATATTAAATTTCCTTAGACACTAATACATTTCAGTAGAATTTATGACAATGTAAAAAAATCAATGGATTGTAACAGAGAACAAAAAGGTGATTTAGAAGGTATCTATGATCAGATTATTATGCAGCCATTACCGTAATGATTTTTTTTCTTGTTAGCAGCATGAGAAAATTTTAATAACAATATCACTTGATATATGCTAGATTTAAAAGCATACGCAGTCCTAGGTACATATCCATAAAAATGCATGTGCATATATTAAAATACAAGGTTCAGTGCATGCATTCATGTATGACTATGTGTGTCTGCAGAGAAGCGTGCATAGCCAATCACCTCCTATAACCATCAGCAAAACCCTCTGCATGATGGAAGTTCACAATTTTACATTATATGTCTACAGCACACAAATCATTAAATCTTCCCAAAGGAATAAATTGTAACTCAATCATGTTAATTTTTATTTTGTTATTTAGCACTATGTACTAGTCATTGAAGGAAAAAATAAATTATTGTGCAGATTTTATCACAACAAAAATCTTTAAATAATGTATAAGCCTAATCTTCTTTGGCCAGTTATGAATAAGTTCTTGTTCCTGAGTTGCATCTGGAAACTTTTGTTAAAATATCTTATCATTTCTATTAGGAGCTTTAGAATAATGAAGGCTCTGTTAAAGTGACTATACTGCCTCCAAATTTTCTTTAATTGTTGACTTGTTCATTTTGGAGCCAATTTCAGTATGTCTTTAATGTCATTTCATGGAACAGAAGCAGGAGGGGTGTATGCTATTGGAACTAGGCAATCCAAAATGGCTTAGAAAATATGAGATCATCTAGAATGAATCGTACTTATTTTTATTTTTGTAGCAGACATGCTTACAAGATTCAGCATATGTTCAACTTTAGCTACTATGGGAGAAACAGCACAAATTAGTATAGAGTGGCTAATAGAAATAAATGGCAAATGAGGACGATTCTTAGCTAATTTATTATTGAGTATATAAATTCCATATCTTCATATTTTTTTAAAAAATTCTACTAATTAAGAATTTTCTTAATTTGAAGAAAATAAGAATCACTCATTCAATTTTACAAAATTATACCTTTTTCAATATCAATAGCTATTTAAATTAATTCATTCAAAATATTTGTAGCATGTAGTCTCTGAAACACACACTGTCTTTCCTAGGTAGATCTTCTAATAGGCTACTTTATTTCTTCGATGGAAAGAACCTTCAATATTTTCATCAATCACTATATCCTAATAGAAGATGTAAAAGTCTTTCTCAATTTAAGGGACAAATGCTTTCCATTAAATCGAAGCAAAGAAATATTTATAGTTATTTGTCCATATTTCTGTTCTCAGGTAACGATGTGACCCTAGGGAATTCTTCACTTGTATAACCAGTGGAAGAAAAATATGATTTTTAAGCCTAAAATAAATTATGAATTTACAGAATCTGAGTAAAATTGCTGACTAAACTTAGGAAGCATTTACTGTTCACATTTTATGTGTACTAAGCATAGAATAGAAAGATAAGTAACTCATCCTCTTTGGTATCAGAGACTAAATTTTGTGCCTGTTTGTGAGGCCAAAGGAAGCAAACTTAAAATTGACCGTATTTTTAAAAGGTTTAATTAAGAGTAACTTAATGCTGGAGAGTAAAATTTATATGGGAATGCACATGATTTAGAAACTATATGTAGTTATGACACTAAAAAAAAAAGCAGCGAGTTTAATGGGGTTTAATGTGAACACTCCCCAAAACCAATGAGGTTTGGAGTAGCAGAGGGACTTCATGTTGGGAAGATTAATTGACACTATTGAGGAAGGCAGGAAGTGTAAATTATAGAATTATTTTTAGAAGGATTTGTCAACAAACTCAAGAATTAGAAGGCTGAACATTGAAGGGAGAAGGAGGTGGAAAATTTTGTACATGTAGAATTTGTATGAATTTTAAAAAAAAAGAAAGTGGAAAACACAATAAATCTATAATTAAAAGAAACAAGTCGTACCTAACACAAGTAAAACAATCAAAAGGAAAAACATATTTTTGGAAATACTAAGGATGGAAAATAAATTTATTTGTCCATTAATCTATCATGTTTGGGGTCCTTCCAAGATACACAAGATAGTGTCAGAAAGACTAAGATCCAGGTCTAGAAATAGTTTCAGAATTCATTGATGCTTAAAGCATGAAAGTAGATGCTATTCTTATGAAAGTCCCAGAGAAAGGGAATGTTAAAATAGACACGAAAGATAATTGAAAGAATGAACCTAGGGGAAAATGTCTGTTAAAGGATATTAAACTATAATAATGTAAATCAATGTGATTCTCATTTTTGCTGGCCAGCATCTGCCAATGAAATTGTACTTTTATTGATATTCAACTCAGTGTGAGACAACCCAATGAAGTTCACAATTTTATTGAGAATTTTACAGCCTGCAGAATGCCCCTCAGGAGATAAAAGTATTGAAGTACAATTCTGCAGTACTGATGGGGTAACTTTTGTTTTTCTATAACTTGAAGGCAGGAAAAGATTCTAGCCTTTATGCAGCATATTATGGAAGCATAAAAAAATCTAAGAAATGCCACGCAAATTTTTGTACTTTGGGCAAATTCTTTCCCAAGTGACAACAGACTTTAATTGATGAGAAAAGCTATCATTCACTTATTTCACAAGATAGATCTAATTTTGTTGATTCTAAATAAAACAAATTGACATAGAAGGCCACATTCTTTTGAGAATAACAGAATCAATTGTCAGAGTTCATCGTTCCAACATACCAATAAAAGTGAATTTTTAACATTAAAGGTGTAATAACAACAATACTAGCATATAAGTTATGTCATCGTTCTTCCAAACATACTAGTTTGGATAAAAAGTGTAACCAGGAGCAGTAAAATTCATACCCTCCTGAATCATCTTACCAGCTAAGATGTCTGTAACTCACTACGAGCTCTACAATCTTTTTCATCCTTGTCTAGCCTTTTAAGACATCACACAGCAAAGCCAAGGCTTGCCTAGTGTTACCTTTGCTTAATCATCCAGAAAGTCCTCTCATGCTTCCAATGCACAAGCAAATTGTTTCCAAGTTATTTCTCTGACTTCTGGGTTTCCAGAGATGAGGGGAAAGGGGAATCTTTATCCCTGGTGAGTCTCATTGTTGTCATTTAAGCTTAAAATACGCCATGCTATATTTGTATTTATTTTAAAAGTTTTTTTAATGAACATTTATATAGCCCTAACTTCTTGACATTGAAGCCTGAGTCTCTGGAAACAAGGAAAGGTGCAAATGTAGATAGATGTTGAATTCTAAAGCAAACCTCTGCCTTTTTCCTTCTCTGTGACCAGAGTAGAAATTATCTGAAGCATTCTGAATATTTCTCTTTATTTGGAAGGAATTCATTTTATTCCAAAATTAAAATACTCTTTAAGTGTTCATGGGAGGAAAAGGGTGCTATGAAGCCAATTTAGTATTAAGCCTTTAACATTAAGAATAAGAATCTCCAACAGAATGAAGCTGTGTCAAAAGCTGGGAGAAATGCAGGGCATATAGCTTAGTGGTAGAGTGCTTGTCTTGTGTACATGATGTCTGCTGGATTGATTGCAGTAAGACAAAAAAATAAAAAGCTGGAGAAAAAAAAACATTAGTGTCATCATTCCTGCCATTGTTATGATGATCTACTACAGTACAATGAATACCTGTCCTCAATTCTTTACTATCTCACTTTAATAAGAAAATATCTAAATAGTTTTTCCATTGACTCCTTCCAGTAGAATATGTGGGATGGCCATCCTCACTGTACTAACTTTGAGCTGAACCACGTGACTCTTTGGTTAGCAGTATGTTATAAAGTGAGATGAATGCAGAAGCCTTGGATATATCGCATAGTTTGTCTTAGATCCTTGTAATTTTGACATTTACCATGAGAGGAGGACACTGGCTAAAGCCACTAGTCTGTGAATGAGAAGAAACACAGGGCATCTCTGCATGCAGCTGGAAGCTCAGATCCCAGTCCACTTGAATTCACCTGAGACTAATCTGCCACAGCTGACCATCAAACCCACGAGAAAGGGACAGCACTGCAAGCTACTGAGATTTTTAGAGTTGCTTATTGTCCAGCAGCATCATAGGAGAAGCATTCCAGAAAGAAACATTTGCAATTGGATAGTGTTGAATAGCGTTATATAGCTTTTCAAATCAAGATGTCTTAGAACATAATAGAACAACACAAAGAACAAAACTAAAATGTATATCACAGAATGAAGTGACTTTCCACGTCATCCTGTTGAGATGGGTCAGACTGAGTGTCCCTTTGATTTTTACAGATCGATACAGAGAAGATAGAGGAAGACCTTTCTTTTTTCATTATTTCACAATCGAGTAAAGTAATTTGAGTAAAAGTTTTCTATTTACCTAAAACAGAAAATACTTTCATTTTTGTGCATGATCTTTGGAGACTGGAGGAGGGTTTAGAAGAAGGAATGTCACAGTCACACCTGGTGCAGCATAGGATTTAGCTTCAAACGCCAGAACCAGACAAACAGATTTAAGTATCTCAGCTTCTCTGTTTACTAGCTGGGGAAATTTAACAGTGATGCTTCAGGCTTAAAGGGGAAATAAAAGAGCTACAGAAATATGAGAAAAGATCTGACCTCTTCATCCGTGATCATAGACTGATAGACTGTCTTTGCTGTGTGGAAGGATAAAATGGCCACTATCAGACTTCACTGCTCTGTGGAAACTTGTATTCAAATGGTGAGTGGAGACAGCAGAGATGTCAGATTTTTTCCACTCAGAAATAAATGCGACAAGGTGATCTCTTCTTGAGGACATGAGAAACAACCTGCTCTGTGGTTTCCAAAATAATAATTTGGGGGCAAAAAAGTAATGTTGTTAAATAAGTAGAACCTCTAAGCTTTAAAATGCATCAATTTATAATAATGTGTGAAGACTTGAGAAGATGTGCTATATTTATTCCTGAATGCATTTAATTCATTTCTACAAATATTTATAAAGCACTTACTATTTGTGAAGTGTTATTTATGAATAAGAACGAAAGTAGCCGGCCTCATGCAGGATAATTTATAGGCATATTCTTGCCCTAAGTATATTTTGACCACATGGTGTCTGGGAGAGGCAGTTATCTCAACTTCTTAATGTGTGGACAGTGATGGCTGACAGACTTCTAGATCTCTGCAAGCAAGATGCTGTGTTGGCAAATGCTCAGACATGTTAATTATACCAATACCATTAGCCTCTTGCTTCAATTTTAAAATAAAAAATTCTGGCTTTATTGATATATATATAAGCGCAAGATTTAAGGTTTACATTGATCTTGAGCATTTTGTGCACATACATACCTTGTCAAGGTAACAAGGCCTTCCCCACTCTCCTATCAACCTTCTCCTTACCCACTGCTGCATTTCCCCTAGCTCCACCCCCGTGGTTGCCTTTGTTTTTCACTTTAAGTTCCATGAGATAATTGTGATCTGGGTCTCTCATATCAGAGAGACCATTCGATGTTTCACCTTCTGCTTCTGACTCACTTCACTAAGCGTGATGTTCTTCCACTTGCCTGCAAAAGCCTCCACATTGTTGTACTTTACAGATGCATAGTATTCCATTGTGTATAAATACCACAGTTTGTGTATCCATTGGTCTGTTGATGGGTATTTTGGTGACTTCCATATTTTAGCCATTGATAGTTGTGCTGCTATGAACGTGGGTATATATAACTCTATTATGTGTTGCTTTGAACTAATTTGGAACACCACTTTGAAAAGCAGCATGTAGATTTCTCAAAAGATTATAAATGAATAAATAAAATAAAAATTACCCAAGCTACCCTGAAAATCCTTGTTATCTAGATTTAAGACTTCATTGTTAAACTATAAGAGTCCCAATTCCATAACTACTTGCTTATATATTAAGTAACACTAAGAACGTCATACAACAAAAGATTAAAGAATGTCAAGTGATGATCTTAAAAAATGAATAGATCGAAATTTATCAGTTTTATTAATATAAATGTCAATACCTGAGTAAAAATCAACTTAGATTATAATACTCATAAGATTGAAAGATATAGCTGCAATCATGCAGCAAGTATATGTGTACAAATCACTATGCAAACATATATAATATTTTTTCTGATACTTCCTGATAGTGTAGGCAGCCCTCTTGATCCTATGTACATGTTACATGCACACAAGTGTCAAAGTCAAGCCCAGAACAGTGCTCAATTTCAATGAGTTTCCAATCTGTAAAGCAGACAGTTAAGCAGGTGCCAGATCTGACTTTATCGATTTTGTTAAGGATTTTTGCTTCTCAAACAACGCAGCAAACAAGGAAAAAAATAGAAGAAAAAAAAAAGGGAAATAAAATAGTCCTTTGACACACTCTGCACGTGACTTAGGCAAAGCAGGCCTTATTAGCAGTGATGGATAGAATAGACCTAATGACACCAGAACTTTTCTAACTCTAGAGAAGGTCTGTATGAGCCACAAAATCAAAGCGTCTTCACTTGCACACATAAAATTCCAAATCTGATCTTTTTTGTGTGATTGATCCCACTCCTTATTCAGATTTTTTTATTCAGTAAATTATTTACTGCCATGAGAATCATGTGAAAACTGAAATTTCCCCCAAATCCTATTATTACAAATATAGTCAGCTGTTCTAAACACAACTGAAAGAAATTATATTTGAAAGTGAAATTTCACCTGGTTTATGCTTAGTGCATTGGACAGAATACGCTGTAGAAAAAAACTACGGTTGTATTAAATGGTAAAGTTTTTGTCGCGGAGAAAACATTCGAAATTTATTTTCCAACAGACAGAATCAACATGTACTACTACATGAATTCTCCTCAGGTCATATGGTCATGGGCGTTCTTAGCTCAGCAATAAGAAGCCACTAGTATGTTCTCCTGACAACATCCACTTCTCCATGGGATCACTTGCAATCCCAGGGTGACATATTCATTTCTGTGATAAATATGTTCTGTTTTACAAGTAAGCTACATTTACTTATATGTATGCAACTAGTACAATACAAATTTTTACCTAACAAAGAGATGCCAATATTGTAATAATTTTAATTATGCTGTGAATCACTTGGACATAAATTTTCTGTGAACACCAAAAAATAAAAAAAAAAAAAACCAACAACCAGTTTGCAAAACAACTGGATTAGGATTTCTATTATTTAACCAGAGGACCCTAATAATTGAATTTTTTTTTTACTCACTAATGGAAGGGGAATGATATTAGGTTTGTTGTTTACCAAATTATTGATTTATCTCTTTATTCTGCACTGCCATCGCTTGCATTGCTGGAAAGAAGTAGTGTGTGTTTGTGTGAGTGTGTGTGTGTGTGTTTGTGTGCATGTGTGTTGTGTGTGTATGTGTCCCAGTAGTCATGACATGAAATATTTGACAGAATTGTCCCAAATTACACATATTTTATGGCAAGCCAAAATAGTTAACATTACTATAACAGAAACAATTCAAATAAAGTTGGATAAAATTTCAGAATCATACTTAGTGCTCTTATCAATAAAATGACAAATACCTCATTTTTGTATCACTCTTTCTGTTTAGGACTAAAATCTAGTGACATGTAGTCTATTGCCTAAAAAGCTCTAGTATCACTATATCCAAACAACTGCGCACAAACTTTTGTTAGGGAAAAATGACCTAAGAGCTTTTGAAAAATAAACATTTAAGGGCTGAGGATGTAGCTCAGTAGCAGAGCGCTGGCACACTCAAAGCCCTGGGTTCAATCCCCGGTATCAAAACAAACACACAAAAAAAATCTACCAAAAAAGCAAAATAAACATTTAATACCATTTTAATTAACAGATGACTAAGCATACTGTGACAAACATAGGAAGAAACATTGAAAACACTTCGTGTTATTTACTTACCATACACAGACTCAATCTATATTTACAATATTTAGATTTATTTTAAACAGCACGCTATTCCCTCATTTCTTACAAATGCTTTGGCTATATACTAAGATAAGCAACCATTTCAATTGAGTTTCTAGTTTCTAATTTAGGATAAAACTATTTCCAAGATGACTGTAGGAAAGAAGACATATAACCTCTAAAACCTTTTCCCAATGTGGAGGAAGTGGGTATTTGTAGAGGGTATGCTCATGACTTCCAGCCCTCTCTTACACCCACATACTTCATAAACGTAAAGAAATACAGCTTTGCTATGCGTCATTTGGAGTATTCAAACATGTGCCTTCTGGTTTGGAAATACACTACTCTTGTTTCTGGTTGTTGCCTGAGAAACTGACGGAGTGAAATAGGGGAGGGACTGGTTTCTAGCTGTGGAACATCACAAAAAGAGGTGCGCTGGTGGGAAGGAAGAACCAATCCGGAGCAAGGAATATCTACAAGTCTCCCATGGGCCAGGTTTAGAGCCAGGAAGACGTCCTCTTAAGTCCTCTTTGAGATGATTTTCTTGAAAGATATAATCCCAGAGAAAAAGGACACTTAAAGATGAGAAAAGAGTAAGTGAACAACTTGGAGAAATGCCCATTGTCTCTACCAGAGGAGCTGTGGCTGAGAAAGCCTTAAAGATACAGGGAAAAAGAACCACTACTGGCTCCTCATTCTCATATCAATCAGGTCAGATCTTGTTTGCCTGGGTTGGACAGACTGTTATCTCATACTCCAAATTTGGAAGAGGCCAGAAACTAAGGTAAGATAGGGAAAAAGCCAGGGATAAGTGGGGACAGAGAAGATAAGCTTAAATTACTTGTGAGTTTTCATTTACGTGAGGTAAAGTATTTTAAGTTGGCTCAGATTCTAAGGATGAAAGGTTATTTACTATCTAACGACAATGCTAACATGGCTTTTCACCCCTGGGCAGAGGACAAAGATAACTCTTCCCAGAGTATTTTAAGTACCCAAAGAATTGAAAATAAAATCGCCTGTGGTTGCCCACATACAAGTACAATTAGTTTAATTAAATTGAGAAACCAACGACTCATTAAAATAGTAAAAGTCAAACTGGTTGTCACTTACCAGTAAAGAAGCAGTGAGGAAGCGTAGCCGTGACTGCTTGCGTTTCTCTGCTTCTCTCTCTCAAGTCCACCCTGGTTTTCCCATAATGCATCTCTGTCTTGGAGCAGGTGTTCTTTGTTTAGCATTTGTCGGTAGCATTCCGGATATTTAAAAGGTCTGTGCCAAATTGACCGTGAAGTATGCACTACCATTATGTAAAAGGGGAAAGATTGTGATGCAGTCATCATCAATCTCAAATCCCAGTGTTTGACTTACTATAAAATTGGTGGTGTCTAAATTATAGCACTTTTCATTTGCAAGATTCCTTCAAAACTGTGGGAAAAGTAACAATGAAAGACTGTCACAGTAAGGAGGATCAATACCAAAAAGCCTCCTTGATCTAACATTCAATTTACTTAATAAACATAAATAAAAATACCAAAAATTTCTACAGAGAAATGTGTTTTCATGAAAGATAACTAAAAGATTGCTTCTATCAAATATTTTATAAAATTGGTATACAGGGTTGATTTTGGAGATACTAACTTTATTTCTTTTTTTTACTACACTGTATTTTTATTTACTTATTTTCTTACTGTAGCTTCTTTAAGACATTTTATTTTGGGGGACTCGCTGCTTAACAAAAGGCTAAAATAAGATTTGACCTTGAAAAGTACTCTAGAAGCACTTTGGAAGCCATTACATGGGTGAAGAATGGTTTAGGAATATGATGCTACAGCAGCTTGTGGAAAAAATGGTCTTTATGCACTTATGTTTGCCTGACATGTTGCTTTTTTAAAAATACTGACATGCAGTTATTATAATAACTACATCTAAGATACTATTTAACCAATTACTCAACCTTGTTTTCTCTAATACAATTTTTTTTTTGTTTTCCAAATATAAACAAATTTTTCTGTGTAGCCTCAGACACAATTTATCGAGAATGAATGCATTCTATGAAGTATTAGAAAAGATTTGGAGCTAAGAAACCTGATACTGAAAGGAAGAGATAATATGTTGGTTTGTCATAGTTCCCCAAGCTAGTCTGCTTTAATTTCTTTGGAGTTATAGTTCTACGATACCACTGAAAAATAACAAAGACAAAAATCATTATTGAGGATGTTTATTGTTTTTGAGCATTGAAATCTTCTCAAGCATCATCTGACTTAATATTTCTAACCAGGCAATACAATTACTATTATTATATTAGATGAAAGAAGTACAAGATTCAGTCATTGGTTAACAGAAACACACCTTATAAGTGACAGAACTGTGATTCACTGTGAATGGCTCAATTTATTCAACAGAGATTTATAAAATTTCTCCTTGATAGAAGCCATAACTAGTTGCTCTGGTTGAATAACATATCACACAACACACAGTACAGAAAATTCTCTTCCACAGAAATTTGCAACTGAGTGTTGTGTTAAAAATATTTCTTTGTAAATTATAGGTTGATGGAATCTAGCCCACTGGTACAGCAAACCATCAGAAACCTTTTAGAGAACAATTTGACAATATTGAGTGAAATTAAGTATGTAAATAGCCTGTAATCATGTTCTTGCTAAAATCATGTTCTTGGCTGTCTAAAATGAGAACTATGAGTCAGCTAAAATAAATGAGCTCAATATACAGACAACTACATGCATATGTCAAAAAACTAATGCTGCCTGAAACAAGGAAGAAAAGAGATCTACTAACAGCACAATTGTGCATGTACAATAACCTGTATTTAACAAAAAAGAAAGGAAGAAAAGAAAAGAAAACAAACCATTGTAGGATCAAAACAACTGGACAGTATTCAAAGATATGCACAAATTTGAAGAACAAAGTTGATTGATTTCAGTGGATAAATACCAGTAGGAAATGAGAACTAGCATAACCAGACTTACCCAGGAAACACATTTTAAATGGAGAAAGGATAACAATGTTCTATAAACTAAGAAATAGAAATTCAAATAATTGACCTGCAATTCTGAGAATCCTGACTCTAAGTTCTTAGGCAGATTTCCATTGCATGTGATCAAATACCTCTCAAGGGTCAGGATATAGTGTGAAGTAAGATTCAGCCCTTCGTCCTCAAAGCCATCAATCACCGCAGACAGTCCCCTCCAGCCTCTAGACATCACTGATCTCATTTTATCAGATTATTTATTCAAGTAAGAACATTTAATTAAATTCTCACTTGAATAGCTAGAAGTGATAGAAAACACAGGTGTACGTTCTGATGATAAACTAGTGTACTGAAGTGTAGTTTCCCTCTTCTTATCATGGATTTAAAGTAGAATTTTTCAAAATGTAGCTTGTCTTAAAGCAAGACTCCTCAAACCAATTCCTGTAGTATTTGTATCTGATGATGCCCCCCTCTCTCTTTTCTCTATATATGCATTTTTATTAAAATATATTTAGCATACATAAGCACACACACACACACACACACACACACACACACACACACATATATATATATATATATATATAGAGAGAGAGAGAGAGAGAGAGAGAGAGAGAGAGTAAAAAGCATTTGATCCTCTTCAACAAATAATTTGTGATTAACCATTAAAAATGCTTAAAATTGCCATGTGCCAAATTTTGCTGGGCTTTTGAAAAGTTTAAATGAGGTGTTTAACTTTCACTTGACTCAGTTTGACACCATCATCACCAGGACTCATCACATTTCAGCACAGACTATTTTGGGATGCTTAAAAACTCATGTTCTAGACGTTGACAGTATAGTGAACCAAGAGCTGAAACCACCTCAGACTGGCAATTGAACCCTTCTTCCAGTGTGTGTAGTTTCCTTAATGCATTTTCCCCGTTGCTGTCTGGAAGCTCTCTCACTTTCGTATCCTCATATGTCCCAGGGAAATGCCATTACAATGGTAGTCATTTTCAGGTTGCATTACATTTTTACTTCTGTCTTTCCCACAATACTGTACTGCTCTCTAAGGTGGAGATTATCTCTTCAATATTTGTACCTCCAGAAGAGACAACATGCTTACCACATGGTAAACTCTTTCATGCTATAACTGTGGCAAGAAGTTGGGAAGGGCGTTTCCGATACCTACACAACGCTTTTCCACTCAGTGTCATCTCGAAACACTAGTTAGTGTGTCTGCAGAGCATGGAAGACCTTAACTTTTATTTTTCTTTCACCTGAGGATATTCAAATGTACAAAACAGGATTTATTTATAGAAGCTTATTAGTGAAAGCCACAGAAGTGGCAACAATTTAGTTCAAATTGGCTTCTTAGAGGAAAATCACCAGGGGCTGGCTGTTCCACTGTACCTAGTCTTAGCACTTGGTCAGTTTGAATGTACTCGCTCCTGGAATGGTAATACGTTTCAGGACTGGAAACCTTATTTCCAGAAGCCCAAGTGCATTGTTGGGTGGAAGAGAAAACCGTGCACCTGCTTGGTTGGTGGCAATATTTCCACCATTTCTGTTAAAACACAAGGGAAAATAAAAAGTTGAAAATGTAGTGTACCATACCAAGCCAAGCCTTGGAGAAACAAAAATTCCTAACTTATTAGTACCCAGAACCGGTTTGCTGTTGAGTGCGTGGTACTATGAAGAGTGACAATTCACTTCCCATTAAGAAAGGCCTCACGGATGCAGTTAGCCAATAGCTTGTTTGGGTCTCCTTCAGGACAAGCAATTACCTGTATCCTTGAAACATAGAAGAAAAGGCATGTGGAGGGTCAGCAAAGGTGGACAGCTGGTCAGTCCTCTGGGCTGGAACTACATAAAGGCTCAGCACTGCAGTTTAAATGTGGAGTGTCATTAAATTGGCATTTAATTGAACACTGTAAACAATGTCACTAGTACAACCATGTTGCTAACGATTAACCCTAAAGTAATCAGATGCTGCGATCTGTCTTCTGGTGGCTTCGTGAAATGTCACTTGCCCAGTGGATATGTGAGGGAAGCTAAAGGAAATACAGAGGGGAGGTACAGCGGGGACAAAATGTCTACCTGTATAAAATGACAGCTTTTCTCCTCACCGATGTCAATTCCATCTACTTCCTTATGGAGGCTGCCTACCCACCACTGTGTACAAAGCCTACATAATTCCATTTAAAACACACATCAAGTGAGCATTTAATTATCAAATATAAAATGCAAAGACATTTGAAATTTTGAAATTATTTGCTTTAGATTTGACTTATATTTGGCAAAAGCGCTTTGATTGTTTAGATAACTGTTAATCTTTAAGGTAAGTTGAAATGGCAGCTGTGGGCGATGTGCTCTCTGCCTGCAGTGTCTGACGCCTGATCACATACAATCCTTCCTATAGCTACTGACTCTGAGGCTACACATACACACGTGCACATGCACACACACACATGTACATATAGGTTTGCACAAAGTTTTGCTTTATATTCATTTGTGTTCATGTGATGTAATGAGATATATAGGTGGCATTTTGCGATGCCTTTTATTCTAATCAGAAACAGAACACTGTTGAGAGGAAAAGGTTTAATTCCTATGGATATGGGTGCGTGAACAAGAGGGAAGGCTGGAGCGATAGAAGGTGGAACCCAAGGATGAGTGGAGCTAAAAGCAGGAGAAAGGGTGGTTTCAACATGGACTGCCTATCTCCAGAGAGCTGGTTCAGGAAATTTTCCGAGTGAGTGAGAAATACACAGCAGACATTTGAGATAGGCAGAGTGTCTCTGAAGAGCTAGATCAAGGAAATTTCTGATTCAGGGAGACACAGTAATCAGCTTAATATATCAGGCACTCTCTTGGTTATTTCAGGACAAACCCAATTTTTGTGCAGTAGAAATCATCTAAAATTGATGCTCTTATGTCGTTTTTATTCAAGGAAACATGGAAAGATTTCTGGGGAGTGAAATCACATCATCTCTAATTTATTGAATATTCTGTACCAAGCATTTGGCTAAACACCAGAGTTACAATCGTGAGCAAGGAAAGGCCACTGACCTCAGGGAGCTTATACTCTGTTAGAAAAAGCAGGTCATTGCGTGACCTTTTCTGTGTTTAAAACATCACAGAAGAAACTACAGGGTGTTTGAAAACACAAGACCTATGTGGCATGCCTGCAATTAGTCTAAATGGAGCAATATGCTTTCTTATGCTAGATGACAACCACACTGAAACTGGAGGAATTAAAAATTAATCAGGTAGTGGGAAACAGCAGGAATGAGGAGCAGAGGTTTTTTAATCAAAGCCATGAAATAAAGAAATTTATGCCAATAGCTGGAAGACCAGAGACATGAAACATGGAGGGAAAATATCAGGAAAAGGTTCTGGAATGTGTTTTATTCAGCAAAACAAGAGACAGTTGAAAGACTTTAAACAAAAACAATACAGTTGAACATTTTAAAATAAGGCATTAAGTTGAGCATGCTTATAATCTCAGTACCCTGGGAGCTGAGGCAGGAGGTTGGTATGGAATCAAGATCAGCCCGGAATATACATCTAGATTCTATCTCAGAAGAGCCAAGCTGAACAAAGCAAAACAAGAAAGGAAAAGAAAAGAAAAAAAACAAGTATTATCTATAGCGTGAAGAAGCACTGAAGGGGTCACAAGTCCATTAAAAACACAGTAAGGAGATCAGCAGGGGAGTTCTGCATCTTTCCACACAAGAGATAATGGAGGGTTGAGGAAAGGGCTTCATAATGAGGATGAGAAGAAATGGAAAGATTTGAAGGGAACTTAAGAGGTTGGAATGTTAGATAGACCGAGATGCTACTTGGTATCAACACATGAGTTTATCTGTAAGGAAGCAAATGAACTGAATTTGGCCACTTCCTGGATTTTAAACTGTTTTTCTTTTTTATCTTGCATATCCGTGTCCACTTACCCATTTAGTATATCAGAAGAAGTTTTGAGCTATTTAGAAATAGAAAGAATGATGCAAAAATTATCGGCATATGGAAACACAGCCTGAGAGGCCCAACTTTTTCTTTCAGGAATTTGGCAGAAGAATTTGTAAGAAACGAAATGAGAAGTCTTATATTTATTGATCTTGACCATTTTCCTTGTGTTTAAAATCTTCTCACGGGAACCATTGCACAATATCTTCACCTATCTCAAGTCTGAAACAATCATAAATCCTATCGGATACGTGTAACAGCCTACAACTTAATCCAGAAATGATTTCTGACAAGTCACTTCAAGTGCAAGGACTGAAACATTTCCTTGGAGGGAAAATATTTTTTATCACAATGAGAAAATCATCACTCTGTCCCTGACTAAATCACTCAAAGGAGCCTTTGACTAAATCCTTCATGTATATAGTTTGCAGAACTGAAAGCAAAATTCTGGCTTCCCAGAATGATGTCTAAAACACAAATTATTCTCCTTCACTTAAACCATTCCTCCTTCAAGATTTAAACCATTACATCTTTAGACATCCTTGTTAGAAAAAAATTTACACTTCACCCTTTGCAAACTGAGAATCCACTACATGCTCATAATTCAACCTAGTTAAATGTAGAGAAAGTGTATTTATGAGTATGGGAAAAATTCTCACTGCAATATTTTATTCCAAACGTCATCTCAAATCTCTTTTTAAAATAAATTTGATTGTATATATTTAAGTTATACAAAATGATATTGCAGAACAAATAAATACTTGAAAAGTTTCTTATAGTGAAGTAATTAACATTTTCACCCCCTCACATAGTTGCACATTGTGGTTGCTTTTGTGGCAAGAGTGGGTGAAATTTAATTATCTATATGACTTTCATATGCAATACTTTTCATGTATATTGGCACCTGTAGTTTTCATGGTCCCCCATTACATCAATAGATCTGTCCAGCATAAGAATTTTTTCACCTACAAGATCTGTCTTCCTTAGAATCTTGGGTGTTTGTTCACATACCACTCTCTTTCAATATCTTCAACACCTTTATTTTCTTCTTTTCCTCCAGTACAGTTTGTATTTTTCTAAAGGAGGATTAATACAAAGTTCCACTGATGGGACGCCTTTGATGAAATCTTTGCATTTCCTTTGATATCTCTTTCAACAATGTCATTCTTGTTGCACTTCCTCCTATATTAGAACCATACAAGATATAGAGAATATTACAGCTAGAAAATTTGAAAGGATATTTATTTACAAACAACTGCACATCATTGAAATTTTTATTGATTTACCAGTAGATAGAATTAGCCAATCATCCTGACAGATGGAACAATTTAAAGACTAAAGTAACAAGGGAAAAGAATGATTATCATTAAATATTAGATTTAGTATAATAACTGATTGTATTTTTAAAAAAGATTCTTTGACAACGGTGTGTATTGAAGCCAAAGCTGGTATACAAACAGAAAACTAGTAACAACAGCAAAACTAAAACATTAAGACTTCATTTGGCAGAAAAGAGTCATTTATGAATTATAAACTAGGATTTAATTGCATGTTTACATACATAATGGCAGACTAAAAAACAAATTGCAGTATATACTTATACTGCAAAAATTCAACTCATCTGTTTCTTTTGGCTCCATCATGGTTTCTACATTTGATTTGACACTGAACTAAAATTAGTGCTTGAAGATTATTTGAGAAATATAAAATAGTTTTGAAGTTTAAGGGTATTACTGTGATTAAGTTTAATTCATTATTTTCATGATTTAATAGTGGAATCAAGCCTTTTAAAAATACATTTTGTAAGAGAAAACCAAAACATTCTTTTTTGCAAAGCACGAGTCCCTAAAAATGTCTTCTTGCTGAAATATAATTAACATTGCTTTTAATTTTATCTGTGTCCTTTTGTTTTATCATTCACAGACACTCCTGACAGAGTTTGCCTTGGTAATAGCTGAGTGTTCTCTTTGATATAATCACTCTTTCTCCTACAGACAGGCCAATATCTTTGGTGATTAGCAAGGGACAGCCCTGTCTATCTCGATTAGTCATGGATACTTACCAGTTCACCGCATGCATCACCACTAATTGCAGCAAAACAATTCATCAGGCCTCCTTCCCTCTTTTTCTTTTCTTTTCTCCCTAAACAAAACTGGCACGAAAGTCCATTCAGGAAGGGGCCCTGGCATGGGGAAAACCTGCTGTGTGATCGCATAATCGTTGTGTGAAAAAATATTACTTTCAAATACTTTGGATGTTTTTCTTAAAATTTAGGTCTCTCCAAAAAGGTAGCTCGTGATGTCAATAAATTGAAACTGTTGATATTTTTTGGAGGTAGTTTCTCCTAATATAACAAATGAAGAAAACTGTGTCATGGACAGTGATATATATTTAAATAAGCGCTTCAATGTTTTTATTTGAGTTTGTGTCCCTTGTCTCACTTGCCCACTTAACAACAGAAATAGAAATTACAGTGCGGTTTAACAGAATGTATCAGCAAGATTAGTACATGGACTAAATTGAATAATTATTATAACTAGGACTACTGCCCATAAAATCTCAACGAGATATTAATCCTCAGACTTTTTATTCTGTTTTGACATATATCGAAATTTATTTTGTAATAATGATGGTTTTGAATTTTTTAAAAAATATTAGTGATTCATGAGCTGAAATAGTATACAGAATATAAATGATGTTATTTGAAGTATGGATCAATCAATACTATATTGATAATATTTACCAATTTCTGAAAATGGGGGCTGCCTTGGGTCAATAATTCTCAGTGAAATGGACCAAACACAAAAGAGTGACGACAGATGGGTGTCACTCTTATGAAATGCAGGAAAATAATGGCATAAAAAGGGCCTGATATGAATGACAGGATAGAAGGAGGGGTAACGGTCACTAGGAAAGGGGTGAACCTCTGAATAAGGGCATGGACATAAATGCTCACTGATTCCCCAAACCCCAAGTCTCTAGTGTGTTATACAATTTGAAATTCATGTATTTACAAAAATAAAAAATTAAGATATTTAAAATATCTAATGTTATTTTCTATTATTTGCATAAACAGATTAAAATTCTGTCTCAAAAGAATCTAAAAACTGATAGAGGCATAAAAATAAATTAGAATTGGAACTGTGGGAATCAATTAAACATTAAAAGAAATTAATGAGGAAAGGAGACATGGGGGGGGGGGGAAATCCATAATATTGTGACATTATGTTGTCCAGGAATACTGAATTGACTGATTAGAAAAAGTAAATTTCCTTTTCAGATATATTATTTATATAACTTTCAAGGATGAAAATACAAAAGAATAAACTGAAAACTTTCTAAAACAAAATTTAATAGCAATTCAATTCAAAAGAGCAATTCAACTCCCTGTGGAATAACAGAGTTAAATTTAAACATATATGAATATGATATGAATAAAGCAAACAAAAATATAGAAGCCATTTACATGTGCTGTTTGAAAAAGTATTTGATGGAAAATGCAGTAATTGAATAAATGTGAATATCATGTGCCAGGGAATGGTCACCACTTTTTGCCTAAGTCAGCCTTCTTTGGCCTCACAAAAATATCTATTGATTTATTTTTCTGTGAAAGAGAAGAAAGGAAGGCTTCACAATTAATTTCTGATTTTAATTTCTAAATCAAATTATCTTATAGTTTTTAATCATGAAACAAATTAATATTTGAGAGAAATCTATCCACAATGTTTAACTCTAAGGAGGAGTCTAAAAAATACACACAACCACATGAATGACATTCTACAAGTCCGCAAACCTATTACCTCCTCAAGAAATGAACTAATCATATTCTAGCAGCCCATGATACAAGACTACATTATGTAAAATAATATGATATAATAAAGCAAGCAACATGCAACCTGACTGTGTAGATGTAACTGTATAGGATGATAGAAAGGGAGAGAAGAGAGAAGGCCATAGCCACTGATGTTAGCTTTCTCTTTTCACAGAAGATTCATGGCTGCTGCTTACTTGTCTATGTCTAATGAAGAAAATGAAATGCTCAAATCAGCCTGAATTAATATCAATCACATATAATCACAATCTAGTAGTTTTGGCATTTCAGAGATGATGGACTGGAGACTATAAAGGTAGCTCTTTCACAGGCCCAGGAATGAGTGTGTCCACCACGATACTGGCAGAATTTGCAACCTCTAACTTGAAGCTGCATATACATTTTGACAGAAATAATCACATGTTAACTAAAGAGATTGCCTCGGATCCAAACAATTATGACAATCCAAACAATTGTGATCAAACAATTGCTCTCTTGAAATGAATTCTGCTGAAGCATAGTATTTGAGCACTAATCTGTGCCCATGGAATGTGTATAATTCAATGAGTTTTACTGGGTATGGCCTGTGAAGTTATTTTTACAGTCAAAATGTGCAACATTCTCACAATTATCAAAGATAGACAGTGCCTTTTGCATTTTATACTTCTCTGGTGTCCAAGGAAAACAGCTAACCAACTTTCTGGTCAGTCTGAAAGTTCTTGCATTTTCTAGAATTATGCACACATGAAATCACCTGATATGTACTTTTGTATCTGGATTCTCTCACTGAGCAGAGGGAATTTTAAATTTATTACTGCTCTTGTATTTATCAGAATCTTGGTTCTTTTTAGTTTTTTATTGAGTGGTATTTCAGTGTTTTTACATACCACGTGTGTCTTTTTGACAGATGATTCTGCTATGTATAGTGAAGTTTTAACTATTGACACAGAAATTGTCACCATCTATGCATGACTCTTCTTGTGAACATATGCCTCAACTTATTTCGGATAAGTAATTAAGACTGAGGTAGCTTGGGTTTATTCATTTTTGTTTTTGTTTCCTTTGTCTGTTTTGATAGGGATGTAAATTTCACCATTCAAAGAAGTGCCACTCTTTAAGGGTCCTGTCTGAGGTGCATGAGTATTTTGTTATTCTATGTTTTTCTCAGAACTTGATTTCTTTCAAGTCCTTAATTTTTGGTTATTATAATGTGTGTCTGTGTGTATGTTAATTTCTGAAAATGATTTTAATTATGATTTTTTTGATGAATGATGGTTCTAAACTTCTTTTATTGCTTATTGGCTATACATAGATCTTCTTTTGTGAAGTATGTGATCAAATTGTTGGGTACCTCCATAGACTTATTTATATTTCTCTTTTTGAGTCATGAGGGCTAGTATGTAGTCCAGAAATGAGTTCTGCCTCAGTTGTGTAGTTTGGGACTACTTTTTCTCAGCATGAAAGTTACTCCTTAGTTTTCTTAATGTTGTCATTCAAAAGCAAAAGTTTTGAGTTTTCATTAAACCTAATGTATCCTGTTTTATTATATTGCTTATGTTTTTGTGCCTCTCAAAGAAATCATCGTCTAACCCAAATACTTTCTCCATGTTCTAGTGTAGAAGGTTGTTAGTTTACATTTTACCTTCATAATTGTGTTTGTTATGAGTCAGGGTTCTTCAGAAGAACCAAAACATTAAAATCCATAGAATATACATTATTTTAATAGTGTATCCACCAGATTGGCTTACTTCATCAAAGGCTAAAGAGTCCCTTCACAAGTACCTGCAGTTTGAGAAGTCAGAAAAGCCAGGTGCTCTGTCCAAGAACTCAAAAGTATCAGAATGAGAGCAATGCCAATGATATAACCAGGAAAGAGGCCACAGACCAGGAAGCCTCTGGAGTGCAGTGGTGCAGTCTTAATTAAAAAGCTGAAGAAATTAGAGGCTAATATCTATATTAAAATAGTCAAAAAATGTTCCAGCTTCAAAAGGTTCAAGAGCAAGCAGCAGGCAGTGTCTCCATATCTTCAAGGGAAGACAGTAACAAGGTCAAAATTCCATCTAACATGATGATAGATCTATCTTGCACACAACCAAAACACATTGATTCTTTCTTCGTAAGAAGAGGTAATGCTCTTACACACACGTTTGGAAGTAGCTTTACCAATCTCTACACACACTTACGTCCAGTAAAGTTGACAGACAAACTTGACAATCTTAGTATTCTTTTTACACATAGATATGTATCACATTAGACAACATCAGCACTCACTTCTGATTTTTCCTGTCCTGACTTTCTCCTGACTTTATTTACATTTAACATTAATCGTAACAAAAATTTCATTTACTCGTTAAATATTTTAACATTTAAAAAAAACAATGCATTCTATATAGCTGAGGATCTTTTTTTTTTTTTTTTACATTTTCTCTATCCAGTTCTGTTGGTGTTTTTGCCTCATTTGGCATTGTTCTAATGAGTATTTATAGTTTTTAAACTTTATTATGTGTGGAATTATGCTTTAATTAGCAGATCCTGATGTTTGTCCTACAAAAGCCATTTTAAAAGCCTGGCTAAAATTTGTCAAACATAAGTGGGCAGGTACTAGTTGGCACTTAAAGGTAGACAGAGAACAATCTTTCCTTGGATCTGTCTTTAGTAGAGTTGCTAAAGTGACTTCACTTCTTAGTGGAACTGTCCATGGTGACAATATGGATTCTTGTATCAACTCTCCCAAGAGACAGAAAAGTAAGGTGTTTTTCAGCTTTTATTTATTTTTTTTTTCCTTTTGTTGAGACAGTTTCTCGGGTCTATTGCCAAGGCTGGTCCTGAATTCAGGATGGAGCCCAGACTATGCTAGGACTTACTGTAATCTTCTTGTCTCAGCCTCCTGAGTGCTGGGATTATAGGTATGAGCCACAATGACAAGTTGATGTTCTGGGGAATTGAACTCAGGTACTTAGTGCTTGACTTAGAGCTTGCTAGGCAAGCGCTTTAACCTCTGAGCCATTCCCCCAGCCCAAGACTTCTTTCTAGAATACAGTAAGATCACTTGATTTTGAGCAGAAAGGGCAAACATCAAAGTTTAGTTCAAAGAAGAGCAAAAATCAAAGAAAATCATTTGGCTTATATTAGAGATGAGTAAAAAAAGAGGAAATATGAGACTTTATAACACATTATTCCTGTGGTTAATTTGCCTTCTAAGGAGTGACTGAAATTATGAATTAAAAGAACTGGTCACTGAGCATTGTGACCTTTCAGTCTATGCCCTATCAAGACAGTTATTATAGGGCCAGCTAGTCAATATATTTATTCAAGTTATCATATTACTATTTCTAAAAAGAGTTTCTGGTCTTTAAGAAGCAAATTTAATTCTGAAATAGGTCAATTCTAAAGCCAGAATTCACCTAATTTCTGAAAGTGTATTTGCTCAGAGAGACATTACTGTCACCAAACTGATGATCTTGGCCCACATGAAAGCAGCCTGTTGCTGGTAGTAGCATTGTGACAGAATTTGAATCTCCACTAATTTGCACTGATTCCAGAACAGGTGCTGTGTTAGTCAGCTTGGGGGAACTAATTCCTTGTTCAGATGACTGAGTGAGAAAGCAAAGTGATTTCGCCCTGCGCGTCTCTGGCCAGAATGGCTAATTTCCATTTGGTAACTCCAATACGTGAAAGCTGCCCACCTTCCAAGGCTCTTCTCAATTGTTCTATGCCCAGACAACATGTGGACCGCTACTATAGCTAAATTGCCAGGCCAGCTGTTGTGTCAGACGTACAGCATGACCACTGTGCACCAGCAGCAGCCAGCCTGCCATTGCCATAGGCATGCATGAGGTTGAATTCATGGAAGAACAGATGAGCTCAAGAAACATTCATGTAACACAGGAGATCCTTTAATTTCTGAATTGGAAGTGGTTATTGCTAATGTGAAGCACACAGCTGATTCTAAAACTAAACTTGTTTTTAACTATAGAGGGTAATTGTATTGGTTAATGTTCTGGGAATTGATCATGCTATTTATTTATATCTTAAAATTTGAGTAGAAGAATATATATATATATTCCAACAGCAAAATTTGCATAAACTTTAAAAAGCTATAACAGAACTGATTTTTATGAAATCAGTGACATGAAATAGTGTTTTGTGGGGAGAGTGGTAAAAATAGAATTAAGTATTTTAAACTGTATAAGTCTTTTCAAAAGCATCTGCTTCCAAAACAAACCAAATTGATCTGCATTAAAAAATCTGCTTAGGCAAAGAAGAATCAGCCTGAGTCCCCTTCTTTAATTGTTCACAAAATCCTGGTTTGAGATTTATTTACTGATCTGGTGATATGTTTATTCAAACTATATCACTTTTTAAAGTTTACCCCTTGCACATATTGCCTTGAAAGTTAATGCTTTGTTCCTATACATTTAGTTTCAGGTTTTTCATGTCACACACACACACACACACACACATACACACACACACACAAAGACGCTTTTGTAACTACTTGGTGCTTTCACCATTTGACAGAAAATATAAGAGTATAGTCTCTGGACCTGGTCTTTAATTATGATACAAGATGCACAAAGTCCAGTAGATTCCCTTTGGTGTCCCATCTGGATAGATCTATTCATATGTACTACTGAGACCTATGACACAATGTGATACTGATATCATATACTAAGTTAATTTGATGAATCACAATAGTTGATGGGACACATTCGCTAAATGTTCAAAAAAAAATTACTACCTTTTCCTGTGAACCAGACACTGACCTGCATGTTGGGGACACAGTAACAGGTATAGGTACAGTCCAACTGTGTTTGGTTTGCCATGGTAATTTAAATAGATTATAAGCAAGACAAAAAAATACTAATTAGTTAAGTGCCAAACCAGAATAGAATAACTGGTGAAAGATTTAAAGGCCACAGAAGAATTCCTTGAAGAGGTGATTCCTGAGCCCAGACTTTGAAAAATGGCAGGCTTTGCAAAAAAGAGAAATATTCTAGACAACAGGAACAGGAGGTGTAAAGCCAGGGCATAGAAAAAACTCAGAGAGGGGAAGACTTGAACATATTAAGTTCACAAGATGAGAGTAGAGAAGTAGGGAAGACAACATCTCATCGGCTCGGTAGGAAATCAGAAGACTGACAGTGGTGACACTAACCATGTAGTGTGACCCAGTATGTATTTCAAAAAGAAATCCTTAAAGACAGTAAGTTTTGTCAGGAGACAGGACTGGTATGGTCACGACGAAGGTCATAGGATAATATTACGGTGATGGATCCGATACAAATGAAAAATTTAAAGCTTTATTTTTATAAGTAAATTTATAGTTTTAAAGGATAGGAATGATGAGGAAAAGTGGAAAACTCAATTTAATTCTCAGGCTTCTGGTGTACATAAGTGAGTGGGCGGTAGAGAATATTTACAGGATCCAAATAATTTCTTAAGACAAGACCTGTAAGAGGTCATTGAAGCAATAGCCTGCTGGGGATATATTAAATTATAAATTGTATATTCTATGTGCATGTGGATGCAATAAAAAGCAGTTAGGTGAGGGCCTTGAAACAAACAGTTTGAGGTTTCATCTATGGCATTTGAACTGTGGAACTGGAAGACAAAACTCAAATTTAATTGATGAAGCAAAAAAGACCCAGGGAGAGGTTTGAATTCAGATCTGATCTCCTAAAGCACAAAGCAAGTGCCACAGCAGCATCTTCTCTGGAAAGATACACAAACCATTAATCAATCAAACATTTGTATGCACCTGTCTGCAACAATTGTCTATCAATATCTGTAAACTTAATGAATCTTTTCAATGGGATCATGATTTCTATTTTAAAACGGCTACTTGAATTCTCTCTGGGCTACTCCAACCCAGATTTTTGAAAATAATCTAATTTATATGCAAGCCTGGATATTAAAAATTTCCCTATAAATTCTTATTTACACATTATTAAAAGAAAAATCAACAGTGCTTATGACAAATGTAAGGTTTTTTTGTTTGTTTGTTTGGTTGGTTGGTTGGTTGGTTGGTTGGGGTTTTTTTGGTTCCATTCTTGTACTGAAGACAAAACTTAGGGACTTCACATTGGCCTACATCTCATCCAGTTTTATTTATTTGTTTCATTTTTATTCAGAGATAAGCTTCCTAAGTCTGATTTTGAAACAGGGTCTTGATAGTTACAAAGCGGACCAGTCTGGATTCTAACTTCCATCTCCTTTCTCAACCCTACAGAGTGTTGGAATTACATTCCTACACCTCTAGGCCTGGTTCAATTTTGTAGTTAGATAACAAAGATAAAAAAAACCACCAAGCTGTATATACTTATTCTTTTCATTACAATATCATTAAAATATTTTGATTTGTATTTCTATGGATATATTCCTAAATAAGATTAAGAAAAATTACACTTCTTTAACTTGGTTTTTGGGGGAAACAAGGATGTGAGATGTTAAACCTCACTCGAAGCTTCTCCATTGTGATATGAGAGCTTTGCTTTCAAGAGGCCTCTGGCAAGTTGCCTTGCTCTGAAGATGGCGGCTTGGGTTGGCTGGAAGCACTAGTGGAAGTCCTATGAGGCTGGGTTCCTTTTCAGAAAGTAACATGCCACAGAATAAAATTATGTTTCAGATGATAAGAAGCCCAACTTAATCTCCTCACACTGATGAAAAAGACTTATCTGGACTGATATTGTTTGTACCAGTGTAGCTTCCCTTTCACTCTCAAATGCATCTGGGTTTTAATGATAAGTTGTAGGTCTGCCAAACAAACTCCACAACACCTAGTCAGAAACAGGTCAAGTAAAAAAGACTCACCAGTGACTGATAAGGAAGTCCTCAATATCTCTTTCGTTGCTAATACTATCTTTAAATTAGCTCTCTTTTCATGGTATGTTCCATTTTCCTCCTCCTCCAAAAGAAAAACTGTTAACAGAGATAGCTTCGAAGATAACATGGAGAGATGGTTCTCAGGTAGTTAGGGAACTTAAAAAAAAAGAAAGAAACTTGGATAACACCTAGCATAGGGGTTAGAGGACAGAACAAAGAAGATTGGACAGATGTTTCATTATATTTCAAAATAAAATAAATAAAATCAGCAAGTACAGAATCAAAGAGATACTATAATTCCACTTGGACTAAGTTTCACTGAGGTTTTGACCCGGTTCAAATATTTTTGTAAAAGCAGATGCCCTGTAGAGAAAAGTAGGCTTGCACTATTTGTCCTGGCTACTTTTGATAGAAAGTTCTCTATGATCCTTTTGATTATAAGGTGATATCTAGAGAGAGGTTTCCAACAGAAATAAAAGAAGATAATAAAGATGACCCTGGATGTTCATGACAAAAAAAAAAATCCTGAGATCTTTGTCTCTAAATGTGTTAGCTCCTTTCTTTCTCCATTTTGCTTTCTCTTTACGTCCTCATGGTACAGAAGTTTTCCTTTCTTTTAAGAATCATTTTCTGCCAGGAAAAAAAAGTTTCTAGCACTTAAAGACCCTAATGCTGGGAGCTGAGGAAACAGAACGAACGGAGCTGTGACGGATTTGCAAATGCTGGCTACGTTTGCACTCTTAGAGGCTGATTTTGATACAAATCTCTGTTCCCTTATACTCATCCTCCTTTTCCTTGTCCCAAGACTTAAGATTTCCCTCAACGTGTCCTTTGTATAGTTTACCTCATCTCCACCTGCTAGAAATCCACTCTAAGTCAAGCCACAGCATTCTGTACTTTCTGACCAGCCTTCCTCCAAACAGAATGTGGAATCCATATGTTCCCAACAATATCTAACTGTACAAAGCTTTTAGGGAACATTCTAGAGCTAAATCCTAAAGCCCAGCGTGTGACTATATTGTCTGAGGAGTTTGAATATTATTCTCATGTCTAAATGGACAAAGAATACAAAAATGAGGTCATATAAAGCAAAGGCATTTGGGAGCCAGGCACGGTGGCTCACACCTCTAACCCCAGAACCAGGGAGGCCGAAGCAGAAGGATGGCTGTGAGTTTAAGGTCAGCCTGAGCTACACAGTGAGCTCAGAACCAGCCTGGACTACAAAGTGAGACTTGTCTTGAAAACTAAAATTACTCAGTTTTAATAGACCTGCAAAATTTAATATATATACATATATATGTATATCATAGAAAGCATACATATAGTTTGAACCCTGAGTAACTTCTAAACTGGAAACTTCCTATGCTAAATCCAAGAATACTACTTATTTAATAAGGAATATATTTAATACATACATAGGGCAAATAGCTGTTTCTCTTTCTATCTTATGTTTCTGATTTTTTTCTATTCCCATAGGAAAAAATCTGAAAAGTGGAAATTATTTATACATAAAAATTTATGAAGTTTATGTAGTCTATGTATTTCTTTTACAAGGTAAGAAGTAAGGAGGTTTTGCTGCTATGAGTTATGTATCCCACTCAATAGTTAATCATCACGGGAATGGATTCCACAGGTATAGAAATAAATAGTAGCATTTTTTAAGTTTTAAGAAATTATAATAATTAGATACTAAAATTAAAGGCAGAAATAAGTTTTGGAGCTGTCTTGGGTCTGAAAAAATTCCTAAGAACTAAAAATTAGGTGATGAGGAATTAGAATTCTGATTTCCAGATCTTAAACAATCTAGAAGAAAGTCACTTCTATGTGCTTTTCAATATTTGTAAGGATTGTAGAAACCCGGGAAAAGCCTTTAACTATGTTGATCTATTTGTGCAGTTATACTGGAATGAAGCATTGTTCAATAAAATGCATAATTGAATATATTGCTAAGTTTATAATACTTAACAATGTCTGTACACTTTTGGTCTGGAATTATAATATATATATGTGTATATATATATATATATATATATATATATATATATATATATGTAAAACAGTCTACACAAAAACAATGTATCTCATGTTATAGAATAGTGCATATTATGACATTATGATGAGGTCATAAGTTACGACAGTTCATCTACTGAGGCGACTAACAATTAGAAAAACAACCAACTTGTTCATTTAAAATGAATTTTAACAATTGTAATTGTTGCCGTATTGCAACAATAGCAATAAAAAAGAAATAGAGCTGTGAATTTCATTAGGAAAAGTATAGTGATTGAGTTATTTTAATATAACAAATATGTGTAGAGTTGTTTTGAGAATAATACTTTCTTTGGTGTTTATTCCAAAAGATCAAGTATTGTTATTACACTAATTTTATGGAGAAGACTGATATGCAATAGGATTAAGCAATCTGTCCAAAATTACACAGATAAAACAAGGAAAACAAAAAACAAAAAATAAAAGAAGAATGCTAATCTATTCATTTCCTCTCCAGAACTCGTACGGTTGTCCATTGTGCTATCCTTTGATGTAGAGTTTGACTACGAGGTATGCCTTAGTTACTTTTCCATCACTGTGACTCAGCACCCGACTTCCACAAATTAGGGAGAAAATATTTACTGTAGTTTACAGTTTCAGAAAGTCTCAGTCCATTCATGGGTGGGCAGCTAGCAAATGGTGGATTCACATGATGGGGCTGTAGCTAGAGCTGGAACCGGAGTTCCTGGTGCAGAGATCCTTACAGTAGACTGGATAAGAGAAAGACTGGGTAGAAAGGCAGAACCAGTACACATTTCTCCAAGTCATGCCCCAAGCACCCACGCCCTTCCAGCCAGGCCCCACCTCCTAAGCCTATCCATAGGAACATGAGGCTTTTGGGGTACACTCCAGATCCAAACCACCACATTCCCACATTCCACCCCTGGCCCCCAAAAGATGCATGGCCACCTCCTTAAGCAAAATGTAATTAGTCCTTTTCAAAGAGTTGCTAAAGTTCCAATAGTTCCATTACTCCTAAAAAGTCCAAGTCCAAAGTGTCCTCTGAGACTCAAGGCAAACTCAGCTGTGAGCTCCTGTTAAAACCAGAGTTAAGCACTTCCAACATAAAATAGCATAAGGTGAACATTTCCATTCCAAAAGGGAGGAATAAGAGGATAAGAGACAATAGGAGGGAGGAGTGGGCAGGGGGAGGGATAAAAGGAGAGTGGGAAAGTCCTTGTCACCTTGACAAGATACATAGCTGTAGGTGCACAAAAAGGTAAACTTCATTGTAAACCATAAATTTTGCACTTACACATATGAGTAAACTGGGGCAGGGGGGTTGCGGGGGAGAGGCAGGGAAGGCAATAGGACCAAAACAATTGCTAAACCCAGCAGGAAAAGGGTTAAATTTTATAGTCCCAGGTAGAGCATGTGGCAAGATATGAATTCCAAAAGGCTTGGGTGGTCCCTCCCCTACAGCATCACAGCAAGCTGCAATTACCGTCTTCTTGGTCCCCTCAGGGCCAGCAGTTTTGCTCACCTGCTGATCCAAGCTCCTGGCTTCTCCAATTTCCTGGTTCTCCACTGCACCTTCCGCTTCTCCTTTACAACTTCACATGCTGCTCTCTCCGGGGCACACCGCCTGGCCTCCAGGGCCTTCCCCTGAAATCTGGATGGAAGCTAATGTGAACCCACCTCTCCAACACTGTAAACCTGTAAGCCAGGACCACGTGGATGTCAGCAAGGCCCGCCACTCTCTTGAGCAGCTGCTTGGCCCTTGGACAGACGCTGTAGAAGCCTCTGAGTTTTTAAATGGTTGAACTCAAGGCCACTGAACTCTAAAAGACTTTTTTTTTCTTTTGGCCCTGCTGTACACTTTCCAGGGCGAAGTCTTTTGCCTCTCCACCACTGGGCTGGTGAAGAGAGGGGTCCTGCTGACTTTGGAAGTGTCTCCAGGCATTTTTCCAATAGCCCTGATGGTGCTTCTTGTTAATGACCGTTTCTTCACCTTCCTTGGGCTCTTTGGACCACCACTGCAGGCCGTTTCCGTCTGGCACTGCAGGCCTTTGATACGATTTTTCTCTGCCATGGTTTTCCTGCATTTCACTATACAGCTAGCTGAAAGCCTCAAATTGATGCCAAGTGACAGTTTGAACATCAGTCTGCCTTGAGATTTCCTCCACCAGAGTAAGCAATCCACTGCCCTTAATCTCAGTTTCAAGCAGACTCTGGACAAGGACAAAAGGCCGGCAAACTTTCTGCCATGGAGGAGCACACATGGTTTTGAGGCCACTTGCTGATACAGTCCTCCTTCTTATCTGAAACTTCTTGAGCCTGGCCTTTCCAATCCACACTTCTGTCAGCATTCTGGTCTTCTGAGCTCTGACCAGAATCTCCCCTCATCTGAGCTCAGAGCTCTCCCAGGTTTCTCCAGTGGGCATGCGCAAACCTTTCCCAATTTCTCTTGCTAACCAATTTGAAAGGCTTCCAAACCACACAGTCAGGTAAGGCACAGCAACAGCTCTGCTTCTCTGGTATCCATTTCTATAGTATTTGTCACTGCGACTCAATATCTGACATCTCTAACTAGGGAGGAAAGCTTTATTGTGATTTTCAGTTTCAGAAGGTCTCAGTCAATTCACGGGTGAGTGGCTGGAAAATGGTGGAGTCACATGATGGGGCTGTAGCTAGAGCTGGAACCAGAGTTCCTGATGCAGAGATCCTTAGAACATCCTGGAAGAGAGTGATTGGGAGGAAGGGTGGAATCAGCACATTCCCCTTCTGGTCAAGCTCCAAGCACCCACCCCCTTCCAGCCAGGCCCCACCTCCCAAGCCTACTGGGTATCCATAGGAACACGAGGCTCTTCAGGTACACTCCAGATCCAGAACACCACAGGATACCATCAAAATACAAAGTGAATGCTTCAATTTTAAAAATTGCAGTTAAAAACAAATTGCCACTAACATCCCTCGAAATATTCCTTCTTTCAAACACTCATTCTGTTGTTCTTGTCACCTTTTCCCTCCACTTTATTGGCATGTATAAGCACAAAATTTAAGGTTTACAATGAAGTTGAGCATTTTGTGCACATATGTATCTTGCCAAGATGACAAGGACTTCCCCACTCTCCTTTTGTCCCTCTCCCTATACACCCTTCCCTCCCTCCCTGCCCTACCCCCCTGTTTCACTCTGTTTTTTAAGTTCCATAAGAGTTGTGCTCCAGGACTCTCATATCAGAGAGACCATTCGGTGTTTCACCTTCTGCTTCTGACTCACTTCACTGAGCATGATGTTCTCAAGTTTATTCCATTTGCCTGCAAAAGCCTCCACGCTGTTGTACTTTATAGATGCATAGTACTCCATTGTGTATGAATACCACAGTTTGTGTATCCACTGGTCTGTTGAAACACATTTGGAAGTCCTCTTTTGTGAGTTTTTTTTGCTAGGTATAACTAATAAATTCAGTCAACACTGCTGCTAAGTGTCATCTAATGGAATAGCAGACTTGTAAACACAGTGTCATGTGTCCTCATCCATTCTATTCACTGGATCTGACACCATGACTCAAAGTCAAAATGCATGTGAAAGGTAGATATTTTAAATAGATGCAGTTACACTGAGGTGGCCAGCCCAAACCAAGGCACTCGTGGAAGTGAACTACTTCGGAGAGTGGCAGCAGAAACGGGATAAGCTTTTCAAAGCTTATATTTAGAAGGATATTAATGACAACATGACTTTTATTGTAACAAATGTTTAAATTTTAAATATCCACCATAGCTTTTATTCACACTTAATATTTGTTTCATGTCTTAATAGTCAAGAAGACAAGATCTGTTTTAAGTATAGCAAAGGTACCGAATGTAAGATGTCACGACGTCAGCGAGAACATTTCTATAATGCTGTAATAGTGTTGAACCTGAGTGAGCCTACTCTGTACTCCCTATGCGTATAATGTATGCTTTGATAGGTGATCTTTGCCTCACAGGAGGTGACTTTTTTGAGACGAGTTGAGAGAAATTTAAAATCAGTAGGTAAATGTTGTTCTTACTCATGATAAAAAATGGTGAGGTTATTCGAAAGAAGGCCTCTGTCTTTATCGAAAGACGATGACAAATGGCTTTACTGGGAAGTCACTCCTATCACCTCATGCTGATTTAAATGGGCCTACCATTCCTTTGGTTTTTAGGAAAGAAACTGTACATTATTTTTTTTTTATTTTTCTTCCTTTCCTCCTCTCACCAGTGCTTCTCAAATTTTAGTATGCAGCAGAAAATCCTAGAAGGGTTAAGTTTGCAGGGTTAGGGTTCAGTGTTATGAGAATTTACATGTATAATAAAATTCCCTAGTAGATGCTGATGGCAATCTAGTGGTCAGGGGCCAGACTTTGAAAGCGCTGTCTCTCTCCACTGTTTTCTGAACTTTTTCACAAAATTTTACATGGTGCTCATTGGTGTATCTACAGCTGCTCTTAGCACAATGCCTAATTCATATGTATCAAAAAAACTCCAGAAGCACATGTGAATAGGATAAATAAATAAGAGTTTTGCAAAAATAAATTGAGAAAAAGTTTTTCTTATTATTCTTTTCTTTAAGGAAATATAATTTTTGACATACTGAGTTGTATTTTAAATGCAATTTTAAGAGATTTTAACAAATATTCCCACTAGGCTAATTTTTAATAACAAATAAAGATAAATAAATGAGACATCTTCTTATACCAAATATTTCATAGCAATAAAAATGGGTTAATTACTGCAAAAGAAGGGTGAATTTCATAAATATGAGTGAAAGAATACAGATATACAATATTATACTCATTTAAAACTCATAAGCATGCAGGCCAACACGGTGGAGAAATTTGAAAGGAACCAGGTATACTTAATAGAAGGAGATGTACATAGTGGTGTTGCAATTCCAGGGATAAATTCTTATCAAGGATGTGTTTGGTTTTGATAACTCATTAAATTTACAGTTATGTCTGTATACTTTTCTGTACATATTTACATGTATTGGTTCATGTATTTCAGTCTGATATTTGATCAGCAGCAACTGTTTTAGGGACTAAGATGTAACTCAGTTGTAGGGTGTGTCTTAGTAATATGTGTAATGAAAACTTGGATTCGATCTAAAGCAGAGAAAACAAAACAGAAAAAGAAAAAAGAAATATTTTTAAAAGTCAAATCTATTAATTTTTATTTACTGGACAGAATTTGCTTAGTTTCAGGAACTGAATGGTGTCTACATACTCCAATTCATGTTGAACTCTTAACTCCCAGTACCTTGAAATAGACTGTATTTGGGCATATGGCTTTTAAGAAAGTAACTCTGTAAAAGTCAGGCCACATGAATGGGCCTTGCTCCCTAGGACTAGAGCTCTTGTGAAACCGAGAGATTGGGGAGCAGAGAGCACTCAGGGTGGAAGGTGCCCAATAAAGGCACAGTGAGAAGGCAAAGAGAAAGGTAACAAAAGAAACCCATTCTGATGATACCTTTATTTCTAAATTTTGAATTCTAGAACTACGAGAAAATAAGCCTGTCATTTAAGTCACCCAGTCATAGATTTTTTTACATAGAATTCTGGGTATATTAATATACCAATATAAAATTTATATCTATTATCATTGTACATGAATATGATAACAAAGAACATGCAGTTATGTGTTACTGAAAATTATGTTTCTAGCTCTGAAAAAATGCAGGTGAAAAGTTTCCATAGTAGATTGATTCTTTGTTATAAAATTGAATTAAAATTATTCCCAAACTTTCTTCCATTCTGTATCTATTATGTTTTCATTTTTTAAGCTTGAAAACGAAGTTGACTAATCCTATTTTCCTCTTTTTAAGTAGAAAAGCTCCGAAGCGTGATAGAAAACTACTGTGAAAGTTTAAATAAAAATATTAGTACAGTAAAAGATATTTTAACATTGATCCTTTTCAAAATATTTTCCCTCACTTCTAACACTTTATTCCACCTTCTTGGCTCTCCTGAAGCAGTTCTGGAAGTCTTCTTTTGTGAGTGTTTTATTAGCCATGATCAAAAATAATCTGTAATACTACTGCCATGTGCCGTCTAACATAAGGCAGGCGTGTTAAATCATTCTGCTCGGTCCTCCTCCACCCTTATTCATTGGACCTGACATAGTCTGACATTTGGCTCTCTCTCAAAGCCAAAGTGACCATGAGAGGTAAATATTTCAACACAGTTCAAATCATGGAGACCACGACGGCAGCACAACTTAGCGCACTCACTACAGAGCACATCCAGAACCATTTCAGAAAGCGGCAAGAATGCTGGAAGGGGGCGTTCTGAGGGTGTTTAACAGCAACGTCTCTTCGCTGTGATATTTCATCTAAATATTCATTGCATGCTTACCTCACCTCTCGTAGACATCAATGTCTCAGATAAACAACCATATTAATGTTCTTCATATTATTCCGAAAAGTTCTAGATGATTTTCTGCCATTGCTACCCGTTCATAGAGCCCTGTTTTTGGGGACAGAGCTCAATCTAGATATTCCTCAGAAGTCACTCTTTCAAATGGGACATTTACATCAGTTGACTTATAGTAAAGCACAAGACACTTCACAGTTTTGGTGGGCCTTGTCCAATCAGCCTTCTTAAAAAGAAAAGGCCAGTTGTGAATAGGTGAGAATTCTCTCGCACATTGCCATGGGACTCAAGGTTACGATGTCAACTCCTGATATTTTTCCCCCTTTTATTGATATGTATAAGCCCCCAAAATTAAGGTTTACAATGAAGTTGAGCATTTTTGCACCTACTTACCTTGTCAAGGTGGCAAGGACTTTCTCACTCTCCTTTTGTCCCTCCTCCTACCCACCCCTCCCTCTCTCCTCGCCCTACCCCCCTGGTTCACCTTGTTTTTCATTTTAAGTTCCATGACATAGTTTTTAAGCTACTGACTTGTGCAGCATATTTTGTCAGTTCCCAACAAAACCCTTTTCTCTGTGTCTCTGTCTCTGTCTTTCTGTGTCTTCTGTGTGTCTGTGCACATATGTGTGTGCGTAAAGCTCACTGAAAATAGTACAAAATAAATTATATTTTAAATAAGGCTAAGGCTTTTGCAATTTCTTTTCTTTTGTCCTTTCCCAGTTTTCCTTCATTCTTTGTTTTTATTATTTATGAACACAGAAAATTAAAAAGGACTTGATGTTAAAATGAATTTATCAAATTTATTCTAAGATAACTATCTGTCTCAAAGGTCCATAAATGCTTTCTGTAATTGTCCAGGCAGGAATTACTTTAGGTTTTCTTTTCCACCCATGAGATCATTTTAGCAATTACTTACCCAAGTCATTGTATACGAGGGCCACTGGAGCAATGCAGTAATGGATGGGCATAGATGTGAGCTAATAAAACTTTATATCTAGACACTAATAACTGAGTTTCATATGGTTTTTACACACACACACACACACACACACACACACACACACACACTATATATATAGATATAGATATAGATAGATATACATAGATATAGATATACTACTTTTAAGGTCTTTCAGAAGCCATTTTAATATGTAAACAAAACAAAACCATTCTTGGCATCTGGGTCTTGAAAAGATTGATGAGTAATAGGCCAGAAATGGTCTACCAGTCCTAGTTGGCCACTTCCCGATTCGGCTAGTCTTCTTGGTTTTTAAACACAAAAATGTATTTCAGTTACATCTATTGTTTAGCTGCATGGTGAAGGATTTCTTATAAGTCTGTATTTTAGAGAATAATGAAACAGTTTACATGGCTCAAGGACAGCAGGTCTTTTCAAGGATGCTGCTAATTAATGACATTTTAAGCCGTACAGAAGAAGAAAGGTCACTAATTCATTTTCAACACATTCTTGAGAACATTGCCAAGAGCATTGGCTGTGTCAAAGATTGTAGCCCCAGCCATGACCTTCCATTTTTCTTTTTGATTTGCTTTGTTTTCTGTGTGTATATTCAGTTGATTTTCTGGGAACATAAACTAGCGAAATCAATTTAGTGATCAGCCATTATTATCTTCTTCTTTACTCTCCCTGCCATCTTCTAGCTCTGTTTTCCTGCAAGCAAGAAAGATGTCAGGGCACTTTTATTGTATTGCTATTTACTCTTCTGCTCAATAGGTTTTTTTTTTTCAAAGCAAACATAACATTGACATTTAGCAGTATTAATCTCTGCCCGTGTAATATGCCTAATTAGTTTTAATGAAATAAAGAAGGAGAACTTTGTGGGGAAATTGGAAAAAATGCTGCAGTCTCTGCTTTCAGATATTTTCTAAAGTCAATGGCATTGACCAACAGATAACACATTGCTTCTGAACAGCATTTAGTCCTCTACAAATTGTCAAGGTTGTATGTTACTGAAAAGAGGTTTAAAGTCATTTTCATTTAAAATGTTTTTGTGTGTGTGTTTTGATAAATACTTTGCATATTAAGTCCAAAATTAATGTAATAGAAAGAAGAATGTTCTATTCATAATTTTAATCATAAGTGTTGCTTATATCAATATAAAAATAATCACTGTTTCCCAATGCAGACACACACAAAAAAATTTAAGTAGTTAAAAGAAAGTCAGACAATAGTTCTAGTGAAAATCTGGCTGTAAATCTCCATCCACATGGGATGACCCCACCTCTTTTTCTTTTATTATAAAATTAATTTTATGTGGAATTGTTTTATACTAAGTAGATGTTTATTACATTATGTACAATCATCTATTTTGAAAAAGTGTAATTTCAAAATTTATTAACTTTCATAAATTATTTACTCACACTTCACTAATTGCTAACACTTTGCCAAGTTTAGTATCTAATTTTATCTACCTACCCATCCATAAATTCTTGCACACATATTTTTAAAGAATTTATATCAATTCTGAAATAACTAAATATGCCATTGTATCCATTGCTGTAAGTGTAATATACTTATGTGGTATAGACTTAAGATCATTTAGTGTAGCAATTTACTTATTTGGTCTTTGATTTAAGTTAGCCTGAGAAAAGCGATTGATGTAATGATAGCCTGCACATCTTTTGAATGTACAGACATTGACCTTTCAGTACTCAGCCATAGCATTTGAAATTTAACTTCTCTCTTTTTCTTTCATATATTTTCTAGCCCTATGAATTTCATTGTTATTTTTCCTTTCTCAGGTGGACTGGTGGGCGAGACCAAGTTAAAAAAAATCCCAAAAAAGATACAGTAAGATGCAGAAAAAAAAAACTTTGGCAAATATTCCAATAAAGGGCTCTGCTGGACTCAGAGAAGAGGCATCAAGATTTGGCTGCGGCAGCCTGTTCTAGGGATAAAAAAACTGAGCACAAAAGTCATAATGTGAGTGAATTCAGACTCAGAAGATTAAATATGTTAAATCTTGCCTGGTTCCTCTAATTTGGAAAACCCAGAACACAGGCATTCTCTATAGAACCAAATGGGTGTGATGGTGGGAGTTGGGAGGCATGGGGAGGGTGTGGAAGGGCCAAAAATGGGAAGAGATTGTAAAGTTGGTGTGATATATAAGTGCACACAATACTCAATTTCATTGTAAACATTATGATATCTATTAAAATTGTGGGGAATTTTTTAAAGGAAAGAAGTGTAAGTTTACATTCCCATCAACTATTTTTTTTTTTTTTTTCATCTTGGCTGACAGATGTTTGAAATGCCTGAAAAGTTCTAGGACTGAGTCAGAGCTACTTCAGCAGCCGCATGGTTCAGGAAACCAAGCATTTGGGTGTGACTTAGAGGTGTCTCTGTTCTGATGTTGATTTTTTACTTTGCCTAGCTGAATCTCGTCCTACCTCGTACACTTAGAGAAGAGACTGAGGTGGGGCACTGAATTATCACACCAAAATTAGAGAGGAATAATGCAATTATCAAGTACAGTTTACCGTCCAGCCAGCATTCTCTGCATCTTAACTGCTCAGTCACACACACACACCTTGTAAAGGTTGTTGCCATTAGCCCCAAAATATTTGCCTCAACTAAACCTGAAATGATTGGCTAAAAAGGATGAGGATAGGTACCTTGATCACTGAGAGATGAACCAAATATTTTTCTATATAGATAACTAGGAGAGGAATTCATACTAACAATTTAGAAATGAAGTAACTCACCCATAGCATGCACTATTTATTTTAAGTTCATAATTATATATTATTTGCCTTATTTTTTCTTTAGAAATCATGCATAGTTTAATACTTGACATCTGCTGGTGGATTCGTTGAGGCATTGAGCATCGGAATAACTCATGTAGTCAACATGATGAATAATTAATTGTGCCCACATAGTGGTTCCCTTCATCGTGATTGAATAGTGAACCTCTTGGATTCCAAGATGCTGACTCTCCTCTTTGGCGTGCTCAAGACTTAGGTCTTTACAATGAAGGTAGCTGGGATGCGACTAAGATCTCTTGAACTCATTCATAGGCTCATCTACAGAAAAGAGCATGTTGCTAGGTCTCACACAGGAAAATGAAAAATCTAAAAGTTGTAGGTTCTTGCACAGATGCAACAGTACTCTGTGCCAACGCTGCAAACTGGGTGTTGTTGCTAGTAAATTGGCCTCTGCCAATGATAATGCTCTCTTTTTTTCAGTATATTATAATCGTTCCACATTCTTATTGCATTAGTCTTACATTATGAATACAATATCTTCCTCAAATGCACTATTTGTACTAGTGATTTCATTAGCCTACACTATTTGCACACAAATTTGTACTAGTGACTCGATTAGCCTACATAGACAGCTAACCTCAAAATAGTCTAGAAAAATTCACAACACCTTGCATCGCCAATTAGGCAATTTCTTTGATCCATATCAATGTGTGATTAAAGTAACTGTGAAGAATGAAACTCGAACTTGTTTTTACTGAAAAGTGTAGCAAGATTGAATAAAGGTGTGATGTCACATTGGGCTCTCTGACCTTTCAGAGATCTTTAGAAACATCTTTAAAAATTTTTAATTACATCATAACTGATTTTAGTACTACATATATTTATATAACACTTTATAATTTTAAAGTTGTCCCATATAATATCTTGTTTGATTTCTACATCTGGTTTTGTTGCATTTGCTTCTTTAGGAGCAATGTCTTCAAACAAATAAAAGTTTTAATCATATGGTAAAAATATGCTAAGAATCCCTAATGAAATCTATTGCAAATGTGAATATAAATGAATTTGACAATTGTAAAATCAGTTGGTTCACTAAAATATAATTTACATTTCTCAGGCTTTTTAGCATCTTGGAATATCTAATTCCCCAAGAGTATCATTCTTTTATAAAAAATGGTCAAAGCTTTCACACCAACAACATTTAAATGTACACCCCATTCTTAACCTAAAGATAAATATACATTTTGAGAGGAATAAAAGGATCATTAAGTGTTCAGTGTAAATATCCCAAAATGACTCATTTTGTTCACATAAGAATCTAATCACTCATATACTGCCAATTTCAGTATATTTTATGAACATTTAACTTATTTGTAAACTAAAAAAAAAAATAAAAAAAGATTGTTAGAGTGAAGGAGTCTTGGAGATTATTTCAAGATAATTATTCATTTGGCAAGAAGAAACGTAGGATGACTGGGTGACCTGCTCTAAGTAAAATTATCCATTTAACTATCCAAAGACTATTTGTGTTAAACTTCACAACTTTTTAGCAAGCAAACAAAATGAAAAATAGAAGACACATAATAAAAAGGACCTGTCTCAACAGAACCTTCCTGAGCCAGAAGAACACAAGGGTTCCGAAATCAGACTGAGGAATTCACGGAACAATTTTTTCTTCTCTTTTCCATCTCTCTAAACTCCGTCTGTCTTCACCCCGTTAACAAAGCAAGATAAGATCAAAAAGGCATAAAATTCTGATCTACTTTTTTTAAGCCCCTTATCTGGCTAAACAAGGTGAAATTACAATTGTCTGTCGCATGAAAAACGCGAACAAAGGGATCATAAACATTTGGAATCATCTTATTGAATAGGTTTAGTATTTCATGATCTGTGAAACAGTGTTGGACTCCTGTGTGGTGTACTGCATCCCTTTTTTTATCTAGTCATGTTGAACTGGTGTCCCATTTAGTCTTCTAATTCATTCCTCTGGTAGATGGACCAGGAGCTGTAAAGCTAGTGCTAGTCTCACTGGTCAGATCTTCAGCATCAACTCTTGCCAAGGATCACGGTTACTCAGTTTCTCAGCCTCGCTGCGCATGGGCTGACCATTCACAACTAAAATGGTGCCACTCTTTTCTTTCTGCCTAAACCTACTTACAACATAGATGCCCAGAGCCTGGCATATTTTTTCACTACGCTGAGGCTCTTCCAAGCATTGCCTCTGGAATATTGCATAAGCCATTGAAGCCAGCCTGTCACAGAACATGGTATTTCTTGGTTGGATTTCCCTGGAAACAGTCTTAGATAAGGACTTGAAGGCAATTGTTCTTACTTGATAGATTATCTCATGAATGAAGAAACAATTGAGAGGTAAGACAAAAAACTAATGAAAAATGTATATTGAGGTTATTACTATGAGTTAGACAGCTTGGCTTTCTGAGAAGCACAGAAAACAAGATGGTTCAAAATTGTTCACCTAGGAGATTTCAGGGTAGAGTAAGTAGAACTTTGTTGCAAGCAAAAATATTCATGGCCAACTTTAGATACATCAGAAGAAGACAAAGTTGGAGTTTGGGGAAATAGTATATAATGGCTTAATTAGAGCCTATCTAAAAACGTTTTTTTCTTTCTCCTCAATATTCTGTGCCTATATCATAGTCAAAACCATTGGCCTGTTGAGTGACCAACTTCTTCTATTATTGAATGCATATGCTACTATTATTCTTTTCATTTAGGCTTAATCAAGTAGTTTTCCCCATTTAACTTTCAAATGACATGGAAATTTCTAAATATGGACCCTAAACTGACATAACTTCTCTCAAACATAACTTTTTTTTTTTTTTTTTGAGACAGGGTCTTGCGCTGTAACCCAGGTTTGTCCTGAATTCACTATGTAGCCCAGGCTGGCCTTGGACTCACAGCCATCCTCATACCTCAGCCTCTCAAGTGCTGGGCTTACAGGTGTGCATCACCACACCTGGCTTTATGTGGTGCTGAGGAACTGAGCACTCTTCTTATATGTGTTCTATGGTCTGTACACCTTTATTTTTTATATGTATGTCTCACAAACGCTTAGCACAATAAAACAAATCCTGAGTGTATGTGTAGAGAACTGACCTTTACTTTCTCACAGAATGATTTTCACCTGGAGGTACAAAGCCACGTCTTCTTATAAAGCTTTCTCAAATTAGTTCTAATTTTTCCTAGTTAAAACTCCATCCAACAAATTCTACAATTAATTGCAATACAATAAAACTAAATACAACTGAAATATAGCCAAAATAGGAATTTATTCCACATGATACTTTTTTCATTTACATCTGTAAAGCCATTTGGTTAAATGAGAGTCATGCTGATTGTAGCCACTGAACGTGTGTTCAAATATCAGTGAAAATGTTTAAATTCCAGAAATCTTGCATTTCTCATCAGGAGGCCTGACTCAACAGATGCCTCCATACGCTAACACCCCTTGTTAAGGCAGAAGGTGTTAATTAAACAAATAATTCATATTAAGAATCCCTATAATTTAAAAAATCACAATGAATTAATCTGTTGTCATCCTCCAATGGCTTCTAGCCGGGATGATGCCTTTAGTCATAACATAAACATTATGAGCTCACACATCTAGTGTTGTATGTATAGTTGCATACAAGCAAAATAGCTGTTACAATATGAATACTCCCATTCCTTGAAATATTGCTAGTTAGCCAGAGAGACAAATCTCATGTATACGTAAAGAAATGTTCATGGTAGGTGAAAAACAGGACCCAGAATTTCTTGCTAAGCCAGAGAGTGGCAAATTGTCCTGTGTCTTCACCGATTGTTGCAGGAAAAAAGAAATCTTCAGGTTTGCTGAACTGTTAGTATAATGGGTGGGACAAGACAAGAGATGTCTCATTTTTTTTTTCAGTGACAACCAGGAGAAAAATCAAGTTTCCTACTGAAAGATCATTTCTACCTCATTTCAAAATTCCTGGTCAGGCCTAGGACTTAGTGCTGAGAATGAAATTGACATGCTCGGGGTATAAAGCTAATGTAAAAGTGAGAAGAAGTGATTCCTGATTTATGAAGAACACGTATACAATTTAGAAGAGTTAAGCACAGATTATCAAGAAACAGAGTGAGACTTGGTGGGCAACTGTGGAATCAGAAGGATGAGTCAAGAAGAAACAATGCAAAACAGTGGCTTTCATTGGTAGTAACTGGAGAGAACTCTGTGAGATAAGAGGTAGACAAAGAAAGTGTGATTTTTAGGAATCTGGTGAGCTGCTTCATCAGTGGGATGAAGACTAGGAAGGCAGAAATTATCAGGGTGAGGAAACCTTGCCCTAGCTCAGGCCTTTTTCACATCAATATAATTTTCATCAATGAAGTACCAAAAAAAATGATAGTCTCTTTTAATATTCTCCATTCCATTTTTGAAACTGATTCTGGAATCATGATTCTCAAACATGTAGCTCTATTCGTTTCTTTAAATCACCTTTTGGTATTTTCCTATTGCTTGCCTTAACATTTGATATTCAGTATACAAACTTGAACTAAAAGAATCAAGATTCTAGAGAAAGAACACCAGTGTTCACGCCACAAAGTGCTAAGCACTGAAGCTTGAGACATATGTCAAAAGGTCATATAATATTTTGAAGAGTAATTGAAGAAATATGTGGAGGTCATACAACAATTCCTGATATACAGAAATCAACATGAGAAGTTAGTCGGACACTCATGTCTCCTGGACCCAAAGACTAGCCCTGAACATTTTTATTCTACCACCTTGGCATTGCTTTTTTGAGACTTTCTACTATTTTTCCAAACCACCCATAGTTCATGATAAACATGAGCTTTGCTATGTATGCTCTGAGACCTATATGTACAGAGATCATGGCCTTTTCATTCCTATTTTCATCACATGATCCATTTTTTTGGTAAAGTCCTATTTGTGTGTATTTTTAAGAACATACATCAGATGAAATTTTTAAAGTAGAAATGGTTAAAGAAACCTGTACAGTTACAGGATTGTGGTTGTCAACTACTCATTTCCAGTCTACAAGAGTGTCTCTACTGAAAAAGCACAAAATTCTGTGTTTATAGTAAACTCTACAAATAATAATCTAATCACAAGCAGAATAATAGTTAATATGACGAATCGTAGAATCAAATGAGAAAGTACCATAAACTAAAAACCTGACTTAAAAACAAAGCAGTTTAACACGGTAAATACAATACTGCATGTTAAAGCTTGTCTCAAAAACACATTTAATAGAATGTTAGATTGAAATAAATTAATGTAAAAATTGTTGGGAAGTTTGGTTGACCACAAGTCAAATATGAGTCTCTTGCTTGACCTTGCTGCGAAGAGACTATATTAATATGATAGACATGATCAGTTCTTAATACAAAGAGATTAATGTCTATTGCATTTACTGCTTATCTGTAGCCTCAAAATCATCTTTGAGACAAATGACAAACTGAACTGATTTTCAACTTAAATTGTTTCTCCTAAGAATCTGAAAAACACTAACAGAAATAAAAGATTGTTTTTGTATTTGTTTGTTTGATTCTGGGACATATTTGTATTTTATAAGTTATGATTGTTACCATTATCATTGATATGGTAGTGTTGTTGATAGCATGTAAGTTATCAATTATTATAGTAACTTTAATATATATGAAAATTATGTCACAAAACACTAGGTTTTCTGTAGGAATTTCTCTCCGAAGTCATTACTGTGTATTTCCACAAAAGTAATGTAAAACAGAGTGATTTTTATCTAGTTAGTGCATTTTTTCAAAAAGTATCATAAGAGAAATATTTTACAAATCATATATTTCGAAATTTTGAAGTGGGCCCTGAACCACATTGGGCTGTTAAGGTACTATCTTCTTAGAGAATATGTGCATGTCCAATTACGAATGAAATCTAATTACACATTCTAAATGATCTCTACTGATTGTATTCTACCATTAAGTCAGTATTCTGTTTACTGGAGTTTTTATTCAAACATCTGGCGCAAAAATGAAAAAAAAAACAGAGAGCAACGATTCATCTGTGATGATTCTTCACTGGTTATTTAGTCTATATGTTTTCCTCTTGTTGGTTCTGCCACTCCTAGAAATGACTCTTTCATTCCATGACTTTAAATTGCCTACCAAGTGACCTCTGGAGTAGAAAGAACACTGCAGTTACTCTATTATGTCAGGGTCAAGTGCAACGACAGGCACATCAACACAGGTGTTCGCTGGCAGAATCTTGAAAAGAAACTAATGGTGGGCGTCTTTTATCATGTATTGTCATACCAGCTCTTCATCCCCTCTGACCCTGCTTTTAATTTGAAATCCTCGGGCTTTAGGGTTAGTCAGTGGAGATGTCGAGAGACATGAGGAGGAAAAAAAGAGTAATTTTAGTCAGTTCTTTGCTCTCTACTAGCAACTTCCTTTGGGTGGCTTGGTCTTCTAAATTGATAAGACCCACAGATCGATCCTTCCACGACACAGCATCTCTTCGGACTAAGACTCATTGGCCTCGGTTTAATGGCATTTATCACTTACATCAATTGCACTGATTTCCTTTCCCTTTTGAGATAGATGTGTAAAGACAGTGAAAAAATGACTTAAAAGGAAAATACTTTAGTTGGGTGTGGTGCAGAATGTCTATAATCCTTGAACTCTAGAAGGGTGAGGAAGGAGGTTCATAAATTCAGTACCAGCCTGTGTAAGTTGGCAGTTTTATCAAGATCTTGTCTCAAAATAAAATAAGGCTGTGGATATAGCATAGTGTGAGGGACCTGAGTTCAATCCTCAATATTACAAATAAGAGTACATTAGAATTGTGGTTTTAAGGCAAAAAATACATATATATAGTTAGGCCTTCTTATTATATGCAAATACAATAGCACAGACACCCGGGTCATTATTTGATTGGCACTCAGGTTGTCTAGGTGATGTACTGTATGCAGCATTCTGGGTTTCCGGTGTATCTCCTGGGAACTGAGGTGAGCGTTGGCAGGAGATACCTTAGCTAGCATCTTGGATCTTGTCCATCTTCTTTTCTCAGTCATACAACGAACATCTGGCAAGATTTGGCACAAATAAAGAGAGTGTATGCACAGAGGACAATTGGTATTGGATGTGAGGAGGAAAAATCTAGCAAGGAAACCACAAACAGCAGGAACAGATGTACTTCCCATCGGCCAGGTGCCCTAGGAGGAAGCACACTCCCCGCCCTGGGACACGTTTTGGTGTACTTCTAGTTAGTGGGAAAACAAGGTTGAGAGAAATGAACTGCACACCTAAAATGCAAAAATGCTCAGTTCATCTACGAGATACTAATGGAAGAGGTTTTTACAAAATATTTTATTTTTATTTTTGCTTTTCAGCTGAGATTAATTCATTATGCTTTAGTACACTAAATTGAGTTATTAAAAATATTTGCAAAAAAGCCACATAGTAAATGTATTAGATTATATGGACTGAGAGACAATAAAAATTCAAAGATATTGTTAAGCAGTTACATAATAAAAGAAAAATAAATGTCCACAAATTGCTAATTGATGGAATTAAAATACAACAATAATACTTTCCCAATTTTCATTCATATATATATGTATATTAATAAATATATGCAATATGCAGTGGTTACAATGAGCTTGGGTATTTTGTACACACATAGAGTGCATCGACATCACAATCCCTTCGCTTTCTCATTCTTGGCCCTTTTGCACCCCACGTAGCCCCACAAACTCCCACTGTCACGCCATTTTGTTCTATAAAATGCCTGTATTCTGGGTTTCTCATATTGAAGAAAAACATTTGATATTTAACCTTCTGTGTTTAACTCACTTCACTAAATATGATGGTCTCAAGTTGTGTCCACTTATCTACAAATGACTCATATCCATATCGGTCTTGATGGAAGAGAAGTACTCCGTTGTGTACAGGTGCCATACTTTTTGTATCCATGTCTGTTGATGGATACTTCAGGATCTTCCACATTTTAGCTATTGTTAGTTGTGCCATAAATATGAATACACAAGTATCTCTGTTATTTCTTGCTTTTAACTCTATGAAAAGATACCGAGAAGAGGTATTGCCAAATCAAATGGATCATTTATTGTCAGCCTTTTGAGGAATCTCCATACTGCTTTTCACAGCGGTAATAAAACTTTTTAAAATCCAGAGTTGCTAATAAGAATAATGTGATCGATTTTGTGAAACACGGAATTCAGATTAATTTAAAAGTTAATTTCCTACCATTATACTAGAAACATGGTAACACTGGTCTATGATCTTCTCTTGCTTCTCAGAAACAAGTGGACAAGTGGTCTTAGTCCATACACACACATACATACATACATACAAACCATATATGTATATATACCAAATGATGTTTTCTATGTTATTCTTGTTGATCATTGCAGACTGTCCTTATAGTGTTGGGTAAATTTACATGTGTAAAGAACGTAAAAAAATATTTTCTGTGACATACTTATTCAGTTTCAAGTGCACCTGACTTAGTCATTAGTTATATAATTACTTGATTTTCCTCAAAGTTTCAATGTCTTCATCTAAAAACTAGCTATAATGTCTACATTGTGGGTGTAAAAGTAACTAAGTTAATGAATTCAAAGATTTAGAACAGTGCATGGTATGCTATAAAGCAGTTCACGTAAAGTTATTCTTTTTAAAAAAATCAACCATGTAAATGTTCCATAACTATTATAACAACTGTAGGGTAAAACTTAGCCTAAAAGCATACTCTGTGGCCTGGCATTCTGCACGTCCTAACTAATAATTACACCCACTTGTCCCCACTTGTAGAAAAGGAACTATTTAAATTTAATCCTTTTAGTTGTGGATACTGAGTGGCAGGAGATAAATGCTACTGCCTTAATTATATTGTGTACAGTATGCTGTGTGTTTTTCATGAGAGTTATTTGCATCTAATATCTATTCAGAAACTGTGAAGTGAGAATTTCTTTCTTCCAGTGTTAGCCATTGCATTCAATAGGTATAATTGTCTTTAAATAGTTTTCTCAATATTTCTTTCTCCCTATATTAGTCCATACATCTAACTCCTGGATTTATTTTTCCATAGTAAATTTGTTATATTCCACGAATTCCACAAAGTGAATGCCATATCTTCATTCCACTAGCAGCCCATTTCTATTTTCATATCTTTGCATCATTTATTTCAAAATCATAGCTTCTTTGTCTTTACAAACAGCCTATCCCAGTCTCCATTAAACTAGAGAGCATTTATTACTGACTCTCTTTTATCTATACTATTATTCCCCTGTACAGTATTCACTCTTTTCTTGAACTATCTTAATTCCCTTATATCTAATGCATATAATGAACAGATTCTTGTCCTCTTAAATGTTAATTATCTTCAACTCTTTTCCTTCTCCTAGGACCAGTCAATCTCTAAATCACTGCACTCCATAATCTCACACATCTGCATTCTTCCTTCTCTTTATTCAGTGCAATAATTACCAGACTTATGACCCATTATGTAAACTTACTCCTAGGGTTTTACCATAATCTGGAATGAGCCTAGACTTCCTCAGGAAGTAATACCTAAGCTGACTTGAGACACATGAGATAGTTCCTTACATAGCTGGATCATAGGAAATGTTTATCTGGTGAAGGGTGTCAAATTTGGTTGAGAAGATGACACAGAGGAATGCTTAGTAGCCAATGTTAAAGATGTCAGGTAGGTTAAGTTATGTTTGAGAAAGAGCATTCCGTGTCCAACATGAGTAAGAGAGCAGAAAAGATGGAAGGTAAGGCTAGGAGATCAACTAAAAATCTATTTCAGTAGAATGTCAAGACAGTATAAATAATAAAGAAAAAAAGAGTCTCAAGAAAGTGTTTACTGAAAAATGAGGTGGATTAAGTAATTTATCAATGTGGTAAGCAAAGAAGAACAAGACATAAGTCTGTCAGCCAGGTTTGTTGCTTGAGCTAACAGTTAAATAACTGATGGCACCGGAATTAAGGTACAGTGAAAGAGGAAGCAATTCTCTAAGCCTGAGAGAGGTGACCGTTGTGTGTTTGAAGTAGATATTAAAAGCCAAGGTGGAAGGACAGACTGGGGAGATACATTATTCTTTAAGCCACAGATGAAAATTGAAAGAAATATAAGCTCAAATCAGAAATCACCCTAATTCTCTTTCAATTTTCCCCTTCCGCTTCTCATCCAATTAGTCTGATGAACTTCATTCACTGCACTCTCACGTTCCTCTTATGCTCATAAGACGTTTGGCTTGAACTTCCATCATCTTTTTCCTAAGCTATTAGAGACTCTTTATTCCTCAGTCTTAACTTTTTTTCTTCTACTCATTCACACTGACATCAGAGAAGTCAAACTCACAATTAAATTCTTTTTCCCTCACAACTGCTCCTAATTCTTCAATTGCTCTCCTTTTCAGGAAGGATAAAAGTCCTTTTTGATGGTCTGAACTGTCCTATATGACACAGACCTCACTGTTCACTCAGATATATTCTTCATTCATGGCACCTAATTCCAAAGCACCTTGGCCTACAGAGTCCATGTCCCACATTCCTTCAAAGCTCTGTAAATTTGTATTTGTCATTCATGTTATTTTATCTTTCAACCTAGAAAACATCTTCTGGTCTTCAAGTCTCAACAGGTAAAACTAATTTTTGATCTTCTTGCTCTCTGCATGCCTTCTTGGCATATATGATTGCTCTTTTGGGCTATTCCCAATAAAATAAATAATTTCAAATCCAACTCTGCATCCTTGCATTTTGGGGGGGGGGGGTCCACCATGCCCATATAGCCTTTTAATAAGCATTCAAAACTGAATTTTAAATAAGCAAAAGCTCACTTGCTACCATGAAGGTACATACGTGTATGTACGTGGTCAGAGAGCTCTCCATTTCAGGACTATTATTACAGTCATATGTGAAATTCTATTTGTAGATGTTAAAGCATCATTACCTATACATTTTAAATTTGTGAATTCCAAAACAACTTTTCTCATTAGCCTGACTATAGATCACCTATTTTCTATCAAGATTGGCCTTTGTACAACTTCGCTAAATTTTTGAAGCAGGATGCCTGAGAGGAGGAAATTACATACAAGGAAAAAATCTCACAAAGGAACATGATATGGGGGGATTTCAAATAAATGAGATGTTGGGCAGCAGGGAGACGAGTTTGAGGGTAGCGGGGGTAAGAAAGGGGGTAGAGGAGGGAATGATAAGTTGGTGCAATATGTATGTGCACAAAATTCTCAAGTTTCATGTAACCACTGTGAATTGCAAATGCATATTAATTTTTTAAATTGGGGGAGAAAAGAAAAGCATAGTTTGATGCAGGTAATATTTCATATCCAACTTCTGGGAATGATTTTCACAATCTATATTCTAAGTATACTCTGCTCTTTGCTAATGGCTCTGTCCCCAGAGGGCCTCCTGGGAATCAACTGGCAGATTTTATTGTGCCCTGAGTGGATTTAAATGGGGTTTTAAAAAAAGACAGTGAATTCACAGTTTTGCCTCTGCAGAGGAAAGGTAGCAAGTGAAAATGCATCATTACCCCCTAATGAGTGCTAGGTATCCCCTTGCTATATCACCTTACAGAGAAGAAATTCAATCTTCCATGTCTGTGCCCTTCACCAAATAGAACCTTTTTAAATAAATCTTTGTTTCACCAGTGAAGTTATAACTGATCTTGTCCCCAGTGTGACAGAAATATGTGTTGGAGTCAATCTTTCACAAGAAAACATTGCTTGAACCATCAAAATCTTCATGTTTACATAAAGATAAACTGTTCAACCTGAATATTTCTTGGGATAATTTACAATATCAGTAGTCTTATTCATTGATAGGGCCTACCATCTAAAGGTAAGACTATTGCTTATGGTTCATATTATTAAAACAGTATTAATATCCTAACAAAATATATTTTGCTGTCCATGATCCAAATATTTTAATATAATAAAGAGTAAATTATTTTTATTAACCAGGAAGTGATCAGTGTATTTTATTGAATCTCAAATATTATAGTCCTAAATTTCTATATGTCTTTATGGCAAAGGCCATGAATTTTATGCAAACCTCAGAGACTTTATATGTTTAATGGAAATATTATGGAATGTAAGGTATAATTTTTTCTCAGAATATTGATATAGATCACGCATAAAAATGGTAGCATCATGCTTGGTGTTTTGTCATTATCTCGTACTTAGCATCAATTAAAAATGAGATAAAAGACTATTTTCCTGTTCGTTTAATACCCTTAAAAAGAAAGCAAAGGATAATTTCAACCAACAAAACATGTCCAGTGATGCATATTTCTACTTGACTTGAGTGTAGGTTAGAAGAACTAATTAGATCAACCTGCTAGAATAATATCTTTCTAAAATTAAGTTTCCTCACCATCTATCTGTAATTGTCATTTGTCAACTTTGCTATCTCTGAAATTATCTATAAAAACATTGGAAGTGCCAGTATAGAGGAAATCAAAGCACAATTTTCAAAAGAAGAAATTTTGAAAATGATTGAATTATTCTACATTTCTGTCATAAACATTTGTATTTTATCTAAGTAATTGGTATAATTATATGCAATTGTAATGTAAGGCTGAGAGGATGTCTCAGTTACCATGAAATTCTTCTCCCGATCCCCGAAAGACTCATGTTCACCTCCTTGTACAAAATGTGTTTAGTTTTCTAAGAGTTCCCCAAGTTTTAAGTTCCAGCACTGCTAAAAATTTTAAGTCCTGTGAAAATTGAAGAAAATACAAACACTTCCAATGTACAGGGGCATAAGATAAATATTCCCACTCCAAAGACAGCAATAGGAGTATAAGTATTGGGGAAAAAAAATAAGAAAGAAACCCAGCAGGACAAACTCCAAGTCCTGCTGCTTAATTAAAATCTGTAGCTCTGTCTCCAACACTCACGCAAGTAACGGAGAGATAGGAACTCCAAAGACTGGGCAGCCCAGCGCCATGGCATTTCCTCTGGCTGCAACCTCCATGGATTTTCTTTGGGCTGGCACAGCTCCCAGCCTGTGACTTTCCTCAGCAGACAATCCACACCCTGAAATCTCCAAATTTGAGGGGTATTCACTGCATCTTAGGCTTCTCATTCACAACTCCACAAATGGCCCTCTCCTGGGTACGCTGCTTGGCCTCCAAGGCCTTCTTGAAATCTGGACGAAAGCCTCCACAATCTGAAAACCCCTGCATTCTGTGTATCTGTGAAGCCATGACCATGTGGATGGCACCAAGCTGCTGCTGGCTTGAGCAGAAGTCTGGCCAACTTAGACAATTCCTGCCAAGGCCTCTGACTTCCTTGGGGATTCGCCTCCCTAGGTTGACTTGCAAGATGTTCTCTTTCCTAGGCAACGTCTTTTGCCTTTTTACCCTTTCATTGATAAAGGGTGAGCTCTTGCTGATTCCTGAGATACCCTGTAGATATTGTTTTTACAAGTGCTTCTTTCTAATGCTACTCTCTTTTAAAGCCATGCTGCCCTTGCCCCGCCTTCACAGCACTCCCTAGTCTGACAAAACTGTAAGCTTTTTATATCTTCTTTTCTCTGCCAATTTTTTCTTCTTTTTGATGTAGACCAGCTAAGAGCTGCAAATCATATCTACGTGACAGATAGAACACTGGGTTGCCGTGAAATCGCCTCCACCAAATTAGGTATCCCTCTGCTCTTAATCTCGGTTTTGGCAAAGTCTTAGGAAAGGAGCAAAATGCCAACATACTTTTCAACAGAGCATAGTTCACATGGTTTCTAGACCAATTGCCAATAAAGTCTTCTCTTATCTGAAACCTCTTGATGCTGGCCTTTACAGTTTTTACTTCTATCAGCCTTCTGGTCTTCTGGGATTTGGCTAGAATCTCCCATCAGGCTCAGCTCACAGTATTGTAAGACTTCTATAGCTGACGTCATCGAAGTTTCCCATACTCCTTCTGCAAACCAGTTACAAAATCTTCTAAACCCCAGTTCCAAGGCAAATCACAGAAACATCTTCAAGTCTTGAGTGCCAGTATACTTAAGCTACATTATAATTGCTAGGAAAAAAATCAATCAACATCCATGTATTAAGAGAAAATAGATTTATCTTGACTTGCAGTTTCAGAAAGTCTCAGACCACCCATAGGAGACTCGCATTGGTGGAAGTACATGGATACAATGGACATGGTACAAAGAAGGCTGCTCCCAGGATGAGTAAGGAAGGGTAGAACTAGCATATAGCCTTCAAAGTTATGTCCCAGTGATCTGCCCCTTCTGTGTCATGTCCCAGTGATCAACCCCCTCCAGGTCAAATCTATGCATTTGACCTCTTCTGACCAGACCCCACCATATAACAGAGCGTGGTGCCATAATTATTCCATAAAATGGAAATACACGAGACTTTGGCAAGACATTTAACATCCTAATTACAACAGAGGACTTTGTGTTACTTGTGGGGTAAGAAAATTCCATCTTTTTTTTCAAATAAATGTTAACACAAGGATTATATGTATTTTTACAAAAGTATCATGCAGGCATCATCTTGAGAACTGCCTAACAAGTGCAGAATGTTGACTCTAGAATGCAAGGCCTGTTTCTAAGCCATCAGAAGCCTTCCATTATAGTCCTCAACAAAGATACCACCCTAAATAATGGCTATGCATAGAGCGTGAAAATGAAAAAAACCTGTAAAACTAAAACTGAAAAATCAAAGACTCTTAGTGCTTTAGTTTCACTGATTAGGTGGGATTTGGGAAGGGTGATTTAAATTGTTTTTTTTCTCCCAGCCTTTACAGTTCTACAATCACAACAGCCCTCTAGTGGGATGCTAAATTAAGAGGCATTTTGTTTGTATTGTTAGCAGCTAGATCGAAACAGTCACAGAGAAATGTTTTATTATGGTGAGGAAAGGACTCCTTTAATAAGGCTCTTAGGAGACTGAGTTTTAATGACGCTTAACACAATGTTTTAAACCACACACCACATCTACATGTTATTTCTTGTTAAATGCTGGTTATTAAACAGCAGGCTGGCTCCAGATTGCCTGCAGAGGGTAGTTAGGGTTGGCTGATACATCTCTGACAATTTGAATAGTTGATGGAGTGACAAGTGCCATTTGCATTTAAAGGATTTTACATTTTAACATCTGCACAGTGTAACAGTATATATTATTACCCTGTGTACTTCTACACAATATGTTGAAGGGTTAAAGCCAATTACGTGCGATTCTAAGTTTCAATTTCTCCTAGAATTCTGTGTCCTCATCCAAACTTACCACGCTTAAGCTGAAATGATTTTTCTCATTACTTAACCTGGGGATCTCTGCAGTGAATTGATCTTCAAAACTGCAGACCCGAGAACAAATGAGGGAAATGAAGAACAGAATGTACCCCAAGGAAAGATGTGAGCTGTAAAGCAGTGCATGCTTAGAGCTAGTTGTTTTTAACCATTTAAACACGTTAGCATTTTTTAATTAAAAAGCAAAGAGACCATTATTTTTGCAAAGCCATTGTTTTTCTTGTTGCAACCAGCTCCAACCTGAAGACGAACAAGTAAGCATCTAGGTCAAAACCTTTGGGTGTCAACGAACTAAAGTATATGCAGTTTCATATTCAAATTTCTTATCTCTTTATAGAAATCATTCAAAGAGAGCAAGGTTTCCTGAAACTTAGGAAAAGCCTTCACATTGGATTGACACAACATAAATGTTAACCAGTGGGATGAGCCATCTTTTCTGTAGATTTTGTTGAATAAAACCATCTTCTCTTTGTTTCCATTTTGTTTGTTTGTTTGTTTGTTTTGGTTTTGGTTTTTGTTTTGGTTTTGGTTTTTGTTTTGGTTTTGGTTTGGGGTTTCTTTTGGCATGAGGGATGGAGCCCAGGGCCTTCACATGCAACTGCATGCTTAGTTTATTCTTGATTTTTAATTTTGAATCAGGATCTTGCTAAGTTACCCAGGCTGGTACTAACAACCCTCCTGCCTCCACTTTCTGTAGTAGTGCAATTTTTTTTTCCTTTTTTTGTTTGTTTTCTGCCTCCTGTTGCTATTGTAACATGTCAAGATAAAGAAATAGATCGTGAGTGCATGTGAAAAAAAGGGACTAAAAATGGTACAGGTCAGGAGCGCCCTGTAGCTGGTAGTGATGGCTACTTTCATGATCTGGGGTGGGCATAAATGGAGGAGTTCTCTGTGACAGAAAGGCTTGAGTACACTCTTCCGGCAGAACTATCTCTTCTACGGATGTGCCTAAATCACAAACAAACACAGAAAGAGGATAGCAGCGCCTCTTATATGTCCTCCACGACTTTTACCAAAACAAAGATTTATTTCATTGGCCACATGCATGCAAATATACAAAAAAAGGTAATATAAGATTCAAGAAAAATGGTGTTGTTCAAAATAGAATATCACCCAAGTGTGACCAAGGCAAAACCGGAAGAAGGATCAGTGTTAGAAAGCATGCTACTGGCACTGATGTAAACAAACGAGATAAAGGCCCGATTCTTGTCAAGAGAATAAATGTGCTTATTGAGCACACTAAGTACTCTAGGAATTAATTGTGATAGCTTCTTGTCATATGTGAAGAAAAATATTTAAAATAACAGGAAGCCAAGGAGAAAGTTATCCTGATTCAACTGAAGGCATCTGCCTGCTCTGACCAGAGAATCGCAACGTATGAGCGCCGCTGGAGAGAAACCTGAACTGCACCAAATGACTCCCCATGAACGCATGGTGTCATGATGTGGGGAAGATTCACAGAACTTCTGGACTACAATGTGAAAAAAGGACAGACTTGATCATCCTTTGAAATGTAAATTTGACTTAAAAACTTGAGTAGACCGCATCGTAGGTGAGCTTTAAAGTCTGAATATGACCATGGAAATTTGTAAAGATGCGATACACCTAATTATTATATTGAGTCATGGAAACACCATGTGCAAATATAAGATTCTAATTTTAATTGAATATTAGGCTTCTTAATTCTACTTTTGTATCTTAGAGCCTTGAGACCAACAGTAAAAACTACAGAAGTTCTAATTCCAAACTTATTCTTCCCAGGATTGTCAATGTGTTGTTGGGAATGTCACTTAAGCTATCTGAAGGCAAGTAGAAACACACACACACGAGAGAATTATATCTTGTTCCTATCCATCACAAAGGTAATATGAGAAATAAAATCAAAATGCCATGGAGTAGAATGCTCTTTGTAATACGAAGTGCTAAGTATGAAGTAATTGTTAATAGAATGCAATCGTAACAACTTCCAAAATGTATAGAAATTTTCCATTTCTTAAGATGAATACGGCCTTAGACAATGCATTCCCCATTCAACTTTTTCATTTGAATAAAACAAACACAGTGGTTCCTGAGTGCTAGAGACAATTAAAAGTTCCAAAACAGTAGGAAAAAGGGAAGCCAAAGGCATTGTACAAAATTCCACTCGTCTATAAATAGCCAATATCAAATTTGAAGGTTCAAATATTTTCTGATCAATACCTTCATAACTCTCTCCTGATTATCACATTAGACTATTCGAGTGCTTGCCATGTGCCCATTTAATAGGCATATCAGCAGTACCATGCGATGTCACATTGTCTCTCCACTGTCTTCTCATTGAGGAAAAAAAAATTTTCTTTAAAAGCAAGGGGGTAAAAGATTGCTCATGTTAAAATCTAAACAGTGCTACTTATGATTGAATGTATGTTATAGTGGCTAGCTATTAACCTTTCTATATTTCTCAACTTAAACTGTTCAGTTCTAATTTCTACCTTAAACGCAATAAATAATGAACATAAATCCTATAGTGATATTTTTGAGATTCACGTATTTGTATATATGCATATATATAAAGTTGTAATATATATAATTATATATATATATATATATGTATACACACATATATATATATATATATATATATATATATATATATATATATATATATATATATATAATATACAATGTATCTTCCTAGATACTAGCATTCAAGGATTTATTCTTTTTTTCCCAATCATGGACTTATTCTTTTTTCCCCACATTATTTATTCTTAAGATGTCAGTTAAAGGACATGATTTAAAAAAAAAAAAAATGTAGTGCTGCAGGAACCAATTTTCCCTTCATACTTAACAACATTAAGTGCTTCTTTTAAAGTATATTCTAAAACTGACAACCCTCATATGCAAACCCCCTCAATTATCAACATGTAACTACTAACATACTCTAATGGTCTCCAGGGTTAAATATCTGTTTTCTAATAATATAAATTGCACAACTGTCTATTTGTCATAATTATCTAATATTTCAAAAGATGATTTCTCAACATAGATGTTTATCCTACCAGATTCTTTTAAGTTTACATAAAAACATTTTTGAAAATATTACGATAAACCCTCTTATGCTGAATAAATTACTGGTACCTGAAGTATAGCATGACTTCCTATAGTTAATACTTACAGTTAACATTGTATTGTTTGCTTGAAAATTGCTAAGACAAATCTTTAACTCCCTACCACACAAATATGATCAGTAATAATGTGAACTGAATAATATGTTAATTAATTTGACTGTATTAATTATTTCATAATGTATCAAATTATCATGGTATATACTTTGATCAAATACAATTTCTTTTTGTCAGTTATACCTAAATAAAGTGGGAAAATACTATGATAATGTATTAAGACTTTGGAGACATCATGGATGCTTTATAAATGTATTTAATGTTTCACACCAAGGGAAAAGCCATTCTTAGACTTTCTTAGATTTCTACTCCCCTCAATTCAACTTTATTTTTGCATTATAGTTTTTATTCAATCTAGATTTACAGTCTCTATATTCCCAACCCTAACTGCTGTTCATACTTTTATATATTTTTCAATTTCCAAATGCTTAAAAAGCCTTCATTTTCAATACAATTTCTCCTCTAAGTTTTTATACATTCTTTTATCTTTTGCTTTATAGGCTTTTGTCATCAAAAAGTCTTAATTTCATGATAGGAAAATTGCAAAGATTCTGATTTCGCAAATGTTAAATTACAGATGCCTTTTTTTCATTGTACAATGTCAGCTTATATAGTTATGAAGTCTTTGAATTACAGAATCTGCACTGAGGACCCAACAACCTCTAGATATAGCCTTCTATCACTGGTGACTAAATTGGAATCCCATTCAAGGCTGCTTATTCTGAGACACATGTTGCATGAATTTGGTCAAGAGGAATGAATTCCAACTACCTTCCGCTAGTGAGAGTTTTTGCTTTCTGGTACCCAGATTTACGCTTCCCCACCCTTTTTCTTTTCTTTTTCACTTCTGTTGGCAAATGACTGCAGTTATTGAAGCAGGGACAGCCTTCTTACTTGGAAGACAATAGGAATGCTTTGCAAATGCAGTGGTCCTGCATGGTCATGCTGCTGAACTACTGTTGAGTAAGCACCTTGCATGGCCCTCTTCCTATGGGACATGTAAGTTGTTTATTTAGTGTGATCTGATCTCCATCTTGAAGAACAAGGCATTTCTAAATAACGGAGGACTGAAGTTTGCATGTGGGATTTTTTAGCCTATATTGAATTTTTTTTCTCCTTCAGGGTTTTCATACCACCTACAGACAATTTTATGAATTATCTAAAGTTTAAGAAAGTGAAGGAAAAAAATGTATCTCTCAAGTGAGTGTACTGTAATTAAACTTAGAAGACCCTGTGTTGTCTATTTCATTTTAAATACCAAAAAAATGCTTCTGATATTTGAAAACTATTATCCACTTCAGTAAAGTGATTGCACTTGTCATTGACAAATGAATACCATTCCCACCTAATTCCTTGCTATATCTCTTTCATCTCCCTCATTAGACACATATCAACCTTATCCTCCTTGTTGGCACTATACTCAGAAAATCATTTGTTAAATATTTACCACCAAACCTCTGATGTTCAACCTCTGGACATTTAACTACGGAAATTAGACAACTGACACTATAGAAGACACATATTCAAAATGGGGGGTGTCAAAAAAGCAACGTAGAAATAATAAAAGGACATCACAGTAAAAAAAAAGTTCAATTACTTACAATGCCATGATAAATGTCCTGATTTTTATCATATAGGTAATTCTGCAGGACTCCTGTGGCCCCAGTAGGTGGTCTCATCCCTGCGTGTAGGCTAAAGTGGTATCCACATTTCAACTTCGCAGAAAGAAAATCTTTCTAGCAGTCAGAAATATCCCAAGATGGATGTTTTCATTGTAGGATCTTCCCTGAGAGGTAACGTACTCCTTCCTCCCCGCCAGGAGAGTACAGGAGTGCCGGACATATGCTAGGGATCATCCAACCTCAAGAATCTTTCTTACCTAGGTGATTTTTTTACTATATTGAACTCATGTGAGTTTGGGAATTAAGATCTTCAACATACTAATTTAATGTTACATCCAATTTTATCATTTATTCATTTCATACATATTCTTTTATTAGTGTTCAGGCACTGTTCTAAGCCCTGATTACAACATTAATGGCAATACAGAAATAAACCTTAGATCGGTAAGCTGGAAGAAATAAACAAATATATACGTTGATTTTCAAATGCTGATAATCATTACAAAAACTTAAGTGGGTAGGGAGTGCAGAGTGAGAAAACGAGAGAGGATGCTTCGACTGAACTTCTAAATAATGGGTGTCTTAGATCATTTCTATGGAAATATTTCAACCCAGAACTGAATAGTGAAATAACAATAAAATTTGACAGGAAGCACATTCTAGGGAGGGAGAGTAACAATTGCAAAATTAATGAGGAAGAAATTAGGCTTTGCATATTTAAGATAAGGACATTGAAGTAAGAAAGAGTCTAGAATATGGCATAGTTGGGAGGTAGTTAGGTGACAGATTGTTTATGATCTTATAGGTTGCGCTAAGACACTTGTTTTTGTTCAAGTTTCAGTGGAAACCCACAGAGATTTTAGACAGAGTGCTGTTGCAACATAAATTATACATTTAAAAATGAGTCTCTCTTCCAAAACAATCCAGAAACAGACTTGAGGGTCTAACATACACTTAGAAATTTCAATTAAAGCTAGTTAACAATATTTTTTGTATTTGTAGCTAACTTGGTAGACTTCTCCATTTTTTTAAACTTTTTGAAGACTGAGATACACATGGTTAGAGAACTAACTGGTCAGCCTTCAGCTAAGTTCCAACGATAAAATGGAAATAATGAACCAACATTGCCTTAGTTCTTTCATTTACCTAAAGAAAGTCCCTATGATTAGCTCAGTCATAAAGTCAGTTATATACTGTAGAAGTTTATTTTCTCACAGTTTTAGCAGCTAGGAGTCCAAGATCAAGACATACAAAAGGTTTATTACCTGGCAAATGCCTTCTCTGCTTCCGATATGGCGCCTTATGGCTGTATCCTCCTAAAGAGATGCAAGATACATTTTTACAAAGTGGAAAGGCTTATGAGGGGAAAGTGCTGAGTGCTGGGAAAAGTACCTTGCACAGGGCCTCAGTCTCAGTCAAGAGGGAGGAGTTCTCATGACCTAATCACTTCCTTAAGGCCTTTCATCTTAATCTTCCTGAACTGGAGATTAAATGTCAACATGAACACCAGGAAAAACACAGTTAAACAATAGCAAGTGTCTACTTTAACTTTTATGAGAGTAAATTAAGACAGTAGATGTCAAATCCCCATTATGATAATACTCAATGAATATTTATTTTATGCTGAGTAAGCTACCTCTTTTTTTTAGTTAGTCATTCATAGATATTACCTAACAACTATTTTATTCATTTTGTGGAATTCTTACCTTAGGCATTGTGTGAGCAAATACAAGTGTCTGGCCAACCTGAACTAAAACTTACTACAAAGTTCTGAGGTCCAGGAAAGAAATGAGACCCTTTGTGCACTAATGATAAAATATAAGCTAACAAGCATATTAGAAAAGATTGTTGTGTTCTACAGCTCCGTATGTAGGATTATTAAATTAAAATGATTAAGAAATTTATATTTAGTTCATTTAGCCTCATTTTGCATATTTAATATCACAGTATCATTTAAAATTGTTTGTACAAATAAAATACTTATACATATACACCCAGGCCCTTACACACACACACACACACACACTCAGACACACAGACAGGGAAAACATTATCCATAACACTTCCTTATTTAGATACTCATTGTTAACACATGTTAGTTTATTCGCTTTTCTCAAGCCAAATAAATACCCAAGTGCTTTGTCTATAAAAGATTGCTTTATAGGTGGTATATACCCTATTAATTAAGCAAATTAAAGAAATCGATTGCAAATATTTTTATAAGAGGGGAATAAAAATAATTGTTGTCTACAACAATTAGAAATTTTAAAGAAATATGGCATCCAAAATGTCATACAAAAGCATAGATATCAATTGTTTTGATATAACGAATAGCAAAATAAAATAATATAATACTTTAACAAAGCTTTATTATTATTAATGCCTTACATTCCGACATGCAAATCAGCATTCTATTCATGCCCAGATGGGGTTAGAGTAAGTATAAATGTAGCCTACTGATGAACAGAAAAGGGATGCCATGGAAAATGTCTATCATAATTTTAATTTATAATTTTAATACAACTTTTTATTCTGTTGCAAAGAATGAATGCATTTGATTTTTGTCGTCTTTTTTCTTGGAAGAGTAAACCAACTTGTTCACGTGTTCATCTTTGCCAAGCACTAGCACACATTTTATTCTAAGAGTAATTACACATTTTTGTTTATTGAAGGGAAAACTCTGACCTTCAAACAGTCTAATGGTTTACCTAAAGTCACAGAACAAGGCTCAGAATATCACATCTGTTGGAACCCTTGCTTTTTCTATAACCTCACCCAGCATTCTAATACCTACTGTCGTGTTGCATCAGAGATTGTGGGCGTCAGCACATCTCTTCCTTTAAACCTGAAAATCATGTTCCACGTGTGACATTCATTGAGAACAGGATATGAGTTTTCCCTTCCACCGTCCCCTCTCTCACAGCTTGGAGGACATGCTCTGTGTCTGAAATTTGGCAGTGACATTTTACCATGACCCCAGTATTCTAAATCAGGGTTCCCTTACTTTTCAGACATTAAACGCTTCGTTGCTCTTTCTTTGATGCTTTCAGTGACCTTCCACCAACACACATACTTCCCACCTAATTTCGCTGATCTCTCTTTTCCTTTTTTTTTTTCACTGTTGCTTTTCACTTACCTCATCCTTTGGCACAAAGGGTTAAAATAAACTCAAGTTATCACATATAATTGGAAAGTGTTTCTGTTTGGTTATATTTTCCCAGTCATTATGGCCTAATGGACCCTGGCAACTGTCAGTTTAAAAAAAAAATAATGATTTTCTTGAAAGAGAAAACACTGCAATGATTGTTTTCACATAAACTGTTGTTTGTATTTCCTAATCACTGTTGAACAATACCCAAAAAGAGCAAAAAAGAAAAAAAACTTTAATTTAGACTCAAGTAATAATTTTCAAGCCATTGACATTATTTTCAAAGGATTGTATCTCCTGGAAAACTGCATTTTTTACAATAAAATTTTCATTATCCTAACTCAAGTTGTGCTTTAAAAACTCGCCAGGATCAAACTTTTAACTAAAAAACTACTTGAATCAGATGTTTCATCGCCTTTCCCAAACCTCATCTCAAAATCTCCTCCTTCCATATTACTGCCAAAATTGCTTTTCTAAAATATAACAGAACCACATCATGCCTCTGCTTGTAATACTTTAGCCCTTTCATATTTCCAGTGCAGCAGTTTTGAGCTCCTCTGAGCGACAACACAGCTCCCTATAATAAGATCCATGACCCCGACCACAGGCTTTGTCCTGGTCAAGCTAATGTTTTCATGAGGGCTTAAAACAGTCCCAAGATGCTCTGCCTTGATTGCTCCTTGATTTCTGGGCTATGGCTCTGACTCAGATGTCTTTCTAACACTTTTCTGCATAGCAACCATTTGCTCATCTTTTACAGCTCAGCCCAAATTTCATCTCCTCGTGGAAGTCTTTTCTGTTTTTTAAGATAATTTTAATTTAATATTGTATTCAGGAGGAGGTTTCTATGATAGTATTAATTACACTTTATTATTCCTAAGCACAAGAAAGATACCCTTGAATATAGCTTTGGGTGTTGTTGTCAATATATGTGTATTGAGACAGGTTATTACTCAGTAGCCCAGGCTGGTCCTGAAAGCACAATGGAGCCCAGGCTGTCCTTGGACTCATGACAATCCTCCTGTCTCAGCCTACTGAGTTCTCGGATTACAGGTGTGCGCCACCATGCTCAGCTTATGTGGTGCTGGGGAATCGAACTGGGGTGCTTAGCATTTGTCTTAGCTCTTGCTAAACAGTGCTTTAACCACTGAGCCATTCCTCCAGCATGTCTGTTAATAAACAGAAATTTACAGAATGAAGACAAAAATAGGTGAAAAGCATGGATTATGTAATATTTTGGGAAGACGGGAAATGAAAATTAAGACAGTATTAAGAAACAGTATGACCAGTCAATGGAAGATTTACCAGGAAGCTAGTGTCCACTTCTTGAACCATCTTCAAAAACAGTTGAATGTGTGTTTTTAGGCGTCCTATAAGAACAGTAGAGTGCAATCGGGAAGCTTTTCAATGTGACAATTTAAGAAGAATTCATAAGGGAACAGAAACTTCGTGGTGACAGTAATTTGTTGTGATTTCTTTTCTGGTTTTAAACACATGTTCACATTCAAACTAATTTACACTCACAAATTTATGCCCTTTCTCTTAAAGACAATCTTCAAATTTTATAAGGTTCAGAAAATCTGCATTTCTTCTAACAATCAGAAAAAAAAAACAAGACAATAGAAATAAGTCATAAATGGAAGAATTTTCTCATCTGTGTACAAAAATGGGATAATGACTGTGATAGACTTTGATAGACAAGCTGTAGCATAGAATAACTCAGTTTCTACCACGGGGTGTTTTTATTCAGCACCATGCAATAACTTTACCCAGCACTGTTTGCATTCTTGGCTTGTCTAACTTCGTGTTTAAATAGCTGTCTCCCTAATAACCCGGCAAATGCCCCCAAGGAGGGTGACTGCCCTTTGCAATTAAGAACTATGGTTAAAATATCTAAGAGCCAGTGAAGTAATATAATTTATACAACTATCAAAATCTTTAAATGTTATACTCTATCATTCTCTAAATACAATTAAGCAATAGTACCCAATACTATCAAAGAGGACATTATATTGCTGACTTTTCATTAACTTATTGTAATATTTTTTTTGCTTTTAAAAACTATTTATAATATTTTTGAAATGATTGTAACTCATAATTTGGCTTAAAGAAAAAAATAAAAATTTCAAATCTTTCAATTCATCTAAATTGAAAGATGTTGGATGACTTAGCATCAAAATTTCTGTAAATACCATCACTATTGTTCAGAATTTGAAAAGCCACTTTTCTTGTAACAAAATATGTGTGTTAAGATTTTTATACTTCTTAATTATAGTAATAGTTGTTACATATTTAACATATATGTATACATGTATGTTTAATAAATTTTATCAAAAGTACCTTTCAGATTTTTCAATAATATTGTAAACCAAGCATTCCAAAACTTACAAAAATAGGCACTTTTTTGTTTTCAAATTTTTAGGTCTAGTATAGTTGTGGCTGATGTGGGCAATTCTATTTCAGGCTATGTGTTCTTAGGACTGAATGTAGATCTACTATACATCAGTCTGGAGAGGGAAGTTACTCAGAAATTCTCTAATTCTCTTCAAAATGACAGAAATAAGACAAAGTATCAAATAGAAATACCTAATGCCTTTTAAGTCTTCTATTGGAACTCAAACTCTACCAAAATTTCATTAACCAAAGCAAGTCATATGGCCAAGTCCAATGATGACAAGGTAGAGAAACACCTGTTACTCACTTCCTACTGAAAGCTACTGGAAACTCACATATTAAAAGCAAACTTATTTAATTTTATCATACAGAAAAATGAATGGGCATATTTCATCAATTAAGCCTTAAATATGGTCATTAGATTGCCAAATTTTATTAAAGCTAAGCAGTTAATGCAACTTCATATGAAAGAAGATAGACTGTTACTGGTGAAATTGTGGATTTTCTTTCTCAAGTTTTCTTTCTTAAGTTCTGGTAGTAAAAATCCTTGTCCTTCCAGTTTAACTCTAAATAGTAGCTTACATCTATGGATAGCAGTGCATAGGTAGGTGCATGCCTGTAATCTCAGTACTTCGTGAGATTAAGGCAGATCATGAGGTCAAGTCCTGACTGAGCAATTTGGTGAGATACTACCTCAAATTGTATAAAAATGATGAATACTAAACAGACAAGTAAATAAAATAATAGTACAGTGACTCAGTTTCTTCATCTGGAGAACAGAAAGTAATGGAAGTACATCTAGTACTTAAATCAGCCCAAGTATACTTTGAACAGAACCTACCTCAGATTAAGTGTAGGGTGGTAAAATCCTTTATAATATGTTATTTTTAATTATGAAAATTAATATTGCTTTAAAAATCATCAGTAGTCGTTAGGTTCATTTTAGTGACCTCCCTTCATTCAATTAAGATAAATAGTGGTGCCAAAACCATGCATGAGACTCTTGATCCTTCTCCCCAAATCTTCTAGTGCCAAGTAGTGTCAGCCATCTTGGTGCACCTGAAAGCTCTATACCAAAACTATACTATTCTCATTGCCTCCTTTCTTTCTTTCTTTCTTTCTTTCTTTCTTTCTTTCTTTCTTTCTTTTTTTGCTAAGGGTTTTTATCCATAGTGTACAATCCATGTAGTGCTAAAGTATGGAAAGGAAAATTTCTAGCCAGTAGGAGAAAGTACAAGTGCTCACATGGTCAGGAGACAACGGCCTCCTTTGATTCCTGTACTTCTCGTACGGCTGTGGCCGGGTAACTAGGGACATAGTCTTGTGCATAAGTTTGGCAGCAGGCTGGAAGGGTGGCCAGCAACAGAGCCTTAGTGTCATCCTGGTGAGCATTTTGGAAAAAGCTAGAGTTTTGCTTTGGTACTAAAGTAATCCACCTAACTCAGTCTGTGCGTGAGCTTTTAAAAATTGTTCCAAGAAAAAAAAAAGAGCTAAGCATTCAAGTTAGATGAAAGTTGACAGTTCTATAACTCTTTGTTTGGATTTGGAGTTACATAGGGAAAATAAGGAACATTTTCTTTTGGCAGGTAAAAGCTGCAGAATATGAATTATGTTGATTCATAATACACATGTCATTTCTAACCTTACAGTCTTTGCAGTCTGAAAAACAAATTCCAATCGTCATAAACATCCTCTTAACTGTACATACGCCTCACCTTAACCTTGTAGTCCCCCGGGGTAATTCTCTGTACTGATTTGTTCTGGCCTGACATCTTTTTTGTGTGCTGGGATTTAAGTTAACCTTTTATACTTTTATAACAGATGTCGCATAACTGTAGTCAGAAATTTAGTTAATTGCTTCTCTGATGGAGAGACCATCTTCCGTTGCAAGGGATTTAGAAAAGATTCAGGAAATCGACAACAGGTAAATTAGAAGAAGATCAGAGACTTCCCTGCTGGAAAAAAAATGTAAATGTTAAAAGCTTGATCTGACCCTCACGCTCATGCATATTTCTGAAATAGGATTTGTCACTGCAAATGCAAAGTAGCTCCAATTTGATATCAGTGACTTTGTCTGTTTTACATGCTGAAGCTCTGCAGCAGCAGAACTGACTGCCAAGTATTGATGCAACAGTATTGACAAAACAGAAGGCTTCACAGTGAGAACAGCCCCCCGAAAGGCTCCCCACGCCGGCTCTGTAATTACAGCTCTGTGCCTGCACATCACATTCTGGTCCACTGGCCTATTTGACTTGATTTCCCCTTGCGCCTTCCCCAGAATTTTAAAAGATGACAGAGGGGGCCAAAAATGCGTAATTTGCTACTCGAGGTAGAAATAATTTTAGTGAGCAGAAGACAGAGCCATCATGAAACCAGCCCATGAGATCTTGCAGACTCAAACATAACACATAACCTTGCACCATACCTTGTATTAAATCTAATTTTAGTAGTGCATACAGCTCTACTATGATTTCTTAGAAAATAACAGATTGCAGGTGGAATCTCTTCTCAATGAGATATTAGATAAAATTACACTGTCTCCTTCAATGAACTGTGTTATTTCAAGCCTGAAGATGCACCAATCATCAAAATGGATTCATAATTACTCCAATATGCTGAAGAGGATTAAATAAATAGTGAGATCTTATTACATTTACATACACTATCTGCATGCTTCGTAAGTGGAAATGTTGATGACGCAGGAGATAGAATTAGACAAATATTTGCAAACAAGACATATCAGCACTTCTAATTACATTTATTAATTCATTTTCTAAAGTTTCATATGCTTTACTTATACTTGGTTGAGTTGTACACATATAAACATATAAAAGAATAGATCATGAGTACACATGTAATGAAAAGCTATGCTCAACTTTTTAAGCTATGATGATCTCTGATAAAAATTTAGCAAACATTAATTTCAAGCAAACTGTGAAATTATTCATAGGCTAAGCATAATTTTCTCATTTTAACAAGAATGTCATAAAAGTGTCAGAATACAAAGATTGTGATCTTTGAAATCAGATGATCTACAGTAAGAATTCCATTTCCATCTTGCTAAAAATTGCGATTTTAAGGAATATACAGCATATCTTTAAAAGATTGTTATAGCTGCAATCAGTTTAACAGGGATAGGGTCAGGATAAAATCAAATCATATGACTGACCTATAAGGCAGTACTACTCAGGGTACATAAATAAGCCATGAGGGTCAGCTCTGTTCACCTCTCCCCTTTTCCAGTTTCCTTGGCAGTTTCTTCTGGTCACTTGTGTATTATTCTGTATTCATGGATACATTCTGGTTTTTTTTTTCTGGATATTTCTTACCACTAAATCTAGATATTGTACAGGTTTATTTTGTCAGCCTTTTCCTGGAACAATGCATCCTTTGTTCAAAGTGTGATAGATTACTATAGTACAGAGAAAAGCTATACAATTTAAAAACAGCTGGCCAGGCACAAAGATGCAGGTCTATAATCCCAGGATTCAGGAGGCTGACGTATGAGAATCACAAGTTCGAGGCTGGTTTGGGCTAAATAGGTAGACTGTGTCTCAAAAAAAAAAAAATCAACAACAGAAAAATGAAATCAGCTATTATCGGGGAAAGTGGGAAGTTGGTAGTTTCTTTTCTTTACTATAATTTCTTTGTTTATCCTCCTATGTCCACACATGCACCTTCTCCATCCCACATAAAAGAACAAGTCTAGTACAAGCAGAATATATTGCAGTATTAGCTCCTGCTTCTCCTCGTTCCTTAGCTTCCCCTCCCACGCTCTAGTAGGAAAACTGACGTTATCCTACTTCGGTTCTCACCTTGTGCAGGACCCAGACTCACTTAAATTCTAAAGTCCTTTCCACTAGCATGGATATTTCTCACTCATTCTATCTCAAGTCTTACCTTGAGAATTTTGTCGCAATATTAAAAAACCAAGCAGAATTTTCTTAACACAGAAATTTGCTTTGTGTCCTCATTTAGCTACCTTTTTCCTATTGTTTGAGCCTTCTACTTCTCTCCTCCTCTAAATAAGCCTTGCCCCAACACACACACACACACACACACACACACACACACACACACACACACAAGACAATAATAAGGATAAGCATTAAGACTCAATTTTAAACTATGGCCCCAGTGATTTAAAAATGAGATGCAACATAAAGCTATTTTCTTTCAAGCACATTGTTGAATTCCCCTCTCATTATTGTGACTAGAAAAACATGCGAGCTCTACAGTGGAACGGACAGCAAGTCCCAACTCTTAAGAGAAATTGAGACATAAATCAATTAAAAACAAGAATTTCATTTGACCCGATTAAAATCGCAACTAGGGAAACGCAAATTTAGGCAGGCTAAACACGTGCTCTAGATCTTACAGAGTTCAAATAAGTTCTAAAAACAAACAAACAAAAAAAAAACAGAAATGAGGAAGGAGATTATCACAAGTATTTATCAAGAATTCAGATCGGTACAGGCAGAACAGGCTATTTCTTAAAGAAGGACTGGGTAAAGAATATGTTTTAAAGTTCTCAAAAAAAAATAGGAGTGGTGTGGAAGATTCAAAAACAAAACAGCTTTTTCAGGTAAATGGTTGCAAATCATGCTTAGTGAAGTGAGCCAAACACAAAAGACTGAGCAAGTATCTCATGGTTTCACCAATACAGGAAACACAGAACACAGGCATTTTATACAACCAAATGGGTGTGATAGTATGATGGTGGGATCTGGGGATGTGGGGGGATGAGGGAGGCAGTGGGAGAGACAAGAATGGGGAAAGGGGAACTCACAAGGCCAAAGGCCCAATTAACCGCCTAGAGCTGCTCAGTTAAATAAGTGGGCTATACAAAGATTTCTATGACACCTATTTATACATAAATAATTCTAAATAAAACAAGTTTATGTATTTTTCATGTTAACATAATAAGAGACTGAAAAAAACAGCAGCCAGAAACTAGCCCTTATATCAATAAATTTTCATGATCAATGTTTTAAAATATTGGGAAAGGAAGGAAATAGAACAAATATCTACAGGACTAGAATATTGCACTACAATAAAAATTCTCGTTCTTAGCATGTAATTTATAGGATACAGTAAGTTTTGGCCACAAGGGTTTCAATAGGTTCTTGGAAAAGAATGTCCAGCTTGCATAAGTTCAAGTTGATTTTTCCCTCTATTTTTATTAGTGTGTGTATGCAGTACATAATGATTACAATGTACTTGAAAATATTGTGAGATATATATATATATATATATATATATATATATATATATATATAGTATCAATTCTTTATTCGCTTTTCTTCTCACTTTTTGCACTCTCAACTCCTCCCGCCTTCCCCAGCTCACATCATCTCATAGCTGAAGACCATCAGGCTTAGTGGCATGAATCCAGTGCAGAAGGTGAAATATTGCATGGCTTTTATAACATGAGAAACCCAGACTATGAATAAATAATAGAGTCAAAAGTTGATTTTGAGGTCACGTGTGTCCTTTCAATCCAGTATTTTAGGGAACCTCAATCTGCTTTTATCATTTGATTTTGATTTTTCCCCAAAATGAAAGAAGGATAACAGAGAGCACTTTATAACTATCTTAGAAAATAAAAATATAACAAAGGAAATAGATTAACATATGCTACAAAAACTTAAAATACATGTAGAAACAAGATGAGGTCACCATTAAATCTTACCAGGAGGAAAATTTTTTCTTCTGTACAGAAAACGAAAATCAACGGATTCCCAAATGGTAGATGAAACAACGTCATAAGATAAAGCCATAATTAAATAATTTATTTTTCTAGCAACATATCTCTCCCCTTGAAGATGGCCAAGAAATTGACTCAAGTTAATAAATTCTACTTTGGATGCCTCTTTATGATGTGTCTTTACATAAAGGCATATTAAAGAGTAGAGTTGAAATAATTATCTAATAATTCATAGACAAAATTTTCACTGATGTGCACTAAATTAAGAGATGAATTATCTGATTTTAACTATCAATATTGATCAGACTCATCCAAGACTCTTAACATTTTATCTTCTGCAATTATATATAGCTAAAAAAAAAAGACTGCATAATCTCCTACCCTGCCTGACTTGTAAGGAGGATGAGGATAAAATCAGCTATGAATAGGGCAAAAAGGATTTCCAGAAAGCCTTCAAGACCCATTAAATGGGCTAGAAACATCCTTCTTAATATCGGGTTAGCCCTGTTATAAACCATCACTCAACAGAAAGATTTTCAAGGTCATGTAAAAGACTACTATATTTCTGTGTCACTTCATAGAGACTAAGATACTTCAGAGATACCAATAGATTAGTAGAATATGCCAAGACAACGCTTAAAGTTATTGTGTGTAATCTTTTTCTAACAGAAACTTTGTGCCATATAAACATCACAGAAGAAGGGAACTCTGGCAAATATCTTGCCATTTAATTCTGCTTGCCTATGTTCCAATGAAGAGCTGTTGGTAAGAATATTAATAAACCCTCTCCATTGGGTCTGTACATTTTTATTTATTTATTTATTTATTTATTTATTTGAGACCAGATTCAGGCTAGCTCTATGTTCAAGATCCTTCAATTACGTCAGTCTTTGAAGTCAAATGTGCACTAATAAAATCACTTAAGCAATTGTTAAATAATGATTTAACTGTTCTTGACTCGTGTTCTTCCTATTTGCTACATTTAAAAATTAATGGTTTCAGAAATGAGAATTATACATTCCTCAAAGAAAGAAAACAGAGAGGAAAAGTAGGATGAGCAGAGAGAAAAGCAACAGTTAAAAACCCAGACTGAGATTAACAACACTTCATCATTCGGAGTTAGACAAAGCAAGACCAAGGGTGATGGAGAAAGAGAAACCAAACTGGTAAAAGAAGAGGAAAGAAATAGAAATAAATAATAGAAATACAAGTGAAGGAGTGAGATCGTATGCCTGCAGTTTACAGATTTGGATGAGAATAGAGAAATAGCTATTGGTTTCGACACATCAAGACTGTTAAGACATCCAGCAACAGCAGCATGTAGGGAGTGGAATGGAAAGCTTTAGAATACATGATAGAAGGAGAAATGAGGCAGCAGAAATGATCGTACAAACATCAGAAAATTTGGTAGAGAATTGGGAAAAAACTGGCAGGGCATATAAGCTGTCTTAGTTACTTTTTAGTGCTGGAACAGAATACCCAACACCCACAACTTAAGGGAGGAAAGCTTGATTTTAGCTCACGGTTTCAGAAGGTCCGTTCACAGGTGGAAAGCTGGGAAATGGTGGAATCACATGCCAGGATCCCAGCCAGAGCCAGAGCTGGGGCTGGGGCTGGAGCCAGAGTCAGAGCCAGGGCTCCAGAGGCTCTGCAGGCATGGCGGAACAAAGTCAAATCTGGGAGGAAGGGCTGAACTAGCACACACCCCTCCAGGTGAAGCCCCAGTCATTCGACCCATTCAGGCAGGTCCCACCTCCCAGCAGCACGCAGTATCCATAGGTACGTGAGACTTAAGGGGGCCACTCCAGATCCAAACCGCAAGATAGGCCAGGGAACAATAAAATGAATTATAAGCTCCGTGGCAGTCGCTCACTTTATTTTCTTCACTATTAACACCCTTGTGCCTAGAGCACTGGCATACAGTAGGTATTCGTAGTACTTGTTGGATAAATGAATAAGTGTAAGTATAAGCTAGGACTCAGTTCCATATTAACGCATGCAGTGTGGAGAGAAATCTGTTCCTCAGAGCCCAGGCAGAACAACCTTCTTCCACAGACACAGCCTCTGGAGCCTTGGAAGTCCGCCAAGCTGTCGCATCAGGCCCCTCCACAGCTCCAGAAACCCTAGAGCCCAGGGTGGCCTGATCTTTCTGCAGCTAGCTCACTCCTAACTCCCCTTTTCTCCACCTTGTTTGGCCCTCTCAGGAAAGTCTTTTCGGACTCCTACTCAGAATTAGAATGTTCTTCTTTTCACACTGCTGTAATTATTATTTTTACTTATCTTCCTAACTGGCATGTAAGCTCTGATAGTGGAGACTCCGTCCAACGCAATTTTTCATCTCAGTGTCTGGCATAAGTTGCACATCAATACACATTTGATGAATAAATAATAAATGACATTCCTACTGGGAGTTCAATTTACTTTTCAGACAATGGACATGCCCTCGTCTTCGTGGCATTTCTCTTTGATTTCCCACTATCCAGTAACTTGAGTCTGGATATTCATATTTTGGTGTATTAATTTCTTGTGGACTGGTGAACAGGGTCCAATTTTTGTAGCCTTTTAATAGAGCAAATACTTAGTATGGATTATGCCATTTTAAGAGGTAAAACTCCGATACTGAGAGTCAGAGGCCTGGCCACTCTCACTGTATTTCATAACTCACCTGTCATGATTTGGATCTGAAGTGTCCCCCAAAAGGTTCATGTTCCTATGGATGCTATGTACTGTTGAGGGGTGGAGTCTGGCTGGAAGGGGCAGATGCTTGGGGCTTGACCTGGAGAGGCCTGTGCTGGTGCCACCCTTCCTCCCAGGCTAGTCTCAGTTCTGCCATGCTGCTGTCAGGATCTCTGTCTCTGCAGAACTGGCTTTAGCTCTGGCTCTAGCTGTGACCCCACCCTGTGACTGCACGTACTCCAGCCGCCCACCTGGGAATGGACTGTGACTTTCTGAAATGCTAAGCTAAAATAAATCTTTTCTCCCTGAAGTCGTGGATGTTGAGTATTGAGTCACAGAGACGAAAAAGTAACTAAGACATAGCTCAAATAGCAAAAACTTGTGACAAGGTGTCTTTAGATGAATGAATACATTCCTCTCTCTTCTCATCAGTGACTTCATTACCTAGAATTAAAATTCTGAATTATATTTTTGTTGCAGTTTATGTTGTTATAATTAATGCCTTTAGGGATCACACAAAGCAAAAGAATGAGAGAATAGGTGTTGTCACTACATAAGACAATCTTCATATCACTATAATTTTACTTAAAGTCTGGATCAGATTTGTCTGAAATGAGTAATAATAAAAGGCCTCAATCATGAGTTCTAACTTCTGGTTTTTTATTGTTGCAGACACTACCTTTAGATGAATTAACTATAATTTCTTTTAACATTTATTACATCCTATGGCTTCCAGAAGCCAACCTGTTTTAAAATATTAATTTTTAGTGACTATGCTCCTCTGCTCTTTCATCCCTGTTAATATTCAGCATGGAGTACGATGCCTTTAAATACCAATAACTGTCCCAGTTCATCCATAATTCATAAATTTATTTTTAACGTGTATTTGTTAGACATTAGGATTGCCCACTGACTCTGAAATTAAAGTCAGATAGAAGAGTAGCAACCAACGTTGGCAAATAACTGTCAGTTTCTGAAATCTTAAAAAAATCAGCTGGTTAGATGAAGTTCATATTAACTCCATGTCACTGAGAAAAAGCTATTAGAGGAATCCTGTGGATTCAAGTTCCGTTTTGTTATCTTATTTACATTTTAACAATGTTTGATGAGGCAAAGGTCTTTAAAAATACTATTTCAGTTGCAAGATAGGTTGTTCAATCTTAAGAGGAAAATAGTCACAGCCATGACAAAAGCTGTGCTCAAAAATATTTTTTGAAAAGTATTTACAGCAGTCATTCAAAAGTGATAGCTGTGTTAGTTATGCGAGTAGATTCTAAAGTGAGTAAACAATTCATGAGTGAAATCTGGGTCTTTTCCTTTAAAAAAAGTCAAAGAACAGTTATAACAAAGAAATATCTCCTTAAGAGCCAAGATGGCTTCACCGTGCTTTATTTAATTCTTCTAATAATGAAGGCAGCTTTATTATAATGTAGATTAAAAAGTTCACTTCTGGAGCTAGCTCAAGTAATTTAACCATCTGCATAATACAATATCAAATGATAGCTTACTATATTTCCAATATGCTCAAGCTGAAGAAATCCTTTGATAGTCATGGCCACACTGCAGGAGATTCTATGAAATACACTCAATAGTTGAGACACATTCATGGTAGGACTAAAGGTGATGTTTGTACTTTACCTGAACTTTCGTGTCATTAAAATGTTTACTGTATGGCCAAAAGACGTGTTGGAAAGACGTCTAATCGGAAGTGCAAGTCTGTCAGTCCAGTGTTGAGGGAGACAAAGACACTGAACACTCGTTTCCACATTCATTCTGTTCCGGATCAGAGTAGCCCTGTTTATGGAATTGAGCAAGGGAAGTAGAGTTGCTACAATTACTATCAAACGAGATATTTGGCAATAGAATTGTAAGAGATGTTCAATTTCATTATTAAAGAAGCCAAGGTCACCTCACCAGAGCATGCTTGATCTGGTGGTTGTCTCTCCTTGGCACTCCTGCTCAGCCCTCTCACTGATGTCAGTGAATTGGCCCTCTCAACGGAAATGTTCCCATTAGCAAAGCCAGCTGGACCACCTCGTTCAGTGGGACACTCTACATAACCCGCTACCCATTTGCCACACTTTACTTTCATTCACGAGTCTTCTACTTTCCTGAAACTTCAACATAAATGTAACAGATCAGCTCTGTGTTGTTTATCTTTCCACGGCATGAGCATGATGGAGGCAGCCATCTTGTGCATCTCGTTCATCACCATTTGCTGTGGCTTAAAATAGTACTTGATATTTAAAAAGCATTAAAATCTATTGGCTGAATGACAGAGTGAAAGAAAGAATGACCAGAATGTGAGCAATAGTGACAAGAAAAACAGGTTAGAAAAGGAGGAAAATAAAGCATGTCACGAGAGCTCGTTCATGATGATGTGAAAATTTTCAGGTAAAGTTACAAACTCATTTTTTGTATGAAATGTGAGGCAACTCCATTGTCTGGTCCATTGTCTGTCTCCTCAGTAGTTTAACACTTGTGAACCAGCACCCATGTCCCAGTGAGAATGAATTTATTAAATGTGGCTCACAGAAGTACCCCCATGATGTTACTCTGGGTCTTTCCTATGCGTGAAGGATGCATCATTCACCCTGCAGTTCCTTTGACAAAACACAATTGGTCTGTGTTCACAACAGAGCTCTTGAATCCTTTGGGATTTCCCTAGCATTAAGAGCCTCTTTTGTGCTAATGAGACAACTATTGACGGCCTCTTGATTAGCTTAGTTTCAGGATGATGGCAGGTCACCAGAAAGCCTAAGCCACGAATAGAATCTTGGCTCTTTCATTTTTGCCTTCACTCCCTAAGGAGAGGGGAAAGGCTACAGATGGCATTTGTAATCATTCATATCTAAGAAATTATGCCTATATTAAAAATTCCTAAAAGATGAAGTTGGAGATCTTTCAAGTTGGTGAATAAGTCCATGTGGTGAGAGAAAGGTTTTCCCCAAACCCGTGAAGACTGAAACTTACTCACTCAGAATCCTTTCAGACATTGTTTTCTGTAATTTTTCATCTGTGCGTGTGCCCTTGTTCACATCTTTACTAATAAGCTTGTAATTGTGAGCAAGTATTTTCCTCAGTTATGTGAGTCACTCTAGCAAATTATCAAACCTGAAGAATGAGTTGTCGGAATTTATAGACAGTTCATCAGAAATCCAGGTGACATCCTAGACCTGTGACTGGTATGTAAATTAGAGTAGTCTTGTGGGACTGAGCCCTTCGTCTGTGTGGTTTCTACTAACCCTGGGTGGATAGTTATCAGAATCAAATTAAACCACAAGGCTCCCAGTTGAAATAAGAAAATTGATTGATATGAGGATAAGACTTACCTAAAAGATGTGAGTAAAAAATACGTAATTAAACAGAAAGATCATTTGTTGATTAGGGGTTTTTTTTTGGGGGGGGTCTCTATCTTTTGGGGATCTTTTGTACTTTTTGACTTTTGAATTTCTTTAGTCAAAACATCTTTCCAACATGAGAATCATTCATTCCACTTCTGCTTTAATCAACCTGAGTTTCCATTTCCAAGTTTCTGGACAAAAGGGGCAGGGGTAGAATTTACCATCCCATATGTACTACCTGTGTTTCTGCTGATGCCATGCCAACTTTAAGCTACAATTTCATGAGTGTTGGTACACAGAAGCAGGAGCGAATCTTTCAGCCTTTACAGATTTTTTGGAATTTTCATGTTTCCATGGCTTTGTTAAAGGTATTCTTCGGACATCTGTATGTGTGACATTGATCTGATTACTCCTTTCACTTCGAATATGTATTATTAAAGCTGCAACATGAAAAATAAACATTGATGTAAACCTACAGATGTTAGTAAACCTTCCGTCTTGTTAATCCTTTAGATAAAGGTCATGGATAAAATCACTAATGACATGTTATATCAGCAAAATTGTGTTTTGTATAATAATCTGGATAAAGCGGGCTTTAGGTTGATTATTCCCCAAAATTCAATTTTGTGATCCCTCAACTTTTGAAATAAATCAGCTTGATGTTAGCTTATCTCTTTCTCAACATCTATAGTAATTTTTTCTGAATAGAAGAAATTAGAGACACAGTATTTTCATATCTCTAATCATGAAAAGATTGTATAAGAAAAATTTCCTAGATGCAAGCATTTCTTTATGAAGTATTGATAGTTCTCTCATATTACTACTCATAAAATAGTACATTTCAAATTCTACGTTTTTAACATTGACTTCCAGACTTAGTGTCTCATTTAATCTCACAGTGCAGATGGTTTAGTGTTCTTCTATACATAGATGAACACATAATCATAGACAGTGTAGAGTGTCCCCAACCTCAGTTAATCAGTAGATAATAGGTCCAAATGAAGATTAAAACTAAAACTTATTTAAGTGGAATAAAAATCTACAACAATTTTCAATATAGCAATGACACAATGTCTTTCAGCCCTTTTTCAGAATCAGAAGCTATAAAAAGAGGCATGTCTAAGTAGTCACAGGGGAGACAAAAGGATGTTACAGTCTTCTCCGTAAACCTGTATAAAGCATAGATTGTCAAAACACGTCACAGTATTAGCTTCTCCTAGTCTTGAAATAACTAACAGTGAATCCTTAGTAGAACAATAATAAAGTCAAAATTTGATCATCCAGTCCAATACTATATGTGCGTATATGGAGGTCGGCATTACCAACAGAATAAAAACTCTAAATAAACAAGAGCAATACTTACAATACAATCCACGTTCTGGACTCAGTTCTGTCTTCAAAATTGGCTGAAGGTCACAGTCTTACTCTTTACGAGCAAAAGGTATCATTTGTCCTTTCAGAACTGGATTCAGAGTTTCAAAAGTAAATAATGTCCTTGTACTATCCACGAGGTTCCCACAGTTGTCCCCCAAAGCTGCTGCTAATGATTTCTTGTCAAAAGAAATAGAGGAAGCATTTTCTCAATTCCTCTGGAAGGAGTTTCTACATTGATTTCAGTGATGCCATCACGCACCTGGCCAAGTTGGCAAACGGACACACGGTGCCCTCCAGCTCCTAGGCAAATGGGAACCTTAAATGACAGAAACAGCCAAAATACTTTCATATTCTCAGACATCTTAATATACTCCTGCCATAATAGAATTGATTTCATTGTCACAGATTTGGTGTGTTACACTCAAATTATATTCACAAAAAAAGAGTACCACATATCCTAATGTTAAAGTGCCTCAGATTATCTGGAAAGCAAATGACTTCAGATTTTCTGTTGTCCATTTATTGTCTTGAGCAAAGTTATTATCCACAGGAAGTTGTTATTCTATAATGCCAAATGAAATCCATTCAGATTTTTCAAATGTTTCTACTTAACTAACTAAAGATTGATTTGTATATATCTAAATCTAGATTCTGGCCCTCCATTAATTTGCTGTACTGATTTAAGTTTGCTACTTCCTATCTCTAAATTTTAGATTCCTCATTGGTAAAATAGAATTAGTAATCCCAGCTATTTGTGGATTAATTAAAGGAACATAACCCATATAAATCATTTCTTTGGTGTTAGATATAGAGCATGAACTCAGTAGACATTGACATTTCCTTTTTATTATTAACACTGTTTTTTACTAAATAGACATTGTCAAATTTTATTAATTAATTAATTAATTTATTTATATACAAGGGTCTCACTCTATAGCCCAGGCTTGTTCTGAACTCAGATTGGATCCCAGGCCGGCCTTGGAATCAGGACAATCTACTTGTCTCAGCCTCTGAGTGCTGGGATTAGAGGCGTGCGCCACCACACCTAGCTTTTTGTGGTGCTGGGGAATCGGAATCGAACTCGGGTACTTAACACTTGATGCAGCACTGGCTAAGCAAACACTTTAACCACTGAGCCATTCCTTCCATCTAGGGAATATTATTTATAAGAAGATCTTTATCCTATGCTAAGGTTTTGCTTTTCTGTTTGCCATTTGTTGCATTGTTCCTTAACATGCATATTTCAGACAGACGATTTTCATTTTATTTTGAAGAAGAAAAATACAATTAAAATAATAAATAAAAATAACTTTACCAAGTAAAATCACCCTTTAGAGTTAAAATAAACGTAGGAGATTGAAGGCAATTAGTGTAATTGTACTAAAATAAATACTTCATAATTTTCTGTATAAAAACAAACATTTTGAAACGTCATCAAGAGACACCTGTAACATCAAGAGCAATTTTTTCTACCAATATTTTCATTGAATTGTCAGTCAAGATAATGATGATTACTCACTTGAGTAGTTGAAATGTTCTCCTCAAATAAGCTACTCTCAATTCTGAGTAAGTCTTTAGAATGACCAGTTGTTCTCTGGAGTCTGCAGAGATAACTGAGGAAGCAATTTGGAGCTTTGGTTAGGTCTCTACTTTGATTTTTACTTTGATTTTTTTTTTCTGGGTACGGTGGGCTTAGATTCTTCTAGCACCGTCTCTGCATTCTGTGTCCTATTGTTACAGAAAGTCCCTTCTCAAGGCCCTGAGCTCTGTCCATTATGTTACCTATTAGTTGTGTGTCACTATTTACGTTAATTAAATTACTCTTAAAACGCATTTTTCTCCTTTTTCCTCCACTGCATTTTAGCACTCAGTGGCTACCAGTGTCCATTGGCTACTATATTTGATGGCACAGAGCTGGAATAGTGCCAACAGTGAAGAAAATTCTGCGAGTTAGCACTGGCCTAGACCATGGGAGGAGGAAGAGGCAATCCAAGTTTTATATTAGTGTATGTGCCAACTTTAGGATGTCATGAGAGGTGACTGTGACCCTTGAAGAGATTATGTAAACTACAGGGAATCAGAAACCACACCTGGATTAGGGTTTGGGAACCACGCCTAAATTGAAAATTGAGAACCGTCCTGGATTAGAGTATGAGTGATTTGTGGGCCAGCGAATGAGGGCAGAGCTCCCACCCAGATGTGGGAGGTCCGACTGCAACTCCAAAGGTATAAAATGAAAAAAGAAAAGAAATTGTTATAGCTTCTACCTCTGGGAAAGCTCTCTCCATCACAGTTGTGCATGGACTCCTACTTGCTACACACAGCAGATTTTTTTAATATTTCTATTTTCCTCCCATTTTATTGATATGTATATGTGCAAAATTTAAGGTTTACAATGGAGTTGAGCCTTTTATGCACATATGCATCTTGTCAAGGTGACAAGGGCTTTCCCACTCTCCTTTTGTTCCTCCCTCCTCCCCTACTAGACCCCCCTGTTTCACTTTGTTTTTCCAGAGTCCCAGCGCACACAGCAGGTTTTGATCACCGATTCCTTTTAGTCTCCACTTATGCCTGTCTGCCTGTTGCTGCTCTTCACTCGCAGATCTTCAGGCTCCAGTCTTTGTCACTGTTGTTCACACAACTGAGATCCGCAGCAGGCTCTCACCTCACCAGCTGTCTTGCAGTCCTTGACAAGAGATCTACTTCATGGCTGAGCAGCCATCTTGGACTATCTCTATCCTCGGATTTATAAGCCTTTCTAATAGAACTGTTTTGTTATAAAATCCCTAAACTCTGCTTTTGGAAAAAAAAAAACAGATTAATACAATGACCAACATTGGCTTAAATATTTCCACTTGTGAGAAAATGATAGTATGCTCCGCATTTAGACTTCAGAAAACCAAAATGAAATATTCAGTTACATTATACATATTCACATCATAAATAGATGGTTAAAGCCTTTACCTTTTCTATATATTTGTATTAGATTTGTATTTGTATATAATGTGACTCCTCAAATCACCCGTAACTAAATATATTGCATTTGAAAATGATTTAAAATGATAGCACTCCATTAAGCTGCTTATTTAAAAATTCAGAGTTTCTCAGAAATGACCCTTTTATAGGCTCATAAAATTTAATTCACAATGCTTAACATTACTATCTTGTCATGGTCACATCTGTCATTATTAAAGTTATCAAAAGGATAAGTAAGTGGCTATAGACTATAAAGAACAGTGCACTTGAAAATCACCACGCTACTGTCCCTCCCAAAATTCTGTTGATAAAAGACATTCTAGAGGAAAGGCTGTATTAAATGTTCAGATGATATTATGCTCGCCAAGGAGAGCCAGCTGTTTATACTTGGCCGCATGCTGCAACAGAATTATCTCATTTGCAAATCTTGGGATCTGGAGAAGCAGATAAATGTTAGCACTATAAACCAGCAAATGTGGAATGAGCCATATTCCAGTATTTGGAAGAAGACTTTGTATTTCATATTTGTGCATATGGAGCTTTGAAAACTTATTCATAAACATGCCATCTGAGCAATATGGCACATAAGGCGCTTTTAATATGGCCAACGCTGTATGAAGATATTTTCTTGCATAATGTTATACAAACAAATATTTTAACATTCCATTTGTAAAAATACGAATAATAAAAGTGTTTAGTGGGGAAAACAAAGGTATGTTGAATTATTTTCATGATAAAATATGCATTTCCTATCAATCACATATCAGAAATAAAGATGATATTATACTTTCTTAAAGACAAAAGGCACTGAGCAGTAGAGAAAGATGTATTTAATTTAATTTAATTTAATTTGGCAAATTTTCTCAATTAATACGTTCATATTTTAGCCCTTACAAAATTTCCAGCACATAAAAGGAAAAAAGTTTATATTTAGCAAATGATTTTGTAAGTATGAAAACAAGTAAGTCAGGAACTCAAAGCTTTTGTTGATAATGTTATTTTTTAAATATGAGGTTCCCTTTCAACCCAATAACAATTGTGTTCTAATTTAGATAAAAGACCCTCATTTATACCTTAAAAGTTATATTACTTTTTCTTGAATAGAAAGTAATTCAGCAAACACTGTTTACACATTTTTCTCTTCCTATAAAGAAAACTCACTCTGGTATTGTAAGTCCGTTCACCCTTTCGGCTACAACTAGAATGATCTTTTTAAAAATTCAGTATGATCAGATGGAATTTTTAATTAAAACACTACAATGGTTTCCATTGTCCCTAGCAAAAACATCCAAACTTTAACCTTTAACATGGCCTACAAAGTCCTGCTTGATTGATCTTTCCTGCCTGTGTCCCTACCATAACACTGGCACTGAGTTGTACAGAACCCCTAATACACAGAAGCACTGGATGAATATTGAATGAATGTATAAACAAACATTACAACCGTTTTTTTTTTTCCTCACACAAGAAGTAGCCAGAAAAGAGTGGATAGAATGTACACATGTCCCTGATTAGCCTGGGGTGGGGGTGCAGGGAGACTGTTTTACAATCATTTTGCATCTTTTTAATCACAGTTTATTTCCTTATAGCAGAAGACAACTAACATATAACCATTCATATTCATAAGCTTCATAATGGCAAAGATATCTGGTTTGCCCACTGTCAGTATCCTGACTAGAACTGTGACATGGAAGAGGTTTGTGATATATTTTTGTTAAATTAATGAAGAAATGAATTCTCTGTTCCCTAAAGTCTCAAATTGCCTCATGAGGGAAAGGACAGAGTGCACTTGAACTTCATTGTTAATTCCCCTCACCAAGACCACCTCCCCCGACCCCGACCCCGACCCTGCACCAAAGGACTCTCCGGGTCACCATTAGGGTGACTCCTTTATGCATTCATTGAAAAGCTCCTGCATTCTTACCTCATTCAAAATGGTTCAGTGGTGTACTTCATCTCCAGATAGGTAGGTCCCCCACACCGATTCCCACCATCACCCCTGTTCTCCTTAGGGTAGCCAGACTTCCGTCCCTCACACCTTTGGTTGCAATACTCTCTCACTCATTCAAATGCGATGTGCATATTTATATAAGTAGGATCCTCTAGATCAGAAGCTCTTCCTCTCCATTCACCACTTTCACCTGGGTAAATTTTCAACTTGCCTTCACGTCTTTGTTTTAGATGTTGTGTCTTGGTGACAGGCTTCCAAACATCACACGCTACACAGATTCTCCTCTTTTGTATTTGCCTAGTTCTCCCCACTTTCCATATTTCATAGACCTTATTTTAATGCTTGTCCATATTTCCCCTAGACTGTGAGACCCCTGATGGCAAAAAGTTATTGTTCACACTCAATAGATGTGCATAAGATATTATTTGTTAAATTAGAAAATGGAAGTTAATAACTCATAATTCTAAATCAACTGTAAATCTCAGGCAGTTCCTTTTAGATCAGGACTGTTATTTTTTAAATTGGAGACTTGATAATGATTTACTGGTAACTACTGAGAGAGGTGGCTGATAGTTGCTTGATCACCTGTGTGTATATCAATGTTACAAAAAAAGAATTTTAGTTTAGTTGCTAGCCAAAATGACACTGTTCAGAGAGGAACTGCACTCATCCCCAGCAAATTAACAAAATCATTCTTCAATTCCAGTATCATGCACTCAACTTTCTGCACTATATTCCATATAATCTCTATATAACTTTTGTTTAACCTTCAAATGGTACAGAGAAACTGACTTTCAAATAAATAAAAATAGAGGAAATCAAGAAAAAAATAGCATAAAACTGTGCAATATTAATTTTTGATCAGTCTTTGATTTTCGAGATACTATTGTATTTGGGATAAGCTCTTAGATTTCACAATACATTGCTGCATACTGATACATAATATTGTATCTAAGACAGCAATGTTATAAGACTACCAACATCACAATGGGAGTCGTAACGTATTCAAATCTGTTTTTAACAAGGATAAAACAATGCTAAACTCTCCCTCCTCTTTGAGAGTATTTGGACAGCTTGACACAGCACTGAGAAGAGCTGTGTGCAATTTCTTTGCCACAGCAGACATAGATAAAACAAGTCACCGCCTCAATTTATTGTCTTTGTTGTAAATGAAGAAATACTCTTCCAATGTAAGATTTTCCAGGGTCACTATAACACAGCCACAGAAATTACACCCAGGGAGGCATATGCAATGAAAGGATTTATCATACTCCCAGGTTCTAGGGAGGAAGCGTGACAGGACTACCATTCAACACAAGGTCACTCAAAAACTTGAAGTTTGGTTGTGGAGGACAGGGAGTGACCAGACCAAAGGTGGTTGACCAGTGCCTCTACAGAGGGCAACAGCTGGTGAATGCAGAAAGCAATGTTGTGGTAAGGGGACTACCACTGGGCCAACATGGAAAGAGATGCGAAATAAGTGGCAAACCCATTTTAAGTCTCACTATTAGACTACATAAGGTAGATATCTGAGGAAAAGAAAACTAGAGAAATGAAAAAGAAACCAAAGGAAAAGCTAAGAAAAGAAACCAGGGTGGGTGCTAGTATAAGAAAAATATCAAGGCAACAAAAGTTATTATTTTCCCCCATTTTATTTATATATATATATACATACAAAATTTAAGATTTTACAATGGAGTTGAGCATTTTGTGCACATACGCATCGTGCCAAGGACACAAGGGTTTTCCCACTATCTTTCTGTCCCTCCCCCACCTTCTCCTCCATCCCTTCTGTCCCACCCTACCCCCCTATTTCACTTTGTTTTTGCTTTAAGGTCTCTCTGATATGAGAGCCCCAGATCACAACTATTATGGAACAAAAGGTTTTTTTTTGTTTTTGTTTGTTTGTTTGTTTGTTTGTTTGTTTGTTTTATGGTTTGGTCCCACAACCTACGAACTGCCTTGGCAGAAATTGCAAATACTAATTTATTGGGAGAAAAAAAGTTCACCTTAAAATGAGCTGCACCTAAATTATCCTTCTGAGACACTAGTGCATATATTTTTGTGTAGATATTGTCTGTTATAATTCTTTAACACAGTTCATTCTTGATTCATTTGGGGGTTTTATTGTTTGTTTAGTTTTGGTTTTTGTACATCTTGTTTTGTTTTTCGAAGAGTTAGTTGTAGGTCCCTCATGGACATAGGCATGTAGCAACGTTGATTTATTGTTGCCGATTTAGGTAGGAAATAAAAAGCACCTAACACAACTTAGTACATAGCATCTCATCATTAGTTTGTTAATGCACTGCATGGGTGCCTTTGCTGGTTTTCTAATCACATATTAATTTAATTCCAAATTAATTCCTGTTTTATCCCCTTAAATTATAGCTATCTGGAAAAAAAAACAAGAAAAATGCAATTTTAAAAGAAGATATATATGAGGATACAACTGGGTAGAGAAATCATGGAGAGCACAGAATGCCTCTTTTGTGTTTACATGTTTCACTGCCTTTAAAAACCATAGAAAGAGGAGACCTTTAAAGGACACATTGTCAAAGACTAAGCCAACTGTGTGTATGAAGAATGAATACTTCCTAAAAATACATCAATTTCCTTGAGTTATCAAAAGATCCAGCTCTATTTGACAATGCAATATGATCTCATTTTTAAAACTAAATACGTATTTTAAATGAGAAAATAACAGGTGTTGTATTAGTTTATCCAACCTTCAAAGCCATGTGCTGATTCATGGATCTTCGATGAACCATATTTCCTAGTAATCTCACTCACATCCTTGCCAGAGGATTATAAAATCTGACGCTGGACAAGAAGTTTGCAGCCTAATATTGAGCCTTTTAGAAGAACCCCTTTTACTCTGCTCTGAGCCAGAAGATTGATGATGTGTGAGAAGTCCACACCACACAGTGAGCCCATATAGACACTCCCATTGAAAGCCTTTACTGGGTTTTAAGCAAGTAGCCAATGTCAACTGCTGGCTTATGAATGAGAAACCTTGGAAGTCCAGCTCAACTGAGCCTTAATTTGGCTGTCACTCCAGCCAACATTTCTCGGTAGTTAGGCCTGAGAGACCTCAAGTAAGAATTGCCCAGATGAGCCCGATCAATTCACAGAACAAAATAAAATAAAATAAAAAGATATTGTTTAAGGATTCTGGGTTTGGGACAGTACTTTTTATAATTCAGCAAAAGCAAATAGGAACAGATGCTTATCAAAGCTATTGGCATAGAATACAGAGTGTAATAAAACTAGTTTTGTTAGTTGAGTTATTTATTGAAGTTTATTTTTAACTGTTACCTAGATGATGTCAAAACTTAGTAGAGATAATGATAAAATATTGAAATTTTTCCAACATGTTTAACTTCTCTAAAATTAAGATTCTTATAACTAGTAAGGTTTTGTGATTGATATCATGGGGTTTTTTTGTTTGTTTGTTTTGTTTTGTTTTTCTTTCTTGGAAGTACTCAGATAGACTTCTTAAAGGTGATGGCTTCTTCAACCATGAAAAAAAAAAATACAATTAGGTGAGTACTGTGACGATCAGAGAGATTATGTCAATTTGAGGCAACTAAGAACCACACTTGGATTAAGGTTTAGGAATCATGCCTAAATGAGGCAGTTAGGAGCTAGCCTGGATTAGAGTGTGAGTGATTTGTGGGCCAGCAAATGAGGGAAAAACATCCACCAGGATGTGGTAGGCCCAACTGAGAATTTTAACTGTATAAAAGAAAGGAACAAGAAAGATTATTACATCTTTTTCCTGTGGAAAGAGACTGGACTTCATGAGACTTGGTTTCCTGTTTGTGATATTGTGAGGATCTGCCTCCACCTCCACCTCTGCAATGTGCTTCCATGGCTGCTGGCCTCCCCTGAGTGGACTGGAACCTTCTGGAACCATGAGCGAAAACAAACCTTTTCTCCCCTAAATTTGTAGATGTTTGGGATTGAGTCACAACAATGAAAAAGTAACTAAGACAAATAACCTGAAGAATTTTGGAAAAACTTCCAGAAAATTTTTCTAGAATCAGTATAAGTAGGTCTTGGATCTTCAGTAAATCAAAATAATCAAAATATCTTAGGGCAGAACTCCTGCTCTGTAGTTAATCCTTTCACAGGACACATCTTTACTGATATCAAAGAAAGATTTATGGGGGTAGCAAAATCTTTATCCTAGATTTTAAAATGTGGTAACTAGATCAATATCACTTTAGACCCTCATGTAAATATGCCCATTAGGTTGAAATTGACATTATGTTTTCAGAATTTAGAGAGTCTTGAACTAAATGATTCAGTGGGAAGGCACAAAGACTTCTGCATTTAAAAAGAAGTATAAAGCGTAGTCTGTATTATGGAACAATCACTTCAGAGACAACGAGAATAAATTTCTTCTTTCTTGCTGCATAACTTTTGATCTGTTAGCGTCAATTTGCTAATGCTATTGCCTTCATGTCATTTCTCCTCAGCTGCTTCAAATATGAATTCTGCATTAAATTCTAACATTAGCCTTCATAAGAATAGATACTATAATAATGAAAGTAATTATTTATAATTCATTGAGGAAAAATTTAAGCAACTATTACATTTAGATCCACAATATTCTAAATTTGGTATGATTCTGCACAGGACTTGATCTCTGCCTTTGTGGCACTACAGATCAAACCCAGAATCTCTTCACTGAGCTATATCTGTAGATCATTTTTGCTTTTGAATGTATAATCCTCATAGAGAAATCATGCGGAATTTGGCTTCCTGTTCCTGACTTATTTTGCTTAACATTAGATCTCAAGATACATCCTTTCTCCTACAAATGACTCAAGTTCATTCTTATTTTATGGCTGAATAAAATTCCATTTTGTATATAAACCACATTTTTATTACACATTTGTCAGTTGATGGGCATGTAGGCTGTTTCCAGAGCTTAGCTGCAAGTTGAAAAGCATGTCATCTTGATTTTTAATTAGAAGCAATTTAAGTAAGAAGCAAGATGAATATTTACATTATCCACTTGATATATTCATAGATTAAATCATCAGGGATTAATTACTCAAATATACATAGAATGTCTGAATTTTTGTGCAAGATTTGATACTTACCTTAAATATCTACCTTTTATACTTTGAATTTCAATACTACAGTTCTTTCCAAAAAATAATTATTTTTAAGTAATAAATGACAGTTGAAATCCTCTCGTTCAACTTATTTTTGAAAAATAATGGGTGTTTTTGCATGTCCTTCTACATTACAAGGATATCATCTCTGAAATTCATTCCGTGCCAAATGAAAGGAACTTTTTTCCTATGGAAACACACATTAAATATTATAGAATTTCTGTATCCAGAAACCTAAATATGCAAATTAAAATAAAACAAAACAACCTCATGTGAGGCAATGAAAATGTCCCTCAAATGAGCTGAATGGTTAAACGTGTTTGATAAAGAAGTTCAGCCTTTTAAATTATAAAATTTGAACATGGGCGGGGGTATGGCTTAGCAGTGAGAGTGTTTGTCTAGTGTGCACAAGGCCCTGGGTTTCATCTCCTAGCACTAAGTAAAAAAATAGGCAGGTGTGGCAGTGCACATCTATAATCACAGCACTTGGGAAGCTGAGGCAGAAGAATTTTCCTGAGTTCAAGAAATCCTGGGCTACATTGTTAATAAGTTTAGGACTAACCTGGACTACTGAGCAAGATCATATCTCCAAGTAAAATAAATAAATAAATAACAACAGGGCATAAGGAATAAATTAAATATTTTCTTAACATGAAACTATTAACATTCATCAATTATGTTACATTTCTGCAGGCAGTTTCTTCCTCCATCCTGTAATCACAATGGTTGTTGGTGGGACACTTCTGTGTTTACAGCATTGACTACACTGGATGCAAACAATACTACCAGTTAAGGGCTGTCATTCACTAAGCAGTTACTCTACGTTGAACACAGACTTTAGTACATTACTCTTTACAAGATGTTCAGAAAATTGCTTTAGATTCTGCAGGTATGAAATAGGAGAGAAAAAGTAAGATGAAAAACCCTAAATCCATCTTAATCTAAAGTGTGCATTTTTCATCAGAACTATTGTACATTCTACAAAATTGTCTATAAATGTTATTTGGAGGATTCACCAAAACCACAAGTTTTATTAATATATAATAAGCATAACGTATTCTAGTTTGCGCAGAATATATTTTATATGTGAGGGTTCGTTCTGCACATAATTTAGTAGTGATTCACAGGTGCAAATAATTTCTTGCATTTCACCTATTGTTTTAAATTTTATTTTGCAGTATTGCCAAACAATGAAAATCAAGTCACTGTAGAATTAATACTTGCTTAGCATACAAAAGTAAAATCAGAGGCCATCAAACTAAAAAAATAAGAAATAATATGATTCACAGTAGATTTATTCAGACATGAAAAAACCACGATCGGACGTGTCAGAAGAGCTTAAGGTACCTCCAGGAATAGCCTACAATATTAGTATTCAAACTTATAGTACTTCTTATTCAACTAGATTTCTATCTAACTAACTAGACAATAGACACTTTGTGGTACACTAATAGATCATAATATATGACTGAGGTTCACAAGTAAGATTGCATACTGAGGACCAAAATTCTGATCAAGAACAGGACCAGACAAATAAACAAAACCAAGCCACAAAGTTGGTGTGGAGGTCAGGGAAGATGGAACAAAGAGAACATTCAGAGCATGCTTGACTGACTCACGAGATTTCAGTTCAAAAAGTGTGAAGCAGTAAAATGTATCCAAACAAGCTAAATTATTGAAGAGATCTGCAAAGTTTGCATATGAAAAGGCACACATGAACCTTGAAAATGCTTTTGTTGCATTATTCAGAACAGTTATAAATGTCAGGTTACTGCTCCTGGTACTTCTCTTAAGAGAGGCATTTGCAAGATAATATTTACCAAAGTCCATGCCACTGTTCCTATGAAACCATAAGCAGACTTCTTTTTATAAAAGTTGGCATCCCCTTAACCAAGACGATATAACTGATACTAGTGCAACCATTATCTTTGTCATTCGTACGCAATAGGTCTGAATGAATATAACCCTAAGATATCTTCAGTACGTATTTCAGATTTTTATGAACAATATGATTGCCCCGCTAGGAAATTACTTCAATTAAAATTGTTTGACAAACTACCAAAAGTCACTGCAAATGTTCATGGAGTATCCCATTAAACATTCAAAAAGGTCATTTCTTTGAAGGATTTTAATTTTGTTTTTACATTGAAAAATGCTCAATGCATAATTAACACATTATATTTTCTTATTTTACTATCCATGGAAAAAAAGTAATTTAAATAGCATAGATTATCATTGCTGGTATGATATTGCTATTTACATTGGGATTAAGAAAGTTTAGAAGACATTCTGAAAGAAAATATGCTTAGTAAAATTCTATAGCTTTGAAAGTTAATGTTGAGGAATAAAAATTCTGAATTATAAAATTAATTTATACATGGGGGGATTTGAATGTTGAAATAATATTTCATCACGAAATTACTGATTTCAAATAACTAGAAAACAATGATGCTGTATTAAAATATTCATTACTGAAAACGCTAAAATGCTGACATTAACACTATACAAATCGAAAGAGCTAGTATTTTCTACCCAGGAAAACTAGGTGAATTGATAAGTTCTACTATACAAGATGCTCATTTTACAAAGTCAGGTTTTTTTTTTCTTTTGAGGAAATTATAAATCCAATATGGTTGTAAGAAATGATGTAGAGACTCCAGATACCTTTTTACCATTTAAAGCCCATCTTGAAAAAACTACATAGTACAACTTCATGATCCGGACATGGACGTACTGGCGCGGGCACGCTTACTGGTGTGAACAGTCAAGACCCTCCGTCGCCATGAGCTCCCTCTCTTGGTCCTTGTGCAGCTGCACATATTTCCTCCTCGCCTCCATTTCCCTGACTCTTTAGCTCCCCAGTAGACACTTCCTGTTCTTTATTTCTATAGTTTTATCATTTAAGATTGAATAATTATAGTCATTTTGCACATTACCTTTTCTGTGATGTGGTTGTACATCACTCGTTTATTTCTGTTTATCACTAAAGAATATGCCAGGTAAGCTAATTCATCTACTGAAGAGCAGAGGACTGTTTTAAGTTTTTAGCTAATCTGAATAAAATTACTATAAACATTGCGCAGAGTTTTTGTGGAACAATAAAGTTTTATTAATCTCAGATACGTGCCCAGGAGTGCAATATATATGAAAGTTGCTGAGTTATTCTTTGAAGAAACTAGATAGCTATGTTGCAAAGTCCCTTGTTACTCTCCCTCCAAGAAGATTAAGTGACACCATTTCTCCACCTCCTCACCATATTTAATATAGTTATTTTTTTCTTTTAGCCATTCTGAAAGATATGTAATTTTATCTCGTGATGGTTTTAAATCATGCTTTTTAATGACAGCTGGTGTTGAAGATCTTCTCCTGTATTCACTTAAGAGTTGAATGTTCTCTTTTGGTGAAATTGTCATATACACTTTTCCACTTTTTAATTAATATATTTGGCTTATAACTGTTTGTTTTATTAATGTTATGTCTTGAGAGATATCTTTTAATGCCTTAAATATTTTAATTTATACATAAATACTATGCATATGCATAAGGTCCTATTTGACATTTCAAAACATGTGCACACTGTACAATGTCAAGAATTAAATGTGTATATTTTTGGGCTAGAGGAATGGCTCAATGGATAAAGCGCTTTCCTAGCAAGTGCTAAGTACCTGAGTTGGATAAACCAGTCATGGTGGTGCTTGTAATCCCAGCACACTTGGAAGGCTGTGACAGGAGGATTGTTGTGACCCCAAACCCAGCCTGGGCTTCCTAGTGGGATCAGGACCATCCTGGGCTACAGAGTGAGACCCTGTCTCACTCAAAAAAACAAAAGCAAAAAAATCTACTTTCTCAAATAAGTATCATTTCTTAATGGTAAAACACATTCAAAGTCCTTTACTCCGATTTTTAAAATATACATACACAAAGAGATCTTATGTATTCTTGATATTAATCTCTATTTGTCTATTCAAGCTGCTATAACAAAATACCGTAGAGTGGGTATGCTAGCCAGCTTCCCCATTGCCAGCCACAATAGCTAACTCCTACCACTCAATGAATGAAAGGTCTGTAGCCAGGCCTAGTGTGCAGGCCTGTAATTCCAGTACTTTAGCAGGCTGGAACAGAGTCACAAGTTCAAACCCAGCCTCGCTAACATGGCAACTTATTGAGACCCTACATCTAAATCAAATCTAAAATATGGGCTGGAGATGCAGCTCAGTGTGAGGTCTCTTGTCTGGATGTTCAACACTAAACACAGAAAAGAAAGGCTTGCGTTTTCCATCTGCAATTCATAGGAGAAACTTTCCAGGAAAGGGACAAAGAGGAAGAAAGCTGCTCAGTTCATGTTGGAAAGCAGGGAAAGGAACAGAGCCGGAGAAGGATGGACAAGGGCCCTGTGGTAACCACCCCACGCATTCCTGTCCCACTCAGACAAACCCAAAAGTGTGCATTACTAATCTGCTGGGCATTTCTTAATCTAATGAAATTTTCATATCAGGATTAAAATTATAAATGAGTGGCTTATAAAAATAGCAATTTATTGTTCATAGTTTTTGAGGATAAGACATCTAAGATCAAGAAGTTGGCAGATTCTATGTACATTACATAGTTTAAGACGCAACTTTCTCATTGTGCCTTCACCTGGTGGAGGGAGAGCTAGCTACCAGATTTCTGTGGTCTCTTTTCCAAGGTCACCAATCTTATTCATTAGGATGAAAACCTCACTATCTAGGGCATTCTCTAAAGGCCCTAAATTCTGTGCCTGCACTTTTTCTTTTCTTTTTTCTGAGGCAGGGTCTTGGAAATGGAATGCTGGCCCATGTGCATGCCAGGCAAAGCTTCAACCACTGTGCCAGTCCTCCAGTCTATACTTCTAAGAAGATAGAATTTTAATTTAGGAACTTTGAGAGAACACAAACACTCAGAACACAGAAATTGGATTTTTGCTTAGCTTAATATATTTTTGGATTTTTTGAAACATCTCTTTGAACCATAGATTACTTAGAAATGTTTTTATTTGTTTCTAATTGCACAAAAACATTTCTGTTACCTACTAATTATTAATTTCAGTCTGATTCAATCCTGATCAAAGGCAAGTCTCTATGATTTTGATTCTATTGAGTTTGTTCAGCTTTGTTTGATAGCAAACTTAAGTTCCATGGGAACTTAAAAAGACTGCTTTTTGCTGTTGAGTGTAGTGATCTATGAACATTAACTAAATAGCTTTGATTAAACATGTTTAATTTTTATGTGTGCTGGCTGGATTTTTGATGAGTTGTTCTGTTCAATTTTGAGAGTTCAGAAACATACAATACGTAACAATGAAATGGGATCTATCCAGAACTGGATTATTGTGGTACTAAACAATTTGACATAATCATTTGTTGTAGTTTCGACCAGGAATGTCCCCAAAAATCCTCATTTCTTGGATATTATGGGTTATAAATGGATTTCAAATGCTATTAGGAGGCAGGTCCTGTTGGAATGAGTGAATCCCTGGGGCTTGACCCAGAAAGGAGGATTACCCAGGCTTGAGCTGGAAAACTGCATGATAGCTCCACCCTTCCTCCTCACTTGGCTTCCTGTCTGCCACCCCGTAACAGCTTTCCCTCCTTCTGGGCCTCTACCAGGAGTTTCCACCATTGCTGTCCATGAATGGACTGCGATCTTCTGAAACTAAAAGTAACAAATATATATATATATATATATATATATGAATGTTACCATTTAAAATCATATATATATATATATATATATATATATATATATATATATATATACACACACATACATATATGGAATAAAATTAAAGTCAGATCTGGAATACCCAATACAGTTAATGTATGTATTGATCGGGCCTTAACCAAAGAAAGAGATCTAACAGGAGGTTTATATTTCAAGATTTGTCGTGGAGTATTGTTATACTGTGAAGCCTGGCTAGGCAAGTTCTGGTTGTTTTCATAGTATGAATCGCTATATTTCACAATCCATTCTTTACTTGTTTATTTTGTTTGTTTCCTCCTTTGGAATGTAGGGTCTATGACAGCAGATACTTTAGTTTTCTTGGTGCTTTTGAAATTCTTGATACCTAAAATGGGGTTTAGCACAGAAGAGATACTCATTAAATATTTGTTACATGGATGTTACAGTTTAAAATCAGGATGTCCTCCCAAAGCTGTATTTTGGAAGGCAATTCAATCATGGGTTGACCCACTGAGTTCCTGTGCTGTAAGAGGTCGGGCCATATGAAAAGGGGCAGATCCCTGGGGCTTGATGTTGTAGGGGCAGATCCATGGACGTGATCTGAAAGGACATATGCTACCTTGTCCTACTATTCTGTGAATAGCTTCTGTCCTGCTGGGTTTCTGCCATGTGCTTCAATGATTGCTAACTTCTGATGAGTGGACTGAGATTTTTAGAGACTGTGAGCTAAAATAAAACATTTCTCCTTTTAATTTGCAGATGTTGGCTATGGTTTTCCAGAAGTAAGAATGTTTTGTTAATGAATTATTTCAATTCTTTTTATATTCTGGATATCAACTCCCTATCAGGTAGGCTTGCACCCACAGTTACAGCAAGAAAAAATGTCTAAAACAAATTTCTTTCATCTTTAATTTTTAAATTGTCAGGTATTGGCCCCCATCAAGTGAAAGAGTCTGGCTTCCTCAGGTACAACAAATTTACTAAATCTCCACAAAAGCTTATGTTATATGGATGCAAGCGCACAGTGATGAAGGATAAAAGTTTTGTGGCCCGGTATATTACACAACTAAATACAAAAAACACAGCACAGTTTGTAAATCCAATCTTCCCATAGAACAGAGGAGTTCGATAATTTAGTTTATAATAGTTTATAATATATTTGTTTGCTATTCATTTAGGAATTATGGGGTTGGAGGTGTATCTCAGTGTTTAGTGTTCTTGACTAGCAAGCAAAAAGCCCTGCGTTCCATTCCCCTCCCCCACATAGAGATTAGAAGGGTGTGGTGGTGCACATCTGGAGTGCAGTGTCTTCCCTTGCTAGGACAGAATACCCTATGTCCAGAGCTTTAGGGAAGAAAGGTTTATTTTAGCTCACAGTTTCACAAGGTTACTGTCTTCAAGCATAGGTGGACAGAAATAGGGGAAGCACATGGTAGGGCCATACGTGGAGTTAGAGTCATAGTCAGTACTCTGAATTCAGAGATTGTCACAGCATAGTGGAATGTAGCCAAGTCTCAGAAGAAGGGCAGAACCAGGACACACCTATCCAGGTCAAGCCCCAAGCATTGCTCCTGCCAGCCAGGCACTCCTCCTAACAATATACCATTCATAGGTACATGAGGCTGTTGGGGGATGCTGGAGATTCAAACCGTAAGATCTAAGCACTTGGATGCTGAGGCAGGAGAATTGCGGTGAGTTATAGGTCCACCTGGGCTGCACAGTGATTTCAGGAACAGCCTGGACTACAGAGTTAGACCCTGTCTCAGGATATATATATATATATAATTTCTGTGAAGCTTTAAAAAAGGAGAGTATTGCATGAAAAGAATAAAAACACTTTTAATGTACTGAAAAATCACTTCTATTTCAAAGTACAAAATATTTCACAACACCTATCATGATACTTATTATAAAGACGAACACAATAAACCAACTGTTCAACAAGAAATAACCAGTTAGATACAATATTTTATATCTTTGTTACAGAGTAATATGCAACAGGTAAAGAATGACAAATTTATGAGTAAATTTTTCAAAAGTACATGAAGTGAAAAATTAAAGCAACAAAGGACAATATGTAGTAGCAAAGATAAATGTGTGTGTTCATCCTTGAATAACAATAAAGAATTGTGCGAAAAAAAATTTTAAAGTTAATAGTCTTTATCATTCAAGTGTAATACCGCTGGAAAGCACACTTTTAAGTATTCATTTTTACATTTGAGAACTCATTCCCAATGTGCAGTTGCTTCTTTATGATTAAAAAGTAGGTTACATTAAATAAATAAAATATGCATATGCTTTGACACAGCAATTTTGTTTCTAGTAATTTATCATAAAGAAATGATTAAGGATGTGCATAAAGATTTATGTATACAATGCTCAATGCAGCATTGTTTATTATAATAAAGATGGAAAATAGCCAATCCGGCACTATAGGAGTGTGGGTAAATAAATCACAGCACATCAATTTATGAATACCGTGTACTCATTAAAATGATGCTGGGGAAGCTCTCTCTAAAATTATGTATCATCCTTTATTAACAAGTTTTAAAAGGGGAAGGGAGGCTTACAAATAGTATACATTTGATGCTCACTTTTTGCTTGAGTACATGTACATTTTATGTATATCTACATCAAATACTGAGCTGGTTCCCCATTTAGTTGGTTTATGAATGTTTTTTCTGTTTTTATGTGTTTACATATCTTCTAAAATTTTTGCAATGATGTGCGTTTTTAAACACAAATTGTTAGAAAAATTAACATGATAGCTATAAACATGAGAAATGTCCTTTCCTAAAAATGGCTGACCTTTATTAGAGCAAAGTTTACAAATATGTTCCTGGTTTTATTGTTGTTAGTATCACCAAAAAATAATCTGATTTGAGCCTTCAAACATGAAAAGAATAAATCAAACACCTGACAAGGTAAAGGTATATAAAAATGAAGATGACTGGAGAAAAATGAGGACCCAAGCCTGAATGAAGAGAAATATGTAATTTCAAATGTCAAATCTATAATTTACTAAAATTAATTTCACTTTTATTAATCTTATTCACTTCATTTTACTCAAAAATGAAAACAATCATAATGATTAGGATTTGTTAAATGGCAACTAAATGATTTTCATGCAATTCTTGTATCATTCCAAGATTTGTCTTTTAAAAATACGCTTTAAGGGGAAGGTTCTGTGTGTGCTGAATTTCAAAATCATGAAGACAGAACATTGCTGAGACATAAGCAGTTAGTAGTGACTGGAATACAAGCACAATTTTTTGAACATAAACTTAAAAGTGCTTATTAATTTTCCAATCTGCCAATCTGGCTTTCTTCTTTTATTAAGCAAACTAGTGTTCAACTGGGCTCCAAACATTGGGTCACTGAAAGGAATCAATTCAGATAATGGGCATAGGTCAGACGAGAGAGGAATCACAAGCTCTAGGAAACTATAGAAGAGAAAATTAGAGCAAAAACTCCAGTGGTTAATGGTGACTAAGGAATAGTTTTGATTCTTCTTCAGATTATCCGTTCTATTTCCCTTCTTCCTGTCTCCAAGCCTTGAAAATGTCAATGTCATATTCTGCCCAGATATGTTATTGATCAACTCCAGTCCTTTGTCAGTTATGGGAGAGCAGTGATGAAGTCAATAAAAATGATACATTACAGGGATTGTTTCTTATCTCACAGGAATTTGGTAGACGCCAAATTCTAGAATCTAGTGGCCACCTGAATGCTATTTTGCAAAGGCAGCCCGTGAAGGCATCAGAAGAGGTGGCTAAGCCCACCATATTGGAATCAGCATTGTGCTGGTGCAGCAGCACTGAGAAATTATCTAGATATGTGACTGCAGCAGGAGCAGGCTCATAAGTTTCATGAATGACCTGAGGAGTCTACAACAGGAGGCAAGAGCCTGCAGAACAGTGGTAGAGCTTTCCATATCTCATGTCACCCACACAAAATGCAAGAATACATGTCACTATAATTTTCTTTATGAATATAAAGGTTAATAGTTTATTGTTAGTTTGTAATATAACTAAATTAAACAGTTGAAATTGTATTATAATTAAATAATTTCTACCATATAAGAATTTAGCCTGTTTACAGAAATATGTTTACCTACATTAAAATTTCACAAGTTCATTTCACTTTATGCCTTCGAATCCCTTGTATATTTTTGATCTCTGATAATATTTGAAATCACTGGTTAAGACATCAAATATCTTTTTATTTTTAACTAGTGCCATTACTTAGTCTTTAAGCTTAACCAAAAGGCTTTTCAATTTCGTTATTTAATTTGCTCATTTCTACCATGGTCTCTTCCCTTCCCTGAATTAGATTTCCTGAGAAACATAAAAATAAGCACTGTCCTTGAGTTAAGAAGAAAACAAACAAGCAATAATGCATTAGCAATGGTGATAGAACTGTTTCATCACAGGTTGGAGAAAGGGAGTTAAAAAATAAATCCTGTTACGACAAAGTAGAGTCAGACCTTGGTACTTGTCATTAATTAGCTTTGAAACTAGCAATGAGTGTGGAGCCTAAGAATGCCAAACAAATTATTCACACAAGAAGTCATGTAATTAGAAATAATTTGTGAAAGTTCCTAGAAGTTTCACATTTGACTGAGCTAGTGTAAGCTTTTGGGCTTAATGGTATCACTCTGAACCTTTTTTATAAAACGTGATGAGCACTCAAAATGCACAAAAATACAAGACAGTAACAAATATTTGGGGACTTCGAACCTAACGAAAGCTACACAGTAAGAATGCTGCAGACATTGAATGTGTGAAATACTCATCAAAGTGCATTAAGCAGCAGTTGTGACTAGTCCTGAAGCCAACAAGTACCAAGGTATGACGGACTGCACAGTGAGCTGCTGGCATTCAGCAGACAATTCTGGAAGACATCTTGCAGGAGCAGTGCTAACAGAGATATGGTTCATATGGGACTTAAAACCCAGGGACATAGGAACTCACCAACGAACAAGTATACATGAGACAGAAAAGACCATAGTTCGAGCTTTGGAAACTTAACAACAACAACAGAGGCTGAAAATAAACAACCGGAGAGAGGGAAGTGGGAACTTCCAGAGTGGAGCGAGTGATTTAGTTCGAGCTTTGGAAACTTAACAACAACAACAGAGGCTGAAAATAAACAACCGGAGAGAGGGAAGTGGGAACTTTCAGAGTGGAGCGAGTGATTATGTAAGATGTTGGAAAAGGGTAGAGCAAGACAAAGATTGCCCATTGGCCATTGGATTTAACAAATGATTGGAGGACACACGCGAGTAGTCATGGAAATGAGGTTTCACGATCAAAGTTCGGCTTTGGTCATATTTGTCCGCTGTATTCCCCTCAAAATAAATATGTCTCCATATGGTATTTATAAAAGCTATTATTTAGCTCTTTGTAAATTGTTTTCCTTCTACACTGAAGCATAGTCAGCGTTTCTACCAGGCACTAACTTTCTATTTTGAACCTGCTGTTCCCTCTTGCTTACTGCAGCTGCCTTCGTTGTTCTCAGTCCCACTGGGGCTCCGGTGGTTCTGCTCAGTCCGACCTCAAGTCAAACATCATTGCCGTCCTCCCCCACCTCTTCTGTCCCACCGCGTGCATGGCCCCATGGGACTTCTTCTACTCTTACATATGCTCAATGCAAAAATGAACGCACTACCATTGAGCCACGAATGAAGAAAGAAGAACAAATGTTTTCCTTTTTTTAACTCTGGGGAGGAGAATTCTGAGGCTCATTTTCTAAGCTTCTCCTCGGTGCCAAGGAACCTGGTGTCTACCAGAGTGTACCTCTTCCTAGCCCATCCCCATTGTCTGGTGTTTTCTCCTTTCTGGCTGTACCTTCTCAACTCCTCATTTCAGATTCGGAAAAGGATATTTACAAATAAAGTGCCAAAAAACCCTCTTTGCTTTGCTCTGTGACTTGGGGACACTCACAGTAAGGTCATATTCAACCGAAGGTTTTTTCTTAAAATTTGTAAATATTCTCCTGTCATCCTAGTATAAATCAATGCATTTCCTGCTAGGGAAACTTGAGTCACTGCCGTGGAAGGATGTACTTGTGAGTAAGAGATGCAAATGTGAAATGCCGAACTGATAAAAACCACTCTCATGTATATTTTTGTTTCAGTGTTTTTCAAGAAGATCCACAACTGTTAATGATGGAGTGGTTGCTCAGCTTACGAATGAGTCTAAAGCTTAAATTAAACAACAGCCTGATATTAATCATAATAGTAAAATGATAATAATAACACTAACATGGGTCAAAATACTCAATGAACCAGAAAAAAAAAACACTTTAAATTTAAAGACATTTCTCCAAATAAGACAGTTATAGGAAGGCAAGCATTATGTGATCTCATTTACATATGAAATTTCATAAAAGTCATTTTCGTAGAAGTTGAGACCAGTGGGATGACCAGAGGCTAGGAGAGTGCTCTTCATATTAAATCCCCCTAAAAAATAGTTCTCAAAAATATAACATTTTTGTAGTGCCTCAGAAGTGTTCGTACTTTTCTCATATCTAAGATACCAAGCCTTGCTGCTTAGTAATAATTAAATAATTGTGGAGGAAAGTTTGTTACCCTCCTTGTAACTGACCTCACAAATATTTTGGCCTTGTTGCCAAGGCTGACATAATTTTTAAATATAATCACTGTTTCCCTAAGAATTGTCATTCCATTTGCTGTTCCAGTTACTCATTTCATATAAATCTGACTACCTATTATGCAAAATTTGCAATTATGTAAACCATAATGTGAAATTAGTCTCAAATTTTCATTTCTAATTATCTGTAAATGTCAGTGTTCCTTGAAATATTCTTCCTGTCTAAGTATACATTTTGTAGCTTCTCTAACAAAATTCAAACCATGGGAAGTAGCTCAAATACTATCTCTGCTTTGAAATCTTCCTTGATTCAACCTTCTACAAACTACTGGTAAATTTAAATCCTTCTGGATTCTACCTTTGCAAAATAAACTTTACCATATTTTATTATTTATATAATTTACATCCTAGTTAGTCACTTTAAGTATGTCAAGGAAAAAATACCGTGTCAGATATAGTTTGTATCTTTCACCCATAACTCAGGACCTAATGACAAAAAAAAGTTCAATAAATATGGAAGGGACCTCTGGGCACAGTTCAGAGGTTAAAGTGCTCGCCTATCATGCACAGGCCTTGGGTAAAGATTAGCCAGGCCTGGTGGCACACACCTGCCATTTCAGCACTCAGAAGGCTGTGAGGCTTGAGGACTGCTTTGAGTTAGAGGACAGCCTGGACTACACAGTGAGTCTAGTGGGTAAGAGTAAGAACTTTTCTCCAAAAAAGGGGGGTAAAAGTAAAATATAATCAATAAACTACATAAATGAGGAAAAAATGAATAATTGAAACAATTAAATTTCAGTAGTACACTAGAGTCAGAATTCCAGACACACAATGGAAAAGTCAAGAGCAATTAAGGAAAGGCTTTTCTTTCCTTTTACTTTCTACTTTTCATCTCAGTCTTTAAATTGTCTTTGATTTAGTAGAAATGAAACGAGACTTTTCACTGAGCTAATTTTTCTATTTTAATGTTCTTTCTGACTAATTAAATACCCTCTATAAGCTAGTCTTCTCTCTCTCTCTCTCTCTCTCTCTCTCTCTCTCTCTCTCTCTCTCTCCCTCCCTCTCTCTCTCTCAGAAGTGCAGAGGGGAGTGCTCAACTTGCAGGCTTCACAAAGATTTCGCAGCTCTGTTTTTAATGCTCACAGTAGAGTTGGAGACACACTCTAAGAATTGTTTTTTAAGTCTCATTATTGTTAATTCCAATAAAATGTTACTGAGAAAGAATTGTTCTGGTCCGATTATACTAATTGATTTTACATAATCAGTGATTTGCCATCAATGTGGCTTTGTGTGCTCGTACAACGTGTCATTCTCTACTGGACGCCCAACATGTACGGTTTCTACCTTGGTGCATTTATCAGTAGTGCGGCCCACTCTACATGCCACAGATGAGGAACTTCAGAAGTAAGCATGTTTAAGACAACAGGAAATCACAGTAGTTTGGTTTAACATTTTTGTTCTAGAACCTGGTGGCTGATCTTGATCAGCAAAGATCTTATTTCATCTCTGGAAGGTTGGTTATTTTGTGTATTGTTGGCATGAGGTAACCTGCTGTCTGTGGTGGCTTTTGTTAAGTTTATATTTTTGAAACTGGACTTAAGAATTTGCTTTTGGCTATTTTTCCGGAAGTATTTTACTTCGCTAGAGCTTTTGAAATCATCAATCTCACGTATACATCACTTGGAGAGCTAGCCTGTCAGTTTTGACGGGCCATTATTGTAGTTTAAATTTCATTTTTGGAAGATTTCATTTGACATTTCAGACTTATTATGCTACCTTGAAAGCTAGAGTTCCTGAAGGGTCGGTCTTTGATGTGAAGTCATCATTAGTTAATGCACCGATCCACAGTCTTTGCCTGGTGTGAACATTAACTCCAAAAATTTGTGAAGTACCATTTATTGCGACTCTTTATTCACTAGTAATTACACTGGGTAGTTTGAGAACAGTCTGCACATATAGAAACTTCTTCAATATAATTTCATTAATTGTTAAGATGAATATTAATTAGGAATCACAGTTATTTTTGATTACGTATAAATAAAATGTTATGATTAAAGTCACATTTCCTTTTTATAAAAATTGGGAAGAGGAGAAGGAATCCCAGCTAAGTGTTAATGATATCATATTTTTTTTCCTCTTTTGATACCACAGAAAAAAATTCTGGCATTACATTAAATCAAGACAGAGAGTGACTATAATTAATACTGCTATAAAAAGTCATTTATAAGTTTACTTTGCTTTTAGCTAAGCGTCGGTAAAGAATATGCTAGAAAAGAAAAATGAGGAAAATAGTTATTTTTATAACAATGCATACCTAAACAGCATTTCTATAAAAAGTTCTGCTTTACTGTTTTGAGATGGCTAAGTACTTAACAAAAATTATTTATACGCTTGTAATAGCATGAGTATTAAATATATAATGTGGTATTTAAAATATATGCTATGTGATTAAGGTCATCATTAAAGATAATTTTATATGTGTTTACTTAACTCAAGAAAAGCTATTCTAAGTTGAGATTTTATCTTGACTTTTCTGTTATTCACTTATGAAAGACTCATAGGAAATAATTTAAATAAATAGGAACAAACTGGTTTTGTTAGCTTCTCAGCAGGTGCTTTTAGGGGTAAGCATCTAAGTTCATTCACTTGTGGGAGAACAGCTATATGACTCTCTACTGAAACTTTTCAACGTGTATATCTGTTGCAGGTAAGGCCTTCCAGAGAAACCCACAAAGAGTGAACCAAAATCTCTGAGTCACTCACATCCACTCTTCTAGGCAAATTAGGGTAAATTTTCCTCATTATGACATAAATTTCCTCCCCAGGAAGTGTTGTTGACACCATGTTTTGGAGACGCAATATTGAAGCACTATCTCCAACAAAGCACCCTAGGAATGACCCCACTTGTATGTGTGATGAGTTCTCTCTAAGTAAATATGCGTAATACGTTTTCCCCGTAACAGGCCTCCTGTTTTTGTTTGTTTGTTTGCTTGTTTGTTTGTTTGTTTGTTTGTTTGGAGAAACAGACTGCTTTGGGAGTTATTCTTAGTGATCTTCTTACTTGCCCTAGTAATAGAACTTCTTTAACCCTCTCAACTTCTAATTGTACTTACCAGCTTTACATTCACCATAGAGTGAACCCATGGTGTGTAGCTACAGTTTGGCCCAGCGAAGTAAGAGGATGGTATTTTCAATATACCTGACTGATTCTATAAAATTACCAGCTTTTCTTATAATGGTGTCTCCTGGGTACTCAAAATCTTTATTATTATTCTTTCCAAATATTCTGAAATCAAGGAATTTATTCTATTTACTACCCAAATTATTGCTACTCTAGTTATCACTCTCTAATGACACCTGTGATTGCTTATCTGGGTATCAATCACTTGAACTACACTCATTATCTTAAGCCTTAGTCAAAATGTTCCTTTGCATTTTTAAGCTTATTTGTTTTATGAATTTTATATTTTATCTACTTATGTATTTTTGTTTTGGATTATAAATGATTTTAAGAGAACAAAACAAGTGACAGAGAGCCGCAGTGGGAAAATAACGTATTTAAAAATTTTCTCTCTCCTCGAGAAGAGCGCTACTTGGCTGAGCATGGGGGTTGCAGAGCATTGACAGTCGCCAGCAGGGGGCAGCTGGCCTGCTGTACCAGCTCCAGAGAGCTGAGAACGTGTAATAACAATACATGTTCTGGAAATGTGTGTCTACATACACACATTTATTAGCAGTGTACTAAAATAGATACATGCATATATATGTGCAAAATGTTTTCTAACATACAGAATTATGCAAATGCCAGAGATGTTTAAAGTGAAGTTAACATAACTCATCAAGTTTGTAGAAGCCAAAGGAATCAAAATGGTAAGAAGATAGCGCATCTCTTTCTCTCCTTCCATTCCCACACAGTGTTGCATGTGCTAACCAACTAGCGGGGGACCCTATTTTCATTTTATCTCCTTTTGATCATGCGAAATGAGAAGAAAATTTATAGAATTATATAGATATCAACAGAATTCCATTACAGGAAAACATCATGTGTGACCTCATGAGATTGCTTTAATAGGATTTTATTTCTGTGGTTGTCAGAGACACCTTTGTATTCACTTTAAGGTGTAAACGGGCTTTGGAAAATTACTGACTAGATTGCTTATACAAGCTACCTAGAGGGGCCACAATGATTGTGCGCATTTATTTTTCTTTTCACTTCAGGTGAAATACAGTTTGACGATATGCACAATTTATTGGAATGGCAACCTCTTTACGAAGAATAAAAAGTTACATTCTTTAGAAACATTTGCATGTGCTCTTTTTTTTCTTTCTCTTTCATTCCAAACTCTGATGAAGGTATGTCCTTCTACATACGCTAGCCCCAAGTTTAAAGTATTTACTTTCACGTGCATATACTTTATTTCTTATAAAAATAACAATACTCATATCCCATCACACTTCCTTTCAACTTTTCTGCTAACTGAACAATACTGTGTGAGGAATTCTTTCTTCACAAACATAGAATAGGCAAGTGACCCGGTCTTTAGCTCTCTGAGACATCACCACCTTGGCCATATTAATAGTTTAGAAATGTAGACATACCGAAACATCTGAGCTCTCCCTAGAGCTTTGCTTCAATGTTTGGAAAGACTTAAGTTTTGATTAGGAGAGTTGCTATAAAGATGATGATGAATGAAACTATCAATGGAGTGAAGAGAGAACCGACAGAATGAGAAATATTTTTCACCTCTTAAACCTCAGACAGGAGGCTAATAGTCAGAATATATAAAACACTCAAGAAAAATAGACCCCTGAAAATCGAAGACCTGATTTTTTTTTTAAATGATGGCTGAAATGATTAGGCAGCTCTTAGATGGAGAAGTTCCAATGGCCAGAAAAATACATGAAAAGCTATTAAACACCCTTAGCCATTAGAGAAGTGCACATCAAAACATCACATAGATACCATCTTACCCCAGTGAGAATAGTACTTATCAAAAAGTTGAACAGTAATTGATCCTGGCTAGGTTGTGGGGAAAAAAGAACTCTTTTACATTGTTGGTGGGACTGTAAACTGATAAAACCCCTGCGGAAAGCAATATGGAGATTCCTCAAAAGGCTGAAAAGAAATATTTGATTCAATCCAGCAACACGTCTTCTGGGTATCTTTCCGAAAGAGTTAAAAGCAACATATAACAGAGCTTCATGTATACCCATGCTTATAGCAGCACAATTAACAACAGCTGAACTACGAAAGACATTGAAATACACGACAAACCAATGGAAACAAAAACTGTGGTACATGTACACAATGGAGTACTAGTCTTCTATAAAGACAGATAAATTTGAGGCTTTTGTAAGAAAGTGGACATAACTTGAGACAATTATGTTTATTGAAGTGAGTCAAAGTCAGAAGAAAAACTATTGCATGGTTTCTCTAATATGTGGAACCCAGAATACAGGCATCTTATAGAACCAAATAGGTGTGATAGAGAGGGTTGGGGGGAGAAGGGAGGGTCTGGAAGAGACAATAAGGGGGAAGGGATTATAATGGTGTGCTACATATGTGCACAAAATCCTCAAGCTCAATGCAACCATGTGGAGAGTGTGTATATATATTAATAACTGTTGGCAGGTAGCAGGATAATGGACACCTGAAGCCACTATTTACTCTTAACCGCTGGCTCCTCTTCTTTGCCATAGCAGGACAAGGCTAAGGAGGAAGTCAGCTGTGAAAACAACAGAAATAATCAATTATGAAAAAATGACCTTCATGATGTTCAGAACGCATACCTCGTAATTTTCCTACTAGTATTAGTCCTAAGGCATGCTAATTTGGAATTTCAAGATAGATGTTAATATTTTCTTAGGTCCCATCTCATTTGTGGAAGATTAAAGAGGCTGCAAAATGCTTAACATTAAATTTAACATTCCTGACACGGTGGTAGAATCCAAGACTCTTCAGAATCTGAAGCAGATTACTTATTATTGTTATTTGTATTTTGTTGAAACAATATTTCTTTAAATAAATCTTTTTCTGTCTCTTTGTTCTTCACATATTAGTCCTCCCTGTACACTCATTTTCTTTTATCTTATAGTGAATAATAATGTATATTTTGGTAAAAATGTGTTTGTACTCATGTCATTTACTCTGTACAGACTCTTTGCTTTATTTCACTTTGATTTTTTAAATAAATGTTGATCTGGACACAAAACTTAGCTAATAACTTGATATAAAATTTCAAGTTGCTCTTATAATATCTAAGCATATCAATTCCTTTTGCCATCTGTTTCTATTATTGGTCTTAGTAAATTTACTAAAAAGTATTTTCACAAAGAAATTTTATGTATAATTGTTTTCAGTATTATATTTTCCTTGAATGCAATATATCCTTAAAATATATTTAGATATAAATTTCTTTTTATTCATACTCCTTGTGATTCACCAACATTCATGACTATAAAAAAATCAAGACCTTCAGGCTCAGAGAATTTGAAAGAATAATGTCTTTTATATTTTCTCATTTCTATTACTTCATTTCAATTAGAACTATGTTGTTCTATCCTATTTGCTTGTTTAAGTCACCTAGGATTGCTTTTATTTAATTGAATTTCTTGAACTCTGTGCTTCATGGTTAGGATTTTGTTCATCTTGTTTCAGATTTGCTGCTTTTCAACAGTTGTATCTAATCTTTTATTTGTTATTTTATTTCATTGTTGCCTTTATTAAGTCATTAGTTACAAGCTCACAATTTTGCTTTGAGAAAAAGTGAATTTACAAACTTTTTTAACACAAGTTCTAAGCATCGCTTATATTTAAGACTTCATATGTTTGAGGTATTTATGACCAGGTTTTATTGCTATCTTTGTGCTTCAGTGAATGACTGTAAGCTATTAATTTTTCTGTAAATGAGAAATACAGTAAAGCATATTCTAGCATAATAAGAATGTGAATTTTAAAAACTTAATTAATAAAATGCAATTTATATAAAAATACCTTTGTCAAGAACCATTATTTTCTGTTAAATGCATGTTAGCCTTGACCAATGATCTAACATAGAACTTGAGGCCCATTATTAAAAACTTCACATGTATATGAACATGATAGAATTTCTGTGAAAGTAATAAATATTAAACTCAAATTTCAAATGATAAAATATATGTGAACAGAAAAGTTCATTTTTTCACATTCAGAGAAAATTATCAAATCCTCATTAGATAATTGTCTACCCAGAAGTATACTTTAGGAAGGCAACCGTAGATTATGAAAAATCATTCTTTAGAGGAAAGGCATGATTTTCAAAGGCCAAAAGTTATTCAGAGATTATTTTCAGGGTTCAGATAATAATAGGACAGGAATTGGGGCAAAAATCAATGAGAATTACAGTGGAATATATATCCATCTACACTCCAAAGACAAAGGAAATGAGATAAACAGAAGTATGCTGAGATCATTGATAGCTATATTTTCTTTTATCAAATAGTTACCTATTAAAAATGACAGAAAAATATTATTTGAATAGTAAGCTAATATGTGAGAGAAGAGAGAAAGGTAAATGTTACTATTACAAAATAATCTGTGATCAAAACTTTAGTTAGCATATCCTGCAAATGTACACAGAAATTCACACAGACACAAAACTCTTTTGATTCTAGAGCAAAATATTGAACAAAAAGAAGAAAAAGAATAAGAAATAAAATTGAATGCCTAACAAATGCACTAATTTTTGATAAAACCAAACTGTGTCTAATGTGCTCAGAAAAAAATTTGTCTCATCTCAAATAAGAAATGTTAGAAATATAATGAACATTCTATCAATATAGAAATAGATTTGTATTTTCATTAGCTGGAAATGAGTTTCCCATAGTGGTCAATAGAACACAGAATCTATATAATCCTTTAAACAAATAGTAAATCTCCACTGACCTAATTATGTAAGGGGAGAGAATTTGCTCTGCTTTCCTTCAAAAGCTGTTTATTTCTTTCAGATATACTTTGATAGAAATAGATTTCATAATTCAAAAAGAAACTCATTTAATCAACTGATATTGTTCATCTCTTTGTCTCAATAATTTCTACATCTTTTAGGGCCAAGTGCTTAAAAGACAGACTACCTATTTCTCAAAATAAAAGAAGAGAATTATATTTACACATAAGTTAATACTACTTTATTTGTATTAACAGAGAAACAGTAATTAACTGATGGCACCCATTATAAAACAGCCTCATAAAGAAAAAGCACTAGTACTTGCTGGCACTTACAAGAATTAAGAAAAACATTCACAATGTCCTTTTCACTTTCTTAAACACAAATAGTCAATAGACTATTTGCTAATAATAAATGCTGTTGAAGGGGTAATATTCCATGGGTTATCAGTTCACTTTGCCAGCATTTTCCATTAGTTTTATCAACATACAACACATTAAAAATAATTTGCACTGTGAAATGTTTCTGTTAAAATGAATTTCTCTTGAATTTAAAATCTGAAGGTCTATGCAGTTGAATTTCAATGGTCCAGGATCCTCACTCTTTTGATTTAAATATATTGACAAAACAAAAAGAAATCACTTAAGAAAGATCTGAAAATAAACACAAAGTACTGGAAATTGAGTGCTAAAATACAGTGAATATCACTGAAGGCCTTATACTTTCCTAAACTTTCTGTCCTTAAGTGTTTCTACTTGTACTCTTAGAAAATTTTCTCATTTGCATGGATGTGGTTTTTTTAGATAGCAAAACTGTCTAGAAACTGTCAGTTCCCTATAGTTTTGAGGATACCCACAAATACTGCAGACACTTTTTTTAACCTTGCTTGAAGTTTTAAGATTGCTTTTAGGACAATTCCAAAATACCCTTCACATTTCATATTGAAAGCTATTTACAAAACAGTAGTGCATTTTCCCAACACCCTTCAGAGGTCAATAAATAGATTCTCCAAGTGAAAATTCCACCACAATGATATTTCCTCTAAACTATAGCAAACGCGTTCTTTGGGGGATTTTCTTGCTCAATTTTACTCTTTTTAATTTGCTTCTGCCAGTGTTACTTCCACTTAATCTGTAGGTGTTTCATCATGAGAGTTCAGAGGCAAAGTAGAGAAAACCTGCTTCACAAAATCACCTGGTGAACTCATCCGTGATATCTGTCATTCCTTAGCCAATGCTGAATGTCGAATTTGACTAAAGAGGAAATCCCCGAGACTAACAAGCAAAAAGTCTAAATTAAAGCACTTAGTATCATGTACTATCTTCATTGCTCACCAATCTGTGTTTTATATCTCTTTCTATCAACAAGAACATATGTAACCCAACATGTACATCACAAAGAAACACAACAATTAATGTTCTCCAAAGGCCTCTGAAATAGTTAAGGTTAGCAAGGTTATTGAATATGATTCTGCCACAGAGCCATAACAACAAAGAAAAAATTGTATTTTGAGGTGAGTGATTGAGGAACAGCTTTGGATCCTAGCAGGGAAGAACAGTAACCTTAAGCAGAAGAAAGACAAGAACAAAGCAAATTGCAACTTCAATGCCAGCCTGTTTGCAGAGTGAGAGGGATGTTCTACACTGTCACCTGAGGGAAAGGTAAAAGACAAAGTACCAGCCACATCAGTCATAGCAGCAAACTGAGAGTCTCAGGTGGAGTTTTCCCTGGGCCTTACACTTTGGAGAGCAGGCTGGTCTAAGAGTGACTGCTCTGTTATAGTACAGCAGGAATTTTACAGTATAGAAGCAGTAGAAATGAGACAATTTTCACCCATTTTGAACCAAGAGGACAAGTCTTCCTTATTGTGGTTTGAGCCCCTGGTGCTTGATCAAAGAAATAACAAGAGGCTGCTCAATCAACAGAGGGAGGGGCTTGCTTCTTATCGATTTGTTGGTTGGGCTAATCTGAGAAAGTCCCATTAGTCCTGAGTCCTGCTTCAAAAGATACTCTGGTATACCAATGTCCTGGCCTTGTACTTAGTAGAATATAAGTGATCAACTTGCTCAGGAATTGTTTATCATTTTTTGAGACTAGGTTTCACCTGTAACCCACACTGGTCCTGAATTTGTTATGTGGCCCAGGATAGCCTTGGACTCATGACAATCCTCCTGACTCAGCCTCCTGAGTACTAGGATTACAGGTATACTGCATCACCACACCAAGGTCTTTGTTGATTACTCTTACATCTGGCATCATCATCCTGCATAAATATCGTGGCCTTAGTACAAAGCCAAAAGATTTTTAGTGATTAAGTTTTAGAGAAAGCTCATCAATGGGGTGGAGGAACCACCTACCATTTCCAGCGGGTAATGAACCAAGTTGACCCCATAGAGTAATCTGAGTGAAATATTTTTTAAAAGATCAATAGGTGCAGAGCTGATTAGAATCTGATTTGTTAGCTCAGACAAGAAATGAAAACAACAAGGATTTTACTTCATGCTAGTGACCTATCAGACATCTTCAGGCCCAAGATTCAGTGAGCTCAGCAAAGGTATCTTGAGGCCCATGTAAAGTAACTTAGGCAAATGTCATAGCCTCCACATATTATCTATACCAAAGCTCGTGAAGAACCAATAATACATTTCCCAAATACATGACCTCCAACATTATTGGTTTTCAGTTGACTAAGAACAAGCAAATCTAGAGGATTTATTTACCTTTTACTTGATAACAATTTTTTTTTTATTTCATGGAAACATTTTGCTTTTGTGGTTTATCAGGTCCTCATGATGTGGATCTCTTGAATTATGCCATGATTTAAAGAGTCATAGACTATGCTTTGGAAGTGGGAAAGGCTCTAGCGATGTTCTGCAATACCTGAAACGTGGAAACCAGCAGATCTAATCCTTGGCACCAACTGTGTTAGCTTGCTTGGAACTATGGAATGTTTTCCTCCCAGACTGTGGCCATGACATTGCTGCAACTGATAATAATAATAATAATAAAATGCAGCTCCCAAGACTGCCCCTGTGGGAACAGAATGCACCATCCACTCCCTGCAACTGCAGGAAAGTAGCTGCCAATGTCACAAGCCTCATCCCTTTCTTCATGTGACCTAGAGAAATTCTTATCCATGTTCAAAAACTACCTGACAACTGATACTGAAGGCACAATCTCCAATATCAAAACACTCTAACCCAAAGGAAATAAGGCTGCTCCATATCCTACACTTCTTGGACCTTGGATATAAGTCCCCCCCAAAAAAAACGAATATTGCCTATGCATGCCACAGAAGATACAGGGATGTTCTCCATAGCTCACACACTTGAGACTCCAGCTCTTGACAAAATTCATGATACTGTTTGTGCTTGTTTCTGGGCATTTGAAGAAAGTATCATCTGGATTCCAAGACTCATAAAAGTGACAAACACTGCTATAAGTCTCAGCTTCAACTGCAGTCACCAAGGGACCCAAGGAAGGTCTCTTTTATGTCCTATATACTCTAGTCTGTGGCAAACGGATCCTAGCATCACAAGTGCTAATTCCGCATCATTTGGGGAAGGTCAAATCGTCCCATCTTGTGACTCCAGACTGTGGCTGCCGGTTCCACCAACTTCGACATCACTGTGCTTGCCCTAACGAATCTAGGAATAGTTCTGTACACTCCTTACCACACAGACTGTGACAGCTAATACCATAAGCCAAAGTGTCATCAGTGGAGCCTTCTTGAGTGCATACACCTTTGGAAATCTTTGTCTGCTGTAAAGTCGTGCGAGTACCTTCATGAACGACTGTGGTCTCAACCACTAAGACACCCATGGACGCTTCTGGAAACAATCAAAGACAAAGAACTTACACAGAGTCTGTCCTTTTGAGCTCTTCTACAACCAAATTCAGAGCACCTATCCAACTGATGCTGTATATCCATCTCAATGAACAATCCCAAGTGCATGTGATTCTCACATGGAGAGGGCACGTGATGGAGAACAGCAGGCTGCCTGTACCACCTAAGGTTGGACACAAGGGAGAAAGAGCGAGATGCCAGCTCTCTCAGCCTCAAGACTACTTGACAACTCTTAATACTGCCAACAACGTAACCAAGGCTTGGAAATGGATTATGCCTCAATAAAGATTCGCGATGAGAACATAATCCTAAACAGCAGCTTATTTTAGGTTTGTGGCACCTCATAAAGGGAACTCAGGAAAGTTTTGTCCAGAAAATTGGCCCACAGAAACTGCATAAACATAGATCTATGTTGTCTTAAGCCACAAAGTTTGTGATGATTGCTTAACAGAAAAGAAAACTAAAACATCCAATTCATGACACATTTTTTTTAAATCAGGAAATAAATAAGTCGTGCCATTTATTGTTACCCCAACTTCCACTGCGGCTCTCCCTTCACATCTAGCTCTGTTTCCATCAAATCTCATAGCTTATAATCTCCTCTCTGTACTGCCAGCTGTCCTTTGGTGGGGTGTGGACAATGATTTAAAGAAAGGAAGCAGAATATTCTGTTTCATGTCCTGAGTTTTGCTATTAATCATTTCACTCATCTCAGCTGTCTTAGTTCGGTGCCTAGCAGTTGAGAATGATTTAAAGAACACAAAAATGTTCTAAATAGGAAGGAGAATGATTGTGTCATATGACAAGAAGGTTATCAGTGTGAAAAGCTCCAGGCTCTGCAAGTAAAAACTTCAGTTCAGCTTCTCTGTAATTATTTTAACAACTTCTTTCTCTAAGTTGGTTTCATCCTGCAACACATCTAGGAGCCACATTCTAGACATGGCATGCCTAGTTTTCAAAGGACTGTCCTTTTCAGTCCTCATTCATCTCTCTCTCTCTCTCTCTCTCTCTCTCTCTCTCTCTCTCTCTCTCTCTCTCTCTCCCTCTCTCTCTCTGTCTTTCTTTTCCCCTCTCTTATTCTCTCCTTGTTGCTTTACTTTTTTCCCATTATCAACTCTCCCAAGAAACTTGCCCTAGAATGTTCCAGCTGACTTTTCTGTCTCATTAGCCAGAAATAAATGTCACATGCTTCTCCTAAAATGATCATTGACAAGGCTGAACCAATTCCTTATCCAGAGACAGGGTCACCTTCCCTGATTAGATGATGTGATCAAAATAGGATTTCATCAGCAGAAACACAGGGAAATAAGGAGGACATTTGGGAAGAAATAATTGAAAAAGTTCTACCCGTTGGGGTAGAAAAGGTCAAGCAAGAACCAGTCGGCAGTGCAAGAAGCACTGAAAGCAAGGGGTGGGGAGACCTAGACGGGATACTTGTGCTCTTGATAAAAGAGGTGTCAGGACAGGAAAGTCGTTTGTGAAATATCCAGGAGGCAAAATTAGGAGGATTTTTAAATGTATCATAAAATATTCATCTTCTCTGAAACACTGCATAACCCACCTTTGTACAACCAGTTCCTTTATAAATTGAGTTACTCTCAAAGATAATCTGAAACGTTGGAGATACACATTATTCATGTTAAAGGTCACAAATGAGTTAATTTCTTTTACCTAATCTGAACATTTCAAACTTGAGAGCAACTAAAAAGTGACCAGCACGCTAATTGCAAATACCAGAGATAATTGATTCAAAATATGAGAGCCACTTAAGCATGAACAGTCTTCATTTCGAGATAGAAAACTGAAAGCAGCAACTGTTAGAGCAAATTGTCCTCTCATAAAAGTTCTCTTCTATAATTTTAGGCCATCCATTCCTTTAGAGAAACCTTCAGCTGGCGTTGTGAAAAGATTCATGTCTTTTAAATATCCAGCGTAAGGCTTTACGCTGTTGGATATGCGAATTTTTGTGAAGTTCAAAATAATTATATATGACGCCTCATAATTAAAATAAAATTGTTAAATTAAAAAAGACAATTAAAATTCTGTGGTGAAATCATAAAATCGTCACTGCTCTAATTATTAACACAATCCATTTTTTAATCTATGACATTTTTAAAGCAAGAGATT